>VZTI01000471.1:470307-527793 GCA_013397865.1 Struthidea cinerea | reverse complement strand
AGGAAGGAAGGAAGGAAGGAAGGAAGGAAGGAAGGAAGGAAGGAAGGAAGGCTGCCTAGTGGTGTTTCCTGTAGAAGTGACCTGGTGTGTGACAAGGTTCCTATTTGAAATCAAGTGAACCAGCACAGAAATTCAGGCAGTGATTGTGACGGTTCAGTTTTTTTCAGAGGAGGGTAACATACCTGGGTTATGACTCTGGGGAAGGAAGAGCAAGAGTAGGAGAACCTGTGAGTTTCATTTACGTAGTGTACAAACGCAAGGGCACGAGATGCTAAGGGTACACACAAACAATGGAGAGTTGAGAACTAAAGAAGCTAGTCAAATATGCTTGTTTAGTTGACCTACTTTAGTTCAGACAGTGGCCTCTGAGTGTTCCCCAGATGCTAAATGAGGCAACATAATGACTGTAAGTGCTGGTTAACACTCCATCCTTTTGGGCAGTAGGGAGATCAGTTTTCTTCCTCACAAATTACATTATAGAATCATATGCAACTAGGTTTTTTCTTATATTCTTCCGATCACCTTTGCCAAGCACAGCACTGATATATAGAGCTTTTATAGAAAGCATAGAAAATTGTGTTGTGAAGCATTGCTGCAGGTATGTAGTCCAACCTTTTACTCAAAGCAGGGCTAACTTCGAAGTTAGGCCAGATTACTAATGGCTTTTCTTCAGTAGTTTTGGAAATTTCAAAGTATGATAATATAGCAATCTTTCTGTACCCATTACTTCTGAACCACTCTTATTGTGAACCACTCTTTTTTTTTCCATTATGACTATTTAAAATTCCTTTCCTTCTTCCCCAAACAAGGAGTACCTCAGAAATAGATTATTCCAAGACCCAAGCAGTATCTCTGACCTTGTTCTTTCATATAAGTGGAATACACATTTCTGACACAATTTGCGGTATGACCACATATTTTTGTAGCTTTCCAAATGCAGTCTGAACAAGAATATTTTATGTTACTATAAATTCTGTCGTTTTATAAGCCAACCATATTATCTTTAATGTTAAAATCTTGATGTTAATATATCAAATCTGATTTTTTTTTTGTTTGATTTATTCTGCTAGTTTTTACAACTTCTGGTCATTGAAAACTGCAAGCTTATTTTGTAGTTAAGCAGTGTTTTGTTTTTATTCAAATTACAGTGCTTTGAGAGCAATTTTGTATAACTGCTGCATGGAAAGCATGCAAGGTGTACTGGTATTGGTATTCTTTTACATTTATTGACAATCAACCACTAAAACATGGCTATGAACAATATGTTATTTTCAAGATCACTTCAACAAATATTAGTTGCTAAGTCTTCAGCCAAAAATATAGTCATATGTATGCTTATGTCAACCCTAGAACTTCCATTTTCACTAACCTTGTACTGTTTGTGAAAACCTAGCTTTTACTAAAAGTTTAGATTGATAAAAATATGCACAGAAGAATTTTCAGCATAAAAATCCCTTTTTGTTGGGATAATTTGAAATATGTTTTTAATGATCTCTTTAAAGGCACATTTGTGTTAATTATAACAATATCAAATTAGGTACACAGAAATTAGATACTTATTATATACAAATTTAGCAAAATATGTTATATGCTGCTAACTTATTGTGGCATGGGCTACATATGTTAAGTCTTGATATAATAATATACTGTACAGGAAAAATCTTCAGAAAAATTGGTAATATCTTTCCCGTCAGTAACCTTGTAGGAAGTCAAATAAATTTAATTAGTAGTAAGAGTTTAACTGTGACAAGTTAGTAATAGTTTTCTAAAATTTCACCAAAATTGTTGGATTATCTTTTGAAAACATTGCGCTAAATCTCTTCATCCTAAGAATGAAGATGGTACTTAATTGGTAATGGCTGAAAAAAATGTACTTTTGGAGGTCTAGATATCCCTGGGAGGTTTGCATAAATGACTAATGAAGGACTGTCTTTGGTATTACATTTTGAACATGTTGGCATACAATCAGGTTTTCCAGGCAGAAGCATAACCATGTTTATTATAGCAAACTAATACCAGAGTATATCTGTTTTATAAATATTTCCAGAAGTCACTTTGGAAGGAGTGAAAGAATATGTCCCTTTTACATAACTTATATTTTAAGTATGCATGTGTTTCTGTAGGATAACAAGACTATTGGACCTACATATAGTCGGGAAGTACTTAGAAGAAAAATCCCTACAAGACTGTTAAGCCTGGAGAGAATAACTTTGTTTAGGATGTCTAAGGACAGTGCATTACTAGAAACTTGGCTAGAAGATAAGTCTACTATAATCACAAAAATACGTTTGCAACATCTTTACACTCTTCCCTAAGCACCTGTCTTTGGCCCCAGTAAGATGGATTTTTGCTCTGATCTTGTTCAGCCACTTTCATATCCATTGGCAGAAAAGCAGTTGATTATTATCTTCATTCTTATTATGAATGAATATTACAAATCTGATCCCCAGAATAATGTGATGAAAGAAAGAGTGTACACTTTTTGCTATATATAATCAAACCTTGGTATTTACTAAAAGCAATCTCATGAATTCAACAGCCTAAAGTTTATTTACAGCACAAGGACAGACAAGCAGAATCTCTTTTGATGCAAGAATGTTTCTTTTTTAAGTGATTTTCTTTTCGTTTGTTTATTTTTGTACTTTCAGCTACATAAAATACGAAGAATAAATGCTCAGTTGCTGAAGATATCAGATGGAAAACATAAAAGTTAATGTTTAAATGAGCCTAAATCTGTGTTCTAGACCTCAGCTGGAAACGGATTTGAAATTGACAAGCATAACAGCTGAACGTTATGTGTACTTCTTTCAAATGGCCAACTTCAGATGATCTCAACACCCTCTAAACTCTTAAAGATAATAGGCCAGATAAAAACAGAGATTCCAAATTGTGCTGAGCTTTATACTGTGGGTTGTCATACAGCAATTTTAAAATCAATTTGGTGTTGAACAGTAAGCCTGGGTAATTCTCTCCGAATTCAAGTTTCCTACTGAGACCCTCCTAGTGCATGCTAAATCACGGCATCTGTATTCTGTATGCTTAGGAAGGAACTGCATTTAGGGGAAATATTCAGAAAGCCATGCAGCAACCTAATTCTATATGCTAAGATATTTAGACAACATATGGTAGTATACACAGTAATGGCATTTTGTGAGCTGTAGCTCAGTAAATTCAATCTGGACATGAAGTTCCAAGGTCATATTCTTGACGCTGTTGCTTATATAGTGTTTAAAGTATTAAAGTAATATTTCCTGTTTGAAAATTCCAACTAATTATCCTTGTTTTCTCTGTATATTTTTGTCCATCAGAAGAAAAAAAGAAGGAGTAGTAGGGGAATAAAAGCCTACCAATATTTCCTAAATCATCCAAAGCCCATGCAGTCAGTAGCTCTCACCATCCTTTTTGCTGCTTACTTGTGTCTTATTCTCTAAAAAGCCATCCCAACATTTGATGAACTGTGTTTTAGATGCTAGATGAAGTAAATATTTTCGGAAACTATGTATACACAGTTTATTTCAAGAGAATTGTGTATCACTATATTTAAAGCAGCATTTACTATTTGGTGACTTAAATATATTTTGTTGGTTTCCATATATAATTTTCCGTCCAATAATAAGAGGGAACTTATTATCCATAATAAAGAGCTTGCATTTCCTTAAAATTAAATGCAAACCTCCAACACCCATTTATAGATCCTATTAGAGATGCTGGCTCTCGTGCTTAAATAGAAGCTTTATATTTTAAGCAATAGAGATGTTAAACTTACAGCTTAGATCCAAATTTTAAAGGAAGTGAAGACTTAGGAAAATATTGAAAAAAAATGACAAATTAAGAAAAAACATGTAAAATTTCATTATGTATGGTATTACTTGACTGAAATAATTTCTGTAATTTACCACCATTTTGGTGCAATTCATTTCATCTCTACTTTGACAGTTTTTTTTCATTCCATTCAGGATGCACAGCTTCAACCAGGTGAATGTGGAATATGCTGTTCCACTGCCAAGTGTCAGCCTTGGTTAAAGTACTGGGGAAATAATAATAATAATAATAATAATAATAATAATAATAATAATAATAATACAAAAACACCTCCCAAACCTCATTGTGTTACTGAATAAGCATTTTATCTTTTTTTTTTTTTATTCCATCTCCCTCTTTCTGCAAAACCTGCTATGAGAGGTTCCTCAGCAAATTGTGAAGCCAGCTTCCATTAGTTTTTGAAGCAAACAATTTTGTTGTTTTGAAAAATAGATACTACTTTTAATCAAATTTCTTTGTGCTTGAATATTAATGTATTTTTACAGTCTTCTTAGGCACTGCAGAATTACACTCAAAAAGTTGAAGCATCTGTCCTTCTAAAATTTTTCAAGAACATTTAGTGTGATGCTGGGCTCTTACATGCTTCTCTTTTTTCAAGCTGTTATAATAATAAATTGAGAACTTATGCATCAACCTTCAGAATCACTGCAGCAATTCTCCAGATCTGTTTCAGACGATATGCATATTTTTAGATGACCTGTAGTGCATCAAAGATATGGTATTCTTCAATGTGCTTTCTAGTCTTAGATTAAAGGGTTCAAGTAACAATCAAAAGTAACAAACATGTATAGACTTTTAAAGCCAGTAGTGCTTCCTTTTATAATCAGGTAATATCAGTGAATAGTTAGGCTCGTCCCTTCAGTTTTACTCATTGTTCACTGAAAGTGTGATTGATAGCTTTGTTTAAATCTACTTTGAGGATTAGGTAAAGGTCTTAGTTTATTATTTTGAGCAACTCATATAATATTAGATTATAGATAATCAGTTTGGCATGAAGGAACATTGAACTATTCTAACCATATCGAAGCTTTTGTGGCAGTTTTGGAGGAGGAGAGGGGAAGAAGGATGTTTTTGCATTAGCACCTTTTTATTTTAGCTGTTTCCTTAAATGCTAGCTTTTAAAGGAATCTAGAGAAGAACTCAAAGAATTAAAATGGCCCTGCTGGTTTTTTTCTAAATTACAATGATGCATGCATTATATCTCTTGAGAACGGTAAAATATTTGATAGAAGCACTTAAAAACAGATAATAAAATATTACTTAAGTAAAGTTTTCTTTGCTATAGTATGGTACTCTTAATGGTACTATAAGAAAATGCTAATTGCTGAATTGAAATGACAGTGTACAGCCTAATGCAGGGTGGTAAGTCGTTTAAGACAGACAAAGGGAACAAGCTCTTCTTTTATTCAAAGAGCTAATATAGCTGAATAATTTGTCAGTAGCAGAGTTGATAAGACCCAAGATTATGGTGAGAGAATGTATTTAGACAGCGCATTTAAGCATAGGCTTAAACAGCACATGTGTTCCTACAATGTATATGACAATCAGGCACTCCAAGCTAAATACTTGATGGCAGCTTCAGCTGAGTGGACCAACCTCAGCTACTGGTTTGTGAGTTACCAGTATGATCCCAAGTAGTTCAAAGATGTGATGTGCTGGAATTCCAGTAGCATTGCTGACAGTGTTGTAATACCGCCATCCTCCTTGACCACAGAGACATATTTATCCTGCTAAACAAGATGATACAGAAATGGTGGGTTCTTTGATTGTTTTCTGTTGTTTGGGATTTTTTTTCCCCGTGAATGATTAGGAGAAGTTGCTTTCAATAAAGGCAGTCAGTAGTTCAGTGAGTAGGGCATACCCTGTTTAGGAAAAAGATTCTCAATTCTCAGCTATACAGATGAGGAATGCAGCTTGAAACTTGAATTTCTGTTTCCTGGGGGACTGCAGCACAGCCAACATATATAAAGTATCACCTGAGAAGGAACAAGGGCAGTTTGAAAGAGGAAGAGAGAGACAGATCTTAAAAAAAGTTTAGGAGAAGAAAATGTATGCTAAACAGGTGTGACTAAGCCAGAGCATCGTAATATATGGTTTAAGAAAGCACAGATCACAGATGAGCAATTCAGCAGTACCACAATCTGGGTCAGCAGAAAGTGAAAAGAACTCATTTATTTCTTGCTGATTCTTGGTCTGTGTGAGTTGAATTTTGTAACCTGTATGATCAAAGGTAGTAGAAAAAACTGAAGACTAATGGGGTTTGGTCCTTTCTGAAAGATACCAACAAACAGTGAAGCTAGTCCTAAGTATGAGAAAGCTTGCAAAACCTCAGCTTTTGTGTGGTGCTGCAACACTTTTTTTTTCAATATTTTTTTTCTGAGTAGTGCTATTGTTATATTATTGGTTAGGGTGATTGCTGAGGATTTCAATCAGTTATTTCTTTAGGAAGAAGACTACAGTACTTCTTTCAGTTAACCTGTCCACACAAAGCACAGTCTTAATGTCTTTCATGAAAAGAAGCACCATGCGCATGTTCATGTTTTGTGTAGGTGGGGGTCCTGCTCTCCTGTTGTTGATCGGAAGGTCTGCACAGATGTTGATCTGAAGTAATGCGTAGACCTTGGTGAACTAATCCACTTGAAATAAAATAGTGGTGATTTCCACCTGGATAAAGTCTTTCACCTCATGGACCAATCCCTTTTGCTTAAATCAAAGTCCTTTTATCTGTATTGGCATCTAGAGTAGGTTTATTTTGAAAAAGGAGACAAAAACTCCAAAGAAAAATTGCTTTGTTCCATTCCCATTAATTCAATGCAAACTCATATCCTTTTCTTTATGAAGAGAGTTAAACTAATGATGAAAACTTTAAAATTCTCACCTGAGTTCCCTATTTGCTGTTTATTCATGCAGTTCATTAAATCCCATGAGCTCCATCGAATTTCAGGCTCTGCTAAGCATGTGTTTTGAAGGACTGTAAAATGTGATTAGAGAGAAATATTTTAAATAATAGTTAAAATAACTAAGATGTTAAGGACCCTGAGTCATACGGAGAGACCATATGCCCTTCCATAATTTCTTTTGCAGCAAATTTGATGTCTGATTTTACCTCTAGGTATTGTTTCCACCAGAGATAATGGTTTATGGCAAAGAGTTATGCTGTGTTAATGGAGCTGCAGAGACTGTTGATCATTCCACAACGGAATGACAATCTCTCATGTCTTACCCTGCCACCCCTCTTGGTAAAGCCACACTGTGCAACACCAGAATTCTGATCCAAGGACAAGAATATTTTGATTCATTTTGTTCCTGTTCTTGCTCTTTATACCTTGGTATGATAGCAGAAATTAATGGCAGTAGTTAACACACTTAAGGAAATACTCTCACAAGCCTTGAAAACCACGTCGAATTGGTCTATATCTTGGCTTCTCTGTTGACCTGAACAAGTGTAAAAATAACCTGTTTAAGCACATGTCACAGCTATTTACCAGTTATTAAATATTTTTATGCCGATGGCATGGCACATTATATCTCTATCTGTAGCTCTTGAAAATAATTCCCAGTAGATCAAAGTAATTATATAAAGGCATATTACGAATTTTTGTGATGGCCAGATGAACAATTATTTTTTTATTCCACCATACCTACACTTCAGGCTGAAATTATACCTTTGTGAATTAATCAACATGAAAACTTAAGACTTTAAAATTTTAAAACAATTGAAAAAGAAACACAAGACATTTAACAGTTGGTAAAAAATTTCTTTCCAGTTTTGTTTGCAAAGGCATATACTAAGAATCACAGAATAACAAAATATGCTGAGTTGTAAGGGAACCACAAGGGTCATTGAGTCCCTCTCCTGGAGACCCCCAAGAGTCACACCATGTGCCTTAGAGCATTGCCCAAATGGCCCTGGAGCTCTGTCAGGTTTGGTGCTGTGACCACTTCCCTGGGGAGCCTCTTCCAGTGTCCAACCAGCCTCTGGGTGAAGAACCTTTTTCTGATATCCAACTTAAACCTCCCCCAGTTCAGCTTCAGGCCATTCCCTTGAGTCCTCTCACTGTCACCAGACTGAAGAGATCAGTGCCTGCCTTTCCTCTGCCCTCACAGGGAAGTTGTAACTGTGATGAGGTCTCCCCTCAGTCTCCTCTTCTCCAGGCTGAACAAACGAAGTGACCTCAGCCACTGCTCACACGGCTTCCCCTCAAGGCCCTTCCCCATCCTGGTGCCTTCCTTTGGACACTCTCTGACAGCTCAATGTCTTTTCTGTATTGTGGCACCCAGACCTGCCCCCAGCACTCGAGGTGAGGCCGCCCCAGTGCAGAGCAGAGCAGGACAATCCCCTCCCTTGCCCGGCTGGTGATGCTGTTGCCTGATGCCCCCAGGACACGGGTGGCCCTCCTGGCTGCCAGGGCACTGCTGATTCATGCTCAGCTTGTCATCAACCAGGACCCCAGGTCCCTTTCTGTGGCACCACTTTCCATTATCTCATTCCCCTGTATGAGTCTGTTCTGGGATTTGTGCATATTTAATACTAACAGGCCAGTCTGGGGGAGGGAGTTATCTGCATAATGGATAGAGTGAAATGTTTGGATGACATCAGAGATCCTGTTTCACCACTTAGTGCAAAGATATTACAAAAGACTGGGTTGGAGCCAAGTGAATACCCCAGAGCTCTAGACAGGAACACAAATGCCATGCAGATCTTAGAACTATAACTGAAATATTTTCCAATGTCTTTCAAACTTAAGTTTGAAACATCAAGCCTAGGAAACATTATTTTGTTAAAAATGTTAGGACAGATTTTATTGGTACAATTGTTAGAGATGCAAAAAAAAACACAAACAGTTTTTATTCTGATTATCAATATTATTTAATGATTTCCTGATAGCATTTTCTCCTGCATCTTTTATCTCCTCTCCTCATCTCATCAAGGTCAAAAACCCACAAAACCCTCCCCTTTCATTTTGTGAAACTCTCATTAGTGAGAATTAATAAAATAGGATTATCTGAATACTGGAAACTGAATATTTTATTTAAATTTCTACCTTGCTTTCGAGATTCTCTTT
The DNA here is from genome assembly GCA_013397865.1 of Struthidea cinerea. Taxonomy (NCBI): domain Eukaryota; kingdom Metazoa; phylum Chordata; class Aves; order Passeriformes; family Corcoracidae; genus Struthidea; species Struthidea cinerea. The sequence goes on along the minus strand of VZTI01000471.1, from coordinate 518,905 downwards.
TCTTTCCAAATATTTCCCTTGCCAGTAATAAAAGTTTTACGATTAAAGTAGTTTAGTATATGTCCTGGTTCTGGCCAGGACAGTTATTTTTTGCAGTAGCCAGGAGGGGTATAACCCAGACCCGGAGGTTGTCCTGTACCCCCTCCCACCATACACAGGGGGTGGGCGGAAGGGGCTCCTTTCCCGTCAGCGTCACCCCGGGTTTCATGGGGTGGGCATTTGCATGTGAATTGATTGTCTCTTTTTCACGCTATTATTAATATTGACACTGTTTGTTTCTTACCTCATTGCTGTTTCCAGTAAATTGTTCTTTTCTCAACCCTTGATCTTTACCTTTTGTGTCTCTAATTCTCCTCCACATCCTGCTGCAGAAGGAGGCGGTGGGGGGAGGCAGAATGAGCCAGAGATGTGTTGTTTAGTGGAACACTAAATTAGGGAATACCATTCTTAAAAACCATGGCAGTGTGGTAACTCTGAATTCTTTGCTCACGCATAAAAACCTATTAGATTTAAAGCTGATGGTAATTTTTTTTAGTTTTGTTTATGCTACTTTTATCCCATGGTACTCTGCAGAGCAGTTATGCTACTAAATATTATCTGGGAATGCAAAGGGGATTTCCAGGGAAATCAATTACATCCTTCGGTCCCGGCACCATCATACAAGTATGAGGTACTGCTGATAGACTCTTTCTGACTCTTTTCCTCTTCTCTCTTTTCATAACAGTCATATCCTGTCACAAGAAGGATATTGTTTCCTGTGGCATTTCTTTCAGATTCATAATTTAGAAATGTACAAGGAGTGATGTGTAAAAGGTTGAGAAGGAGGTGGATTTTGTATATCTCTAGCAGATTTTTAATGGAAAATATATTAGATAATTTGTGCATCTGGTAGTTTGTAAGATACTATCCTTCCATTTCAGTTTTAGATTGCAGTCATCATTGGATGTGAGTCCCAAATTTTATTTCAGCCTGCACTCTCAGTCTTGGCTTATGTACTTTCTTTCAGCCTAAGCATAAAAATGCCCCAGCAATTTATATGACACAGAAAAATATATTTTACAACACCCATTTCTCTGTGTTCCGGCCCCGACAGTCAAGAAATCTCAAGAGAAAGATAAACTAAAGGTCTGTGTTGCTGTAGAAAAAGCTGCAATACTAAGATACTGCATTTAGGAAATAGCTCTCTTCTTTGTAAACCTGTGAGAGACAGCACCCTGTTAATATCAAATATTATGAGGCATTCCACTGGTGGCAGATAAAACATTTCAGTTTATTATAATTACAAAGTTTTTAATAGATTAGTATTGAAGTGTTATTTTTTTGCCTCTCAAAATTTTGTGCATCCCTAAGCTTTAAATTAAAATATTTGTGGCAACAGCTCCACCAATGACTTATCATTCATTACCACCACCTTTTGGTGAGACTGGATTCAGTGAGAGCATATTGAAAAAGTACTTGAGGTTTTTGTGTCTAATGTGCCAAAGGGGAAGAGCCCAATTCACCTTCTGTGTAAAAATAAATCAGGGAGAATTCTAGAAGTTAATGCATTTGCTTTGGGTAGAAAGTAGTTTTAGAAAGTCTGAAAGAGTAGTTATTTTCTTCAAGATTTGCACCTGTGCTCTGGGAGATAGATGACAATAATTTCAGCTATACAGTCTGCTCAGCAGAATTTCACCAGTCCTAGAACTGCACGCACTAGTTGTGGTGGTCAGTGTTGCCCTGTGCACATGCTTGATTTATCTCTGCTCATAAAAAAGATAGAGCACAAGTGAAACACAATTTAATTTTAATTATATGGGATACTAATTTCCTTCAGAAGCTTAAAAAAAATGACTAGTATATAGTATCGTATAGGTTAGCAAATATATTAGTAGCGTGGCCTGACTTTTAAACATTAGTGAAACCTGTTGTAAACAAGAGGTCAAATCTTATCTGTATGCGTGATTACTGCAGTGTGTACACGCAGCAACAGTTTTCCTTGGGGAGTGATAAAAATAGGGGCACTGCCAAGCAGGTTGAAGGAGTGAAGCCAGTCAGTTAAAAAATATTAATGTAGAGGTTTATAGGATGTGACTTGTTTCCAGTTTCCCAGACTTTTAAATACACAGGAAAACTGCAGGTAGAACTTTGTGGAAGTCCAAGCAGTTTCTTGCCTCTCTTGATTATTTAAAAAAAAGTCTTAGTGTTTCATTTAGGCTATTATTATTAGCTGAAACTGTTGCATGGAAGGACTGACCAGTTTCTATCTTGACCGTGCTCTATGTTTTGCATATGATAAAATTGCTCCACTCTGTGTTTTTAAAAGAACATGGTGAAATGCTCTGTTTTTCCAGCACATGCTTTTCTTAAATTATCTTTCACAAATTGGCTCTCCCTGTTCTAATACAGCATATTTCTTTCTAAGAACTGCATCTGATTGAGGTAGTAAGGATTTGAAACATGGTGGTATGACTGTCACACAAAATTATATTTAAACACATCAAAAAAAATTATTCAAATATCAAGAAAAAGACATTCCAAAACATGTATATTTCAGTCTCGTTTTTCAGTCAGGAGTAAATGCACAGATTGTAAAGGTTATTCTTATTTATTAAGGTATTTAATGTGATGTTTAAATTATTGGCATATATTTTACGTGATTTTATACTGTGTTTGTGATCCTTTGGATTGGTTGTTTGGATCATTTTGATGATTAACCAAATTAGTAGGCTAATGAATTTTTTAGCAAATCCAGACTAATGGTGTAGGTGTTACCTTTCATATTGGGGAAAAATAACCACATGTCACTGGAAAATAAATTCATATAAATCACATCTCAATATGCAAATCTCTTTTGTCACTACTGCTGCAAGTCTGTGAAGACCAACAGGACCTAAAATACTAACATTTTGTCTTTAAATGTTCAAAACCATAAAATAAATGAAGCATGGATATTGATTGTCTTTGCCCTATGTTATCCGCACAGGAGCTATTAAGAAGGCTTTTTTATCTTCTTTTCATGCCTTGTTTTCTTATACTGTCTAATGAAGACCTTCCCTTAAAACATAGCATTCTACTGGCTTGAAAGTACATTTCTGTGATACTAAAAAGCTATTGTTATGCATTAAAGGCTTTTTACTGCTGTTTTTATTGATGTGTTGCATTGCATAGAATAATAAAATTTTTTAGTGCAGGAATTGTTTAATTAATTTTTACTTTTAAATTATATTTTGACCACTCTAAAAATAACCTAGAATCCTGATTTCAGAAAAGTGTATACCCCTGGATTTCAGATTGTCATGCTGTTAGACTACTTATCAAGAATTTAGAACTGCGGAACAGCCAAATTTTTTTCCCTTGTTAGTTGCTAAAATTTCAATACACGGATTTTTGGCCTACAAATTACAGTGTTTATCCCACACTGAGGAAAATAGATTTTTGTACTACTTTGTTGAAATTCAAGTATTCTGGTGGATGAAAATTGATTTCATGGCAGCAGTCCTGTGGCAAGGAAAAGAAAAAAAAAAATTTAATGGAAAAAAAGAACAGCTGAGATTTAGTTTAGGCTGGTCAGCAGCTATGTGCATGCACTGAAATGTTTGGTGAAAACTCACATATTGTAACATTGTAACTGCAGGAGGTGATAGAATTAATCTTTTTGGACTACTTTGAAGTTATCTACAGACTAAACTCTTGCTGTAGGTTCTGTAGTTTGCTGTATACTCTAAGCATTTATCTGAAATGCCCTTCAGCACTGGATTCTAAAATGTGTTACTGGTCACCTTTAGGTTATCACTAGACTTTTCAGAATGTAATCTGAAAAGGAGTCAAGATTTTGGAGCAAACTTCATCTAGATAAATATCCTACAAACAGATCCAAAAAAAAAAAAAAAGAGAGGCATTTGAATCTATAAATGAAATAACTCTCCTCTGTTTGCTTTGTTTTTCCTCTCCTCAGAGCACAAGTAATATATCAGTAGGTCTTCTATGTAAGTTAAAAACCCCAGAATCTGCACTGTTTAGTTACAAAAGAGAGTCTCTAGGCAGCCCAGCAAAGCTTGAATTCAGAACCTGAGCTGGGGGATTTTCAGGCACTTACCTCTTGCGGGCATTATACCATCCCTGTCTGTGCACCTTCCTGAGAGGATGATGAGTAAATCTTTGGTATTTCTCAACCTTACCTGGAGCAAAGTGAGTTAACTTGGATAAAGCATGAGCATTTTAGGCTGTTGAAGTCAGAGCACAAATCAGAGTCTCAGAAATTCAAGTGAGTTAGTTATCCAGGACCTGGACAGAGGAAGTCTCAAGTGCCTTTAAGGTTACAAACTAAAAACGGGAATGAGTTGCTAATACAATTATACAAAAAAATGTTGTGGTGTATAAGCTTTCTGAGTTAAACAAATGTGAGGTCAACATACTTTTTTTTGCCAGATTTTTCTTTCCAATAATTGTATGTTTTACTTGCAAGTTCACTGTTGAATTTTTCCAGATCTAATATGCATTACAGCTACATTTTTTGAGAATAAATTCAAAGTTTTTGTTGCCACAACAGAGCTTCAAAACTCCGTGTGTGTAGAAAGCAAGCTTTATGCATGCTCAGATATGACATAACAATAAACTTAGTCTCACGGATTCTGTTGTTACTGAAACTATATTTAGTTTCTCAGGTCGATTTTTATTTCTAAGAAACATGCAATGCGTAGATGCAAGTGTCCAAGATCTTGAGGTAGACTTCGTTATAGCCAGGTCATTCCTGGCAGATTCATGCCCAAGTTGCTAGATTTATTCAAGGCAGAAATCCTCTATGTTATTTAACTGCCCAAAGAGTTTGTTTTTGCAAGTTGTATCAACATTTCCTGTCTGGCTTGCAGTAGAACTTGAAAATAGTTAATCATTAGCCTCTTGTAGTGGGTTTGGTTCGGTAACCGGGCGGAAACACCATTTAAGTGTAGTGGTCTAGCTTTAGATTCTAGTACATACTTACTTTTTTGTGAGATAAGAATTAGGAGAAAAGCAAAGCAGGCACAACTTACAGACTATTAATGAGTTTATTAACAAATTCAAAAGACAGAAGGAAAAAACTGCTGTGGTGTAGTACATTTCTTCTATGAATCTCACAGTTTTTTACACTGCAAGCCATAGATCATCACATGGGGTTAATAAGGATGAATTATGTTGCCTTAAACACGGAGGTTTTTTCTTGCCCCCAGTCTCTTAAAAGCTTTTCTCTCTCTTTGCCTTTAAGCAGCCCGGCATGGGCACTTTTACAGCCTTCATGGGCCACATATGAATGTCTATCTCCCCATGTACTTCAAATGGTTTAAAGAAATGCACAGTTCGATATTACAGTTCTTTACCACGGCATGATAGAGGTTTTTTAAACTGCGCGCGACAACGCGGCACCGCCCTCTCTTCTCCTCCAAAGCCATCTTAGCTCCGTCCCACGTGACGTGACTCACTTATTTTGTCGGGCTCTGAAACTGCCACGACACCGCTTGGCTCCACGGTGGAGAGAGACCTCTGCTGTCTTCCACTGCGCTGCTGGCCGCACGGCATCTCCTTCAGTTCGGAGCAAAATGCACTGGCTGCAGGCAGGAGGCTCCTTCTGGCTCCCGCTGGCTCAGCGTGGTGCAGTAGCATGGTGAGGAGAGGGTCCTGCCGGTCCCAAAAAGCCACTCAGACGGCTTCAGCCACATCTGCGGCTCAGGGATAGCTCCCCCCTAACAACTCAGGGTCCGTACCACGGTGCTGGGAGAAGGGGGGGAGGGCAGAGACCCTGGCCTGGCCTGGCGGGGCCTGGAGGTTCCGAGACCAGCCCCCCACCCTTCGGCAGGCGAGCTGGAAAGGAAGACCAAATCCCGCCTTCCCGCGCAGTTTAAATATGTAAATTGAGATAAGTGTTATTGGTCTAAAAGGTTGCCTGTCAATTCAGGGTCAACCCACTACACCTCTCCATGTAAAGTGATGCACTACCCCAGTCATCTCGTGTTGAAGAAACTGTTTTACTTATCACACCCCTCATCTGTAAATGATATTTTCTAGCTCCTTCATGATTCTTGGTTCCATTCTTGTGTAAATTTTCTTGAGAATTTAGCATTTCTTAATTAATATCAGCAGTGCCTAAAAATATTTGGAAAATATTGCAAATACAATATAACCAATTATATTTATAGTATGATATAAATAAATATAAAAATGTAATACACAGAAATACTTCTAGCTCTTTTTATTAAAGAAAATTTAGGCAGATAAAGAACAGAATGGAACTGAACTAGAGATGAAAACTTGTAATATTATATATAAGACATATACTAAGAATATAGTTTGACTGAATGAGTATGTAATGCATAGCAAGTTGAAGCAAGACCTGTAAAGTTGTGAAGTTTACAGCTAGAGCTCTAAAATGGTATGTTGGTATTTACTAATAAGATTATTGCATCATTGAAAACAAGGGCTCCCTGTTTTCAAAAGACAAAAGAATAATTATTGGGCTACTGGTTAAGATGCCTAGACAAAAAAAATCACTTTTGGTAAGAAAAATATCAAAGATGTAAAATTTTGTTACTATTATTAAATTACCTTTAAAATTTCTAGTGATAGGACTGGTTTTTTACTGACTTTTTTCTTAAGATGATTAACTTAAAGAATATATAATTTGGAAACACAGATTCCCAGCACCCTAACATGTAAGAAAAATGAGAACAAGTCTGATTATGTTTCCTCTTTGTAAAAAATATCTACGTATGGAGAAAAAGAAAGAAAAACCTGTATGTTTACGCAGGCATCCTGGGAACAGGCTTGTATGTAATAATCAAAGTTTTATTCTCTAAGTGATGGTGAGAATGATAGGATCTCCTAGACTATGCACATTGTACTTACTTCTACATGTGATACATCTGAGCTGTCTGAAATTTGGTGTTGGATGGGGTCTGTGTTGCAAATGATAGCTCATTTGTGTGCATGGGTTATATATGTATATCTGTATACAAGACGGCTTTGCTGGGAGTGTCTGATACTGACAAAATGTCAGCTACACTGTGTATCGAGCAACCTCTTCTCAGGAAGAAATTCCTCCCTTTGAGATGGTGAGGCACTGGAACAGATTGTCCAGAGAAGCTGTGGATGCCCAGTCCCTAGAAGTGCTCAAGGCAGGGTGGCTGGGGCTTTGAGTTTCCTGCTCTAGTGGAAGGTATCTCTGCCCATGGCAATGGGATTAGAACTGGATGGTCTTTAGGGTCCCTTCCAACCCTAACCATTCTGTGCTGCCATGAATCTACACTGTTCAATCTGATTAGGTAAATTTCAAAGTTGTTCATAAATTCATGCATTGGCAGTGTAGTGTATGCTTAGCACTAATGATTTATTCTACACATTACCCCACACTATCACTACATATACAAAATTTATATCCTCACGCAGCTGCGCACTCAGTGTCACAGGGTGATGCAACTGTGTTTAGGGCTGGTGGCTGGGTGCTCCTAAGTCATGGAGGTTGAGCTGATCCGAAGCACTAGCCTAGATGAACCTGGAAGCTCCCGTAAGTTATTTCCTGTGTTCAAAGAATTGGCAGCAGGTTTAATTGATTATTGGATAACTATGTTGATGTGCCATCAGCAAGTTGTCAATAGGTTAGAAACTAGCGAAACACACCGTACAAAGACATGAGGGGTTGAAATGGCCAGAAGAATGAACTTTTAATTGGGGGAGTACAAGTACTCTTGCGTATTTGGTCGTGAAATTCTCCCTTTTCTAATGCTTGCATTTAAGCTGATGTCATTAATAGGAAATATTAATCTCAAAATTTATTAAGATTACTTTCTACTAAGCAGTTACACTTCTATTTATGTTTTGATAGTGGAGAGCCAAAAATCTTGAAATTTTACCTTCCCTACTAATAATTTACCAGCAGCAAATTATTACATCATAAATACTGCCATATTTATCTCCAGGTTAAAACTCTGGTTTTCCTTCCAGATATGCTGTTGTTGAGTTGATAACATGAGAGAAAGCCAGCATTAGATGAAGAGCTGGAAAGAAGATCGGGGTGTAAAGGGTGGGTGGAAAGAAGAAAAAACATTATGTTCAGCTACTATCATTGACAGAGTCCTGAAGACAAAATCTGGCATGTTAAGAATATAAAGGAGATTCAGAAGGATAAAGAAACATAAAATCCTTAGCACTCCAAGTAGACAAAGGTTGGATTTTGAACTTGACTAACATGATAGGAGAATAAAAGGTGTTAGAGTCAAGAAAGGAACATATAAATACAAGCATATGATTGGATAGATTTCACCACCATTCAGAGTACTAGTGGAGGATGCTAAAATAATCCATGCTTGAAAGACAATTTTTAGTTACTGGAGAATGTATGATGTAACAAATCAAGGAAGTATTCTCAATATAGTATTCTCTAATAGTCTCAATGTAGTATTCTCAATACTGTAGTATACAATATTACTATATTTAAAATAATTAGAACTCTAAGATGAAAACTCTATCTGAAATAACATTAACTCTTCTAGTTTAATGCAACTTATTGTATTTCTCTGTATGTGAAATGTAGGCACAACCACTAGCCTGACTGCAGGAGCTAATATAAACTAAGAAGTCCGCTCAGAAAATCATTGTGGCACAGCTTAAACTGGTTGAAGTCTGAGAAATCCCTGAGGGAGGGCTTTTTCAGAAATGCTCTGGTATCTTTCAGAGTTGTCATTGTGGGAAATATCAGAGAAGCAAACATGAAAAATGCAAACTGTGGATGTGAGAGAAGCGTATTTTGTGCAGTGAACTATTTGGCAGTATGAGCTGTGAATGAGTAGAAGTCTCTGCGTCTGTCCCATCTACCATTTCCCGAGGGACAAAACAGTCACTACTCATGACTGCCTCCACTGAGCACTCCACACTTCACCATGTCAGAGAATTTTACAGCATTTGCTCTTTCCCTTAGTGTATTTCTAAGTAAAAATTATATCTCTTGGGATAAAAATAATGCATTTTAATAAATGAGGATTGTAGCTGGGAGATAATAATGAGTAGGCAGAAGAGGGTTTGAAATTTTAAAAGAACTGAGGATAAAACTTGATTTAACATTTTGTGAAGTCATATAAAGATAGAACACAAGTAAAATAAAAGGACATTTTTTCATCTAACACTGAACAAGCCAGAAAGGGCAGGTTTAACATGGTTGCTTATAGCTTTGCAAGAGTTAGAATAATGTTTGGTGTAATTTTTTTCTTCCCTCTGTCTCTCCAGCCCAGTGCCAGAAGGAGAAAAAGTTTATAGTTGAGGTTTATATCACTCTATTTCAGAGTAAGCTCCATAATATAACAAATTTTCTTAGGTCTTTTCCTTAAAACAAAAATTCCATTGCACTGATTCATGCTGTATCTGCCTGTATCTGTATCTGACACAACAATATTGTGTTGAGTGCCCCCTGAATTTTTACAGATTCTTAATTTCTTTATTTATATTGCAACTCATTTATTTTTATCCAAAACTGTTTCCAAAATGCTTGTATAACACAAAAAAGCACTTTATAAATGGGTAGTCTATTGACTTGTAAATAGATCCTTATGGTGTAAGAATGTAATCTGTTAGAGTAATAAAGATTTCAATGCTAAGCAATCCAAAGAAAAATATATTTTTTAAGTGTATCTGCTGTTTAAAGATCCACTAGCATGTGCCCCTTTCAAACACTATCAATAAATGGTCTATTTTTTCAGAATTACTTTACTACTATTGTTTTCCACTCTCCAGAAACAGAAATCCCAATAACTCATGCATTAATTCCATAGACAAACTTATTAAAACTTTCTTATTCCTAACAAGATCATGGTCATGTGAAACAGCAACTGTTTTTTAGAATGAGAAATCCCAGTTAGGCAGTCACTGTAGTTCTGAATTGAGAAATATTTTCCTGGCAATGATTAAAACCTACTGCTTATAGGAAATCTTGTTTTCAATATTTTCTAACAACAGGTTTAATACTTTACTTGTGCTCAAATAAATCATTCAAACAATCAGATTTTTCTATTAAAAATGTAGTGGATTCCTACCTGTGATCAATTTAATAAAATATTCAGTTTTCAAGTCCACTGCTCTTAGGCTCTTTATTGCATCTTGTTCAAGTTATAAATTAAGGCTGCATATCGGTTGTGGGTAGAGACAGGATCTTTCAGATGCCTTGCAGCTGAAATATATGTATGTACATAGCATCCTTTTAGAAAGTGTGCCAATTAATTTTAATGTAATGGGTGGCATCTTTTCTGTTAGGTGGAAGAGCACTCCATTTAATGCAGTCATTTGACAAATCAATTACGAGATTTACTTTAATCTGTTGGTAAAGCTGGGGATGTCAGACTGTAGATACATGCTGGTCTCTTAACTGGTTAATAGCTTAATAGTAGATTTACTGGTGAAAGCTGCTGTTTCTGCAGGTGCCATCTCATTTTCTCTGTGGCACACAATTAAAAACAAGCCTCAACATTCTTTGATTACATTGATTACACTGAGAAAGTATGTTTGGGTATAAGTAGTCCCTTTGAAATGAATAGGTCCTGTTTAGTGCGTAAGAAACAGATTGCCCTTCAATATTCCTAGCTGTGATGGGTAAAAAAATAAAATCACAGCACAACAAATATACCCCTCAAAAATTCAAATAATGGCTCCTAATTCAGATGCTTATCATGTCCTCAGTCATTTTTTCGCATTGCTGTTTGGTAAGATATTTCTGATTTCTCAGCTGGGAAGACACTTAAACAACTTAGCAAAATGTGATTTCTTCACCCTGAGAATTTCTTTATTTACTCAGACCAGATGTTAAGCTCAGCAGTAGTCTGTTTCCAGCACTGCTAAGGGAAAGTGAGGATTCTTGTATGAAATGAGCAACCTCTTGGTAAATGCTCTTGGATTCTAGTGCTGGCAGTTTAAAGATCAGAGCTGAATGTCACCTGTATATTTAATAAACTTCTAAAAGTCATAGGCATAGTCAAAATAATAAGATGCCTGTGTTCAGTCCTCATTCATAAGCAGTTATCTTGTTACTTAAATAGTCATATCTTTACATCTTTATGGAAAAATCTGAATGTGATTTGCCATTGAGGATATCTGCTGCTGTTTTACTTTTTTTTTTCTGCAAAAAGAAAAGAGAGAAAGAGAAAGAGAGAGAGAGAGAGAGAAAGAGAGAGAGAGAAAGGAAAGAAAGGAAGAAAGGAAGGAAGGAAGGAAGGAAGGAAGGAAGGAAGGAAGAAAGAAAGAAAGGAAGAAAGAAAGAAAGGAAGAAAGAAAGAAAGAAAGAAAGAAAGAAAGAAAGAAAGAAAGAAAGAAAGAAAGAAAGAGAGAAAGAGAGAAAGAGAGAAAGAAAGAAAGAAAGAAAGAAAGAAAGAAAGAAAGAAAGAAAGAAAGAAAGAAAGAAAGAAAGAAAGAAAGAAAGAAAGAAAGAAAGAAAGAGAAAGAAAGAAAGAGAGAGAAAGAAGTTCTTGTAGTGCCAATATATACTCTCATTCACCTAACGTACTAGAAACTCTCATTTATGTCATGGGTGAAATCTGAACTATACAATTATTTGAGGATAGTTTGATTACAGATTCTTCCAAGTACTTGCTGTCTATACTGCTGCTATCTCTTGAAGCTGCTGCTTTTCTGGGCTCTGAAATTTTGAGGGTTTTTTTGCTTTTATTTCATTACTTCCTGATCACACAGTAGCTCTTCTTTCAGTCTGGTAAATTCCAGTCACTTATTAGGAAAACATTTGGATCTCTTTCTATTTGCAAGACTTGTAGTAAGTGTATCCAAGACCAGATGAGTATTAATTGGCTTCAGACACATGTAAACTGAAAATTAGATGTCTAATATAATAAAACCATGGATGTGGAACAATATTTCCATTAGTTCTATTAGTCTAAAGACATTAATATTTATATAGACCATGTAATATTTTTGCCCTGATGTGAGGACTGGAGGAAATTCCTTCTGGTTAGTCCACTAGGAAAGAATCATGCTAGGTAACTTGTATGTTTGTGTAGGTGATTATAGTGAAAAAGCTGCTAGAGATTTCTATGCTGAAGCTCTTCTTTAGAAGAAAAAATTTTGAGAAAATATCTCAAATGCCAATTGGCAATTTGGACTAGATGACCCTTAAACATCCCTTCCAAACCAAATTATTCTATGATTCTATGAAACTGCATATGATATGTGATAAAAGGTATAATTGTTGAGTAAAATGTATTTGAAGAAACATCCTTCTACAAAAGGATATTAGACTTTACTCGAAGCATAGAACTGTCACACGATTGCTCTGAATATCAGCAATCAGTGTTTCTGCTTTTCATTTTTTTTTTCCATTGCTTCTCCTATAATTTTACTGCCTCATTCATGTGGCTTCATCGTACATTTCATTTTCTCAGTATTAAAAAGTGCAGGAAGCTAAGTAGACATTTATGTCCAGCATATCAAGTTTAAATCTTTTATCATAAGTCACCCTTTATGCGTAGTGCAGAAGTTCAGTTGTTGAATCTTTTGAATGGCATAAATATTTTAAGAAGAAATATCAAAGGTCTTGTCTGCCTCAATCCCAAGTCCTTAAAAGTAAGAATTTGTGCTCATTTCTATTCTCTACGTTTGCCCCTCAGGGTTACCTTGACTGCCTCTTCATCTTCATTAACATCTGAATTTAGATTATGCTGCTTAGTTTTTTGGTCAAGAATTCTACAAAATGCCTCACAAGTCAAGTGGGTGTTCTCATAGTCTTCCTCAACTCCTGCCTATAACACAGGTCAATATTAGAGTACCACTTAGCAGTGCACATCACACAACATTATTCCTCATAATACATTAGCAGAAATTTATTTAAACAGTGCATTCTGAAAGTAAAGTCGTTAATTGAACAGTGAGGAAATATTCCAGTGTTCCTGAGTTGCAACAGTAAAAAAACATTCTCCAGAACTAGTCATGAAACAACACAGAAATCATTCTGGTAGCCTTCATACCTTCTTAGTAAATTATTAAAAATATCTACTCTTAGAAAACATATTGTTCATTATGAGAATGAAGTAGCTATTTTTTCTAGATTTAAAAGTAGTTTGAAGGAAAATCTTTTCTGTCACATAAATTTGGACAGGGGCAAATTTTAATGGAATCATTGATCCACACATAGAAGCAGTAATATCTAAAAATGGATGGATAGAAAAAACATTACATGTACTTAAATTAGGGGTAGCAGCAAGGCAAAAGAAAATTATATAAAACAATTTGTGAATAGTAATCAAAAACAACTAAATGATGTTAAGTAGCTCTTATAAATTTGTAAAAACTACATGGAATTGCTAAAATTATAGCTCTTTTTTTACTTTTTAGATTAAATGTATCATGACAATGTATTTTTCAATAGTTCGCTTAACCTATCTTTGTTCTGAATTCAGTCCTGATCCAGCATATGAATTGGGATGTTGATCAAGAGACCTCCAGAGGTCCTTTCCTGACAGTTATTCTGTGACGTTATGATTCTTCACAGAAAAATTTAAAAAGCCTGATGCCTTGGGTCCAGTCCTCAACATGAATCACAATCTTGTGGGTGAAAAAGCTGCAAGACAACAGAATTTAAGAAGCAGACACTACTCTAATACAAACAGTTGTCTTGACTCAGATCTTAACAACAGAAAGTCAAGAGATCAATTTAGTGTTAGTTGTAGAAATAGACTTTGGAAGCATACATGTGAGTTTTGTGATACTTAAGTCAAACCTCTCTCTTTTTTTCTACAAATCTGTGATTTAGAAGAGAGCACCTAAGAATTCACCTAAGAATGGAGAAAAATTGGCATTACCTATCCTATGTTTGTTCGCTTTATTTCATATCTAGATCTCCACTTGTACAGTTTTCCTTCAATTATGCAAAAAGACATTTGCAAAGCAAAGAAACCTTCCTCCTTGACTTCTCTGGCATCTCAAAATAAAAATAATCTTAACTAATCTAAGCCTGTCCAATCTATGTGATAAGCCAATGGCTGACTATTTCAGGAAAATAATAACTACAAACTAAGGTCTTCTTAAATGACTTGTTGGTTTAGTATTAGTTTTTGGTGTCATCTTTCAGTTTAGTACAGCCTAGTGCTTTTCAAAAACAAAATGGCGGAAGTTGTTTAAAGTCCTGAATCCAAAATGCCACCTTTATTTTAAAAGAAATATCTTGAAAATAAGTAATTATTTTCAGGTCAAACCCAGTGCTGGGAAGAAATATGGAAGATTATTTTAATTTCCTGAATGAAGTATTTGGACTATCAGTTTATTACTTTTAACTTTAAGAATGATACTACAACTGTTATATAACCAGAAGGAGAAGGATTTTTAGTGGAGAACCACCATGTTGTAGATTTCAGATCCCCAGTGTTGCTTGTTTCCTTTTACTTCTGCCCTCCCTCGCCCTCCTCCGTCCCCCAAAAAAGCTATGATTTAATTTTTTTGAATCCATGACTGAGTGCTATAGTGCTTTATAAGTGCTTCCCTAGGTAACAGAAACCTGCAAGAGCAGCAAGTAGACTTTGAAAAAACTGAGATGTAAAAGACTACTTCTAGTCCCGGAATCCATGTCAGCGTGCTACAAGTTTTATCTCCTGCCACATACAACTTCATAAATTACATTTCTAAAGATTCTATTATTATTTACTAAATTTCAAAAATAGACAGAAACTGAGGAGACATATTATGCAACTTTAACAGTTTACACTGAGTTGTTTTTCTTTTTTATGAGTGTTTAATGTCAAAGATGTGCTGCGTACTCAGTGCTGAAATATAAAAGAGTGAAAGGAAGAAAATTATCTATCACACTGATCCAGACAAGGATTTCAGTTTTTGTCTAGAATATTATTTTATTTTATATTATTTTATTTGTTGGGAGTTGAGTTTTTTATTATTTATTTTCTTATCAGGTTGATATGAAGATAGACAGTCTGAAGGAGGGAAGTAGTGGAAGATTTTCACCACAATTGTGAAAAATGAGCGGTGTCAACCTGGTAAGTTTATCTTTTTGTTATTGTTGTACTGGTGATGGCTTTCACATTGGTGTTCTCATTTGTGTTTGTAGCAAGATCTCAGTTACTGTTGGTTTTATTCTTGATGTAGTATTTCTGTGTAAATGTCTTAAACTTTGCGTTATGAGTTAAAAGACAAGTGCTCAGGATCTCATTAACTCTTTGAGATGCCACGTTGTCATGGGTCCTAGTACTTTCAGTTCCAGTTAGAGTAATTAGAACATACAATTATTTTGTCATCCTTTAAGTGTGTATACAATGCCCCATATTTTTCCCAGCCTTGTCAGGACTATATTTTGCAATTTGAGAAAAAATATGAACTGAAGGATCTCGGTTTAAGAGGTTATTTTTCTGGTTTATTTATTTTATTAATGTCATGGTTTAGGAATGGTGCTCCAAATCACCAGTCACTCCTCCCCCACCCCTCCCTCCCATGGGAGACAAAAGGCAAAGATTATGGGTTGAGAGAAAAATAATTTACTGGAAACAGCAATGAGATATGAGAAAAATGAACAGCAACCACAAAAATATGAAAAACAAATGTGTACAAAAGAGGGTGATTTACATGGAAAAATGCTTGCAAAGCCCAGTACAATGAGAAACAAAGGCAGACGGACCCTCCATGCTTCCATGCTTTTTTCCCCTGATCACAAGCCATATCTATCTTCTTCTCAGAAGCAAGAATCCCTTATTCCTGCCACCAAGGGTGACCTCAGCTGGTTTAGAGTAGCAACCTAGACATGCCCACACAGCTACAGGCTCTGCTCCCTCATGGCTACTGTGAAAAAAATTAACTGTGTTCTGGCCAAAAAACAGGACAATTGATTAAAAAAAAAAAAAGCACAACAAACGCAACTTTTCTAGAGGTTCAAACTGTAATTTTAAAACAATAACTCATTCCAGCCTTATTTATACAATTTTTTTGCTTCAGGTGAGTTTTCCTTTTATGAAAATCCTCTCCATGATTTTTTTTCTTCCCTAGAAGAATGTCAGCGCAATTAAAGCAGTACTTTCTCTTTCGGGAGGACAAGTAGTTTGAAACGTTTAGGGATAATAGTGTCTAACTCCCCAATGTGAGTGGAACAAACCCGTTTATTGTCTTTACACACACGCACACAACATTTGGCTAATGGTGTGCTGGGGAGTGCTGGGAAGTGGAAAGATTTAGAAATTCAGAAAAAATTGCAGCACTTAAGAGAATGGCATGTTCAATTTTATGACCTGAAAATATTAAAAAAACTATGACGTCACATATCTGACACAATATAAGGCCTTATAGCATAAGAATGGATTTATAAATGCATTGCATTTATCAGCAAAAATTACCTAATAAGGAGTTGCAGGCTTCTGTCAAGACTGATCTTATATGATATCTAATTTCGTGTATATGTGTACTCATGTATATATGTATGTATGTATCTCTCTATCTATCTCTTTATCTATCTGATGATAAGGGGATGATCTATATCCTTTATTTAAAGGAATTACAATAATTTCTGTGTTTGACTATCAGTACCGACAATTAACCAGTGCTCCACCACTGCACTGACTTAGAAAGCATACCACATATTAATGAGAAAGTGAGAAACCTCTCTGCCGTGGTTTAGGAATGGTGTTTCCCAATTTCAGTGTTCCCACTGAAACAGCCCAGGCCACACCCTGCTTGCTCACTCTTCCTTCCCTCCCAGCTATGGCAGAACAGAGACAAGAAGGGAAGGCACTAAGAGGTAAAGATCCAGTATTGAAATAAGAACAATTAGCTAGAAACAGCAATGGAATAAGAAAATGAAGAGCAAAATGACAATACCAATACTAATAACAGAGTGTACAAGTGAAGCAAACGAATCCCATGCCATTGCTCACCATACGGAACCCGGTGACACTTGACGGCAAGCTCTGGCAAGCCCCTCCATCCCTGCTGCTCATGGTGTGAGAAGATATCGAATAACCCCACAGTCCTGACCGTGCCCCTCCTGGACGCAGCCTGTCCTGGCCAGAACCAGATCATTTCCACCCCTTATTCTACACCATGGACATCATGCTCACATCCTACATCTTCCAACTGTATTCATATATATATATATAAAAATATATACATACACACAAGCACAGGTATGATTCCCATGGTCAATGGCTCTCCCTCCAAAATGTCTTTTAAGTTAATTTAGTCCATGACTGTGGGTTCTATCCATCCTAACTGTCTTTCAGAGCAGGAGGACTGATGTGGTATTGGGTTGTTGCAAGCTGTGTAAGGAGCACACGACTGGTGTCCCTGGAGCAGTCCATGCTCATTGTCCATAGTTGTTATGCTATACAGTGCCAGTGTCATTCAGCAACTAATATTATATACAAAATTCAATATCACAGACTCTTCTTTCCCAAAAGTCAAGTTCCCTTGAGGCACACATGGTGTTTCACCATCCCTCTGCATTACCTAATCAGCGCACCCAGGTCCTTGAGCAAAAGCAATCCAACAGGTGGGTTTGCTTTTACTTGAGGCAGCTGTAATCCAAGCTGTCTTCCCTAAACCATTCCAAATATATATCTTGGGGACTTTATGGTCTTCTGTGGTATGTCGAGGTTTTGATTGGACAGGGCCCACTCAGTTGGTAGAGCCTCTAGAGTAACTAACCAGATGGCCTACACTAAATGTAGATCCCAATATTTGAAGGTTCCATCACCCATTGCTGTTTTTAACAGTCCATTGTACTCTTCAGTTTTCCCAGAGGCTGGCATACAACAGGGAATATGATACACCCACTCAATTCTGTGGTCTCTGGGCCAGGTGTCTAAGAGGATATTTTCGAAAATAGTCCCGCTGTCCGACTCAATTCTTTCAGGGGAGCCATGTCACCACTGAACTTGCTCTTCAATGCCCAGGATGGTGTTCTGGGCAGTGGTGTGAGGCACAGGATGTGTCTCCAGCCATCCAGTGGTTGTTTCCACCACTGTCAGCACTTGCCTGGTTGGGTTTGCAGCAGTGTGATGTAATCCATCTGCCAGGACTCCTTACATTTATATTTCAACCATCAGTCCCCATACCACAGAGGCTTTATCTGCTTGGCCTGCTTGACAGTAACACTTTTCACAGTCATGGATAGCCTTGGATATAGTGACCATGGTTAAGCCCACCTCTTGATCACAAGCCCATCTGTGTATTGCATCCCTTCCCTGACAACCTGAGGTGTAATGGGCCCATTGAGCCAGAAACAATTCCCCATTATGTTGCCAATCCAGGTCCACCTGAGACACTTTAACCTTGGCAGTCCAATCTATGTGTCTGTTGGGAAGTTCTTCACTAGCCCAGCTTTTGAGTACATGTGAATATACATGACGTGCTTTCACAGTCAGTTTCTCTACGCACACAGCAATGTCTTACCACAATTCATCAGCCCAGGTAGGTTTCCCTCTGTGCCGCCAAGTGGTCTTTTTCCATCATTCCAGCCACTCCCACAGAGCATTTGCCACCATCCACAAGTCAGTGCAGAGGTAGACCGCTGGCCATTTCTCTCATTCAGCTATATCAAAGCCAGCTGGATGGCTTTAAGCTCTGTTACCTGACTTTATCTGCTTTGTTCCTCAGTAGCTTCTGTGACTTGCCATATAGGAGTCCATACAGCAGCTTTGCATTTTAGACGTTATCCCTACGATATGACAGGAACCATCAAAAAAGACAGAGTGTCGCTTTTCATTTTCTGGTAGTTGATTATATGGTGGGTCCTCTCTCAGTACACATCACCTTCCCCTCCTCTGATGATGATAGTCTGAAATATTGGTCTTCAGGACAGTTTTGTGATGAATTGCAAGATCCCAGGGCAACTGGGGTTTTCTATTCAAGCTCATTGTGGGATATGTGCAATCCACCTACTCCACGTAGCATCAATGGCATGTTGTGTTGCAGGGAATATCCCTTTGAACATCCAGCCCAGCACTGGCAGTTGGGGTGCCAGGAGGAGATTTGGTGCCAATCACATCTGAAGCAGCTCAAACTCCTTCATAAGCTGCCGGTATGTTTGGATATAGCAGTATCATCAGGATGTACCAGGCCTCGAATCCTTTGTATCCCCAACCTCAGAATCCCAGGGGTTGTCTTCAAGTCTACCTGCGTACTTTTTGCAGGGGCTTCCAGAAGGACCATTCTCTCCAGCCGCAGTGTAAAACACATTTTTCACATCTTGTTCTGTCCTGACTGTCCCAAGGGCTACTGCATGAACAATCTCCTGTTTAATTTGTTCCAAATCTTGTTGTTACTCAGGACCCCACTAGAAGTCATTCATCTTTTGGGTCACTTGATAGAGAGGATTTACAATCTGACTCTACTCTGGAATACAGATCTTTCAAAAACAGTGTCTAAGAAAGCTTGTATTTCCTTTTGCTGGTTGGTGAGGATGTAACTGCTATTTTGTTGAATAAATCTATCAGAATCTGACAATGTCCATCCTGTCATTTTACTGAATTTCCTGGGCAGCTCCCTTTGTCTTCTTAAAAATCTCTCTCTTAACTCCCAATGTGGTGTAGATTGCCTTGAGGAGACATGGCAGACATAGCAATAAAAGTATGCTTTCCTTAACATCCAAAGGAAATTCAAAATTCTCAAAAGCTCTTGTAACAAGCCTGAAGAAGAAAAAAGGGGTGAAAGGTGAGGAAAATTATCCTCCCCTGTTCTCTCCACAGACTGTGTAGAATTATTATTGAATTCTCAGAGGTAATTCGTGAGGTAAGGGCAGGAGCACAGCACTGAGTACACATTCCAAATGACCCTCATTGTCCTTGATGTTATCATGTTGATTCCACACAGTACAGAAATAAAGCAATCCTTATCCATCTTGCTGCTCTGAAAAAGAGAATCAGGGGGAGCACATAGTGAATAATGCAGGGTCAAGCACCACAACCACATGAACAGACAAAGCAACATTGTGACCAGTGCCTCTGTATGCAATAAAAAAAAATATGTATATCAAATTTGTTTCCAGCCCACTCTTGGAAGATCTGTTGTTATCTCAATCCTTCAAGTCTCATATTGGGTGCCAGAGAAAGCTGTTGTGGTTTACGAATAAGAAAATGAACAGTAAGAACAATACTTACAGCAGAGTATGTAAGATAGGTGAATGATTCACGCAATGTTGTTCACCACATAGAACCCAGCACCACCTGACCGCACAAACTGCACATCCAGGCCAAACTGGAAATGGACCCAACCCCCTCCTTACACCTTGCATGGGGTACGAGGTGGTATTGAAGAACAGGATTGCTTTCCAGAGGTTAAACTTGCCCCAGAACACTTGGGACTTTCTTGCTTTAACATCGCCACCCCTTACTCATGTTTCAAGTAGCACAAAAATACCTTGTTTCTTCAATGTGTTTAAAATGTGTTTAATTTGGAAGCTGTTCAGTCCTTCTTGAAAATTCTTGCCCTCCAGAGAGTGAAAATACATCTAGAGGATATCTTTGGAGGAGGAAAAACTTGTAATTCTGCTATGCAGAACAGATAATTTTGCTTAAACTTACCTGCATGCCTTACTTTAGAGTATGTCAGGAATATACCTTTCAGAATTTTTTTGAAAATTGTAGCTTGCTTTGATTCCCATTATGTATAAAAAGATTTTTGGTTCATTGGTTATTTGGTTATTTGGTTGGTTTGTTTGTTAGTTGGCTACTTGGCTGGTTTTTTATCCATGAGGAGGATTAGATACTGATGCAGATTTCTTAAAGCAATTATGAGATATCCATCCTTGGAGGTGTACAAGTATAAACTGGGCATGATCCTGAGCATCATGACCTAGGTAGTCCTGTTTTAAGAAGTGGGTGGGACTAGATGACCTCCAAAAGCATTTTTTTCTTAAGCTCACTAACCACTTCAGGGAATTAGTAATTAGTAATGAAATTTAAATGAAACTGACATGAAATGTCAGTATGTTCAGCTTGGGGAAATTATCAAGGGACTTAAACTGTGAGGAAAAGTAGTTCAGCTTTGAGAAGGCCACATGCTCTTAAGTACAAAGATTTTGCACACTCTTGCTGTTAAAATGGGAGCAATTGGTCAGCTACTGGAAACTGTAACCAAATTTTGTATATAGATATTGAAAATATGTTAATGCACTTTCCTTTGGGAAATCTGAAGTTGAGGTAAAAACCTGACTACAAACTTCTGAGATTCCCCCTTATTTTTGTTTTAGTCCCGTTCTTGCTGTCATCTTTTCAAAAAACAGCTTATAGCAACAGAAGTGTAACTTTAAAAGTTACTAGTATGGCTATTTTAGTTTACAGCAGTACTTGTTTGTTGTTTTACCTAAAGAAAACCAAGAAAGGCTTTACAGATTTAATTTCTTCATTTTTTAAGAGCAGAATAGTAGAGTGCTCTCTTGATGTCATAGGTACAATGATCAAGGCAAAAATTCATCCCTGACACATTTTGCTAGAAGTCAAAGGAACTGCATCAGAGATAAATCTGGACAACTAATATTTAAAGGAAACTGAGAGTAATTTGACTAAAAAGTTGTGTCACACCCCAAAAGTGATTCATTACTGAAAAAGTACTAATCTTAAAAGCAGTGATGTCAATAAGTCATGGGACAGGTAAAAACTATTACTGTTGACTATTTAAGCCCTTATATTTAGCTACTTCAAAATGCCATCTAATTCCTGTCACTCTTCAGCTCCTGACTATATTAATAACTGTCAACATTTTCCCTACCTTGATCTTCTTCTGGCATTTCTAAAACACCTTCATTTAATAAGGAATTCATTTGCAACTTTAACAATGGTTTATAATCCTTAGCTTTTCTGCTGTCCATGCAATTTTAAGCATATTAATAGGAATGAGAAATAAAAAAGATGATTTGGGGAACTGCATCAGTAAACACTATAATTAAGTAGACCATACCTTTTTTCTTTTGTTTTTTTTCTCTCTTTTTTGGTGTAAAAAAATTACTATCAGTTTTGTGAGCAATATTTTAAACATACTGTAATATTGAACACTCCTAAGAGAAAGTAGAAGATTTCATCTTAATATAACTACGGTCTTTGACATATAAAAAAAGTCATATGTCATTACTGTAGCAAGCAGTATCATCAGAATGAAGTCTTGTCTGTTCATTCCACACTCCTAATCTGAGAAAATAAAAGTAGTGAAGTTAGGTGTCTTTCCACGGGTATGGGAACAGTTTCATAGATAGCTTTTATACAGGAAAGGAACCTAAGTGCTGTCCTGAGACAATTTGTTATTTATACCTTGGCTCCCTTGTGTTGTTCTGGCTAGGAAAATATTCCATTTAGCTGAGAGAATTTTCCCAGGAGCAAATGTTACTGTGATTCTTTTGAGAAATACAGAATTGTATCCTGCCATCAGTTGAGACAAAGTATAAATATGCCTCAAGAAGAATAAATATTACAAGAGCTATCGGGTCTGCTTCCCTTAGCTGAGAACAGTGGGTGAGTCTACTTGACTATAACTGTACTAACTATACAAATGTATTTCTTCAAAATCAGTTTCACAGGGTTAGAATCACACACCTACCTTCATGTTCGAGAGCTTCTTCTATTTCCATATTGGTAAACTGCGTGGTGTTCGATGTAACTCTGGAATAAAGATGCATGTCATATTCACGTCACTGAGTCATTTCAATATAGCAGCTACAAGATGCTTCTCTTAGGTTATTATGCTTCTTCATATTAACTCGCACAAGATACTTGTGAGCATGTCCAGTTTCTCAGTCAGTGTAGGTTATCAGAATCAATTTGATCAAGTCAGCTAAGCCACTTTAGGTTAGCAGTTCTCTGTTCTTTTTTTAAATGAAAATTTCTAGGGCATTTCTTGTGTTTTCAGTTGCATTAAGAATAGAGTTGAGGAATCCCTGAATTTTTCATCTTTATTATTTCGAGTTTGTTTCTTCATATTGGTTTACTCTTGCTGTCTGTGCGACATCTGTGGCAGTGAAAGTATTATAAAATCATTGGGGAAACGCTGCTCTTTGATCTGCTAATTTAGTAGAGGTATGAAAAGATGTTTTTTACATGCTTTGCAAACAGTAGGTATGGGTGGGTGGAAGGGTCATAAATGACAGGGAGAGGAGAGCAGCTCAGAAAGTAGGACAGGAGCAGTAGCAAGAAGAAGTAAAACAATACAGCTGGAAAGAGAATGAAGACTAGACTGATCAAAATATTACAAAGGTGGTGAGAAAGGGAGAGAGAAAACTCTGAAGTTAAACAATGTGTAGTGTATTTTCAGTATGTGGTTACGTCTGCAAAGTCACAGACATTTTTCTGTGTATTATGTCTTACCATAAATATTATAAATTGGAACATCTTGGAAATAAGCAAATGAAAATTTGTGCTTATTTAGCAGCATTTTTCCATTCCTCTCTCCTTAAAAAATACATCCAGAACAACGACCACTGTCCAATTTGCGCTGAAGCTGTAACTTACCAAAACAAGGAATTGTCAGCAGTCCCTTCCCTGATATCATAAGAAATGTGTGATTCTCTTCCCTTCATAATATTTTCTTTGGTTTTGGTATATCATGCAGCTATTTTATTAGTAAATATTACCCAAGTTACTTCTTGACGTCTTTGTTCAGCTGATGCCCCTTTTTAGAGTTGGACTTGATGATCCTTCTGTGTCCCTTCCAACTCAGAATATTCTGTGATTTCTGGAGGGAGACTTTGTGGTTTTCATGAGACAGGACAATAAACTTTAGTTCTGCTGGACTTTCATCAGACCACAGAACAGTGGAGGAGGTAATCTCAAGCATTAACCACTCAGAAATACAGAGGTCATGATATTTATTTTAAAACCTCCCTTACCTTATTTCATGCATTGTTCTTACACAATTTCACCATTCATTTCGGTTCCATCTGTAGGCACAAGAGGTTAGTAAATTCTCTGAACCCTTCTTGTTGAACTCTCTCCCTAATAGAGGCCTAATTAAAGCTCTGTGAAAACAGGTAGGATTCAAGGAAACTCTTGTTTCACTTTTAAGAATTTTATGTATTTTTCAGGGTTGGTTTTAAACATTAGATTATCCATATGTTTCATCTTGAGCTGTATCCAGTCTTCAGCTGGGATGGAGAAGAATTTATAACCCTTTAATTAAGTTCGGATGAGCATTTTCCTGTGATGAAAGAAGAAAAAAAAGGCTCATTAAGGGAACATAGTATCCCATTTTTAAAAGTGCTCTTTACTTTTTAACAAAGCAGAAAACATTCTATTATGTGAAATTGCAAAACATTTTGCTATCTTTTCTGATATTTCTATTACAAAGTGGACTTCAAAATAAAATAAGAACGGAATGGTATAAGATTCACTCTGAAAGCTAACTATACAGAGCTGGTAAGGAAAGCATGTCCTGACCTATGCAGCAGTGAGTTAGGGCCCACAATCTTTTGTTTGGACTTTACACATGCAAAAATGTACTCCTTCTGTGAGTTCTGGCTTATTATTTTTTAATTTTTTCTTTACAATTACTGGTACTGGAAACACACTTCCATAATTTCCTTATGCTTAATGACTTTCAAATAGTAGTAGCAAATAAAAATTTAAAAATATGCCAGCCCATATAGATTTTATTTAATTGTGGGACAGTGCCTCACTCACGCTAAAAGAAATCATTTGTCAGAAAAAGTCCTGAGAGACCTTTATATTGCAAAGCATTTTTACATTTGAGACCTCAGTTATTTGCCATATGGTCAATGAACTGAGTTTAAGGATGATTTAATGTTCTTCTAGAAGAGTAGGCTTATCAGTTCATAAATATATGCTACAACTTTCCAACAAACTTCTCCCTATCTAGAAGAAATCCCGAAAGACGCTGCACAAAATTGGTAATTATGGTCCCCCTTGTAATTTTCTTTATAAAATAGTCTTGTTGAAATTTGCTTTGTTGTACCTTACCTAGATAGTTAATTCTTTTTAAATAAAATGCTTAGCTGTGTTACATTATTAATCAAAATTTATGCCTCTAGCAACCATTCCTACAGCAAAATAAAACAAAATATAGAAGGGGTAAAAAGGAAAATGAAGCTATAATATCAAAACTGTACACAATGTTGAACTTTTTTTATTTTAACTGTCAGAAAATGTTTTATTTTCAGCACTGATTAATAAATTAGCTCTGGAGATGGCAAGACAGCGATATTGAAGGCAGTTGGTGACAAAAATGAGTTTTCACTTCATAATTAATTGTGCTTAATTTATCAGTAAGTTAAGCTTATTCAGTATTCCTATATATTAAAACATTTTAATTAAAGTAACTTTTTAATTTGCTACTTTATGACTTTGAGCTAGAGCTGATTTATTTTTTGTGGAGGAGACATGAAGCGCTTCTCACCTTATAAAATATTAGTAGAGAGAAAAAGAATATTTTACAATCTTTATGATAAACAACTAACCTCACTATTAATGGTGGAAGTTACTTCACAAACCAACGTCTTCCAATGATATTGCATGAAAAAAGCAGATGTGTTTTGCCCAAGCAAAATGTAATCAAAGTAGAAAATGGAAAAAAATGGCAATGTATGCAGCAAGACAGAGAAGAGAGGTGCCTTGGATGAAGCACTCTTAAATGATAAATTCAGTATTGTCTTAATGAGGAATTTCTGTGAGCTTCTTTGTATTTATTTGTTTTATAAGCTGCAAGAAGTACCAGGTGGTTTTTCTGTTATGATAAAAAATGTTCTAACATCACTGGAAATTAGTGCTTTCACTAGCACTAATATTTTTCTCCTGACCCTTGTCCACTCTTCTAAAAACGGTCCAGAGTGCTTTGTCTATATTGAATTGAATTTTACTGCAAGGGTTAAGGAAAAAATAACCTCAAAGGAAGTGCAAGAGACAGGTTGGCAATCCATATGGAATAGCCATGAAAAACATTGAAGTTGAAGACCTGCTGCATAAATGGAAACAAGAGTGAAAAATGAGGAGAGAGAATTCATGAAGCTGCAGAGACTTTATATCTGTGTGCCCAGAAGAAACCTGCAGAAAGAAAAGGGGAATACACACTCAGGTATCCCCTCACCTGTCAGGCCAAAGGACTTAGATCACAGGACACTTCTGCTTGATTAAATAAACCCTGTCCTCTACAAGGGCAGTCTGAGAAGATGCAGGTACATGTGAGAACTGTTTTCAGCCAATTGCAGGTTTCTGGCGTCTCTTATAGAATCTTACAATAATTCATTTAGAGCCATTACCATTTATCCTGTCACAAGAGGTCATGCTAAAAGGTATGTTCCATCTTTCTTACAAGTACTGAAAGGCCACAGTTAAATCTTCATGGAGTCTTCTCCTGGCAAAACAAGTTCAACTCTCTCAGCCTTTCTTTATAGGAGAGGTGTTCCATCTGTCTGTCATTTTTAAACATTCCCAATTAACTGTATTCAGGCTTCAGACTGTTAGTTCTTCTTTTTCATCTTGTTCCACTTTTTCTTATCCCCTAATCTTCCCTCTCTACCTCTGTGGGTCTGTATTGAAAAAAAGTGAGCATTATTCCTGCTGCTTCTTTTCATGCTTAAGGGACATCCCAGAACACTCCAAGTTGCATTTTTGTATTCACTTTTTTTTCCCTTTTTAATGAATCCAGTGTACTGTCTTGACAGAAACTCTTTCCTTTCTAATAGAGCATAGCATAATCAAAATTACAAATCTGCCTTACCTAAAAGTAAAAGAATAAATTTGATTAATGCAGGACTGGGCTGGTAATGTGTAATAATTATGGCTAATGTGTCACAAGAGGCAATAAGTATGGATAGTAAGATGTACAACAGCCATTTTCAGCAACGTGAAAGCCACAGAATATATTCCTTCTATCTCTTCTAGTTTGTTTCAGTATGTAAATTTATCCTTTTAACACTATGCAGCTGTTGTCAAATTAAAAATTTATCTGCAGCCTACCAAGATACAGCAGAATTTTCCAGCAGTAAACTTTGCACAGAGGAAACAAATAAAATTAATAAAATCAGAATATTCATTGAAAATAATACATCAATCTTCATGAAACTGCGGATGTCTAAAGGATATACAAGCGTACCTACATTCATGGATGCATGCATTTTTGCTTTTGTAAAGGACCAGCTGCTCTCTAGGGTGCTGGTGTGTTTTTAGGAAGCTGATCAGAGTCCATTTCTTCTCTCCCCGTTGATTGTGAGAAAAGTATCAAACAAAACAAGGGGGGTTTCTTCTTGTTATGCATTATTATGAATTTCAAATCCAAAGTTAGAATTGTATCTGAAGTAAATGGGTGAACTCCTTTGAGACTTTTTCACCAGCATGTAATTTCATTAGAATTCATTAAGTCACTGCAGAGAAAGAGAATAGGAAAAAAAAAAAAAGAGCAATCCCAGGGAGGGTTGTTTCTTTCAGCTTTTTTTTAACTCCTTTGAATTACATACTAGCAAGATTTTTTTTAAGATTTTCTGTCTTGTTTCTTATGATGGTTTGCATTGCCATCTCCCAAGTACTGCCAGTAAAGCAGTATGGTTGGGTCTAAAATTACAGTCAATATATTCTCAAGTTCTGAGGAGTGTAAGTGTAGCTTTTATCTTATCTCTACGCACTACTGAATGTGTTTTATTTCAGCTAAAAAATATGTGTTTATATGGCTGCAAAACACCGAATGAGTTTCACATATTAAATTTTGCTACAGTATCAAAATTAAATCCTTCTCTAGATTTTGGCATGCTAAAGCATTAACATTTAGCTGCAAGAGTTCAGTAGCTTGACTAGTTCGGAGTTTTTGCGTGTTTTTTTTCCCCTTATTGCACTGCTGTTATGTTCATACAATGCTGAAATTTGAAGAAGCTCTGTGTCATCTCACCATTAATGTTTTTTCTGTGTTCTATTTTTCACTTGTGTATTGAATTTTAATTCCCCTGGAACACTAGACTGCTGACTGAGTCACAATACTAACTGTGATTAACACTTGGACTGTGTGATGTGTAAGTAACTCAAACCTTCTGTAATACTCCTTCTTGTAGAAAGAGGAAAGTTTGGAAATGCATATAGACAGTGAGTGTTTTTACAAAGTCCTTTTTGGCTTCCAATTTAAGGAAATATTTCATGTGGTACCGTACGTGAATTTTTGAATGGTGTGTTAATTGAAATTCAGGATGTTAAGGGGAAAGGGACTTGATTTCACAAGACTGGCATTGTACTAATCTCTCTGTATTTTTGTTTAACTTCCATAAATTTCTTAAGAATACATACCAAGTTATCTGACAGATTTGAAAGGGTTACTGAGGAAAAAGAGGGCTTTTGATTGTTTGTTTGGTTTAGGAACATACTTGAATTTGGCGAATACTTAGCTCAATTCTCGTACACCTCAGCATGCCCCTTCCTTAAATCGAAGTCAGGCTGTTTTATTGTGGAGAGTAAGAGCACCAGAGAGTGTTGCCTCATTTATGGACTCAAAAAATGAAATTGTGCAAATTTCTGCAATGGGACATCTAGGGGACAGACATAAATTTTGTTTTATCATTCTGCCAATATCGGGCTATCCATGATCTATATGTTTTTTGGTATAAGTTGTAGAAGATGTAAACTGTCCTATCGTTAATCGGAGAACACCAGGAAAAGGAAAAAAAAGGAAGACAGCAAAAACCCAAACCGCCAGTTTTTTGGAACTATGAATCTTTAACAAACAGTTATTTGGAAACTACCTGCTTCTGTTATTTCTTCAGGACGTATGGAGGCTCTGTTGTGCATCTAGGATGTTCCATCATGATGTTTGGCTTAGTCAGTATTCTAGAACTGATTAAAAATTATTAGAGATTGGCAGAAGGTTACAGATTGACACAGGAAGGTTTAAGTCAGGTAGAAGACATGACAGCGTTTTTCTTCCTCCTCCCCAAGGAAAAATGGAATATTTTATACAAAAATATTTTGAAGTATTCTTTTTAATCACAAAACCATTTCAGGAGTCATTTTCAGATTAGCCTTTTTTAGACCCTCTTTTCTTTTATTTTTATATAGGTAATATCTATAAACTATTGAGTCTATGTCTTCTTGTGAAAATGCAGGAAGTATTATGGCATTTAACATCCCAAATTACACAAAACCAATATTGAAATCTGTGGAAATTTATTGCAAAACAGCAAAAATATTTTGACAAAGCGCTTTACTACCTGTAAGTGCTGATTTCACATTCTCAGTGTGCTTCACAGAATTTTGTCACAGAATCACAATAAAATACAGAAATATTTTGTAATTGCCATGTAAGATTTGAAGTGAAGGACTACAAAGGATGGCATTTGTTATTAATTACAGGTCTAGGTCTCCTCTGGCATTCTCAACAGATTAATTTTGAGACTTTATGGAGGATAGCAATTAACTTTTCAAATAGGACCACTCATGAGGATCCCGACATCTAAAATTAGACCTCTAAGTTAAAAAATCTTGCCTAAAAACCTGACTTTCCTTTGCCACTACTTATGTTAATAATAAACCTCAGGGCCTTAAGAGCTCTTCTCCTTTACACTTTCTCTTCCCCTCTGTGGATAGTTTGTTCTGGATGAATCTTCTTGTGTTATCAAGGCTACATCCACTTCATTCCTTTATTAAAACAGACTGCAGTATGACTTCAGTAATTGCTAGAGAGAGCTAGGCAGCTATGCTATGTGTGAAAGCAAAGTCACCTGGCAATGTTCTACCTATCATCTTGTTACAACTTTTTGGCTGCAGTTTTTCCAGAATTAGGGACATATTTGTGGGTGAAGTTGCTTCTTGACATTTCTTTGGTTTGGTTTTGGCTTTTTCTTGTGGTGCTTTTTACCATTTGACTAATACTCTTACCGTATGCTGCCCTTATGACATTTCTGTAGGAAATGAGTATTTGAGTTGGGTCAGAAGTAAAATGTCTATTTGCAAGTGTTCCTTTGTTTGGTGGTTAGTTTGTTTTCAGTTTAGGAATCTTTTTTGTATGCCTATTTCAGTCATTCCATCAGCTCTTAGTCTGAGATGTCATTTGCCCTTCAGGAACTATTGTTTTAAAGTAAAAATTAAAAACAAAAAATAACCTCTCTTAATGTGGAGGATTTGTAGTTAAACTATGGTCATATGAGTGGCTTTTCTACCCCTGAACTAATTAGTTTTTCGGTATTTTAAACAGAAAATAAATTTTAGCTTAGTACAGCAGGTGTTTTTTATCTATGAAAATGTGATTGCTCTAAAGGGCATTCAACTTATAAATAGCAGACATAGTCAAGTTAAAGTTAACTACTTATATCCAGTATTACTGTTCTATACAGTATTCAGTTGGGGAAGTGAAAATAATCTGAAATATATTGAAACACTGGAGTCTCCTTTTCTTAAAAATGCAAATATTATGCTTAAAATATATCTCATAACAGAATTTTTCTATTTTGTGTCTATGATACATATAACTGTAAATGTAGTGAAAACAAAGATAGACTCAACTTCTGAAAGGGCTTGAACTCTTCTACATTACTTCTAAAGCTATAATTCCAGTAGTGTATGTGAGTTCATTTATTGTGTATGGACTTGAGCAATCATGAAATGAAACATAGTTAACCTGAGCTGGAATAGTTTATAGGAGCCACTCTTGAGCAATGACAGCATAAGCTGCAATGGATAGGTTTCTAAACTGAGAAGTTCCCTTTTCAAAATACAAGAAAGGCCTTGGATTAAGGTACAATTATGGCATATGACAAGTACGGAATGCCTTGAAAAATGCTGAATTTTTCTAAGAATAAAAATTTTTTACTCACCTGGGTTTTTTGGTCATAATTGGAAAAGGAAAAAAGTAGAAACTAGCATAATCGTTAGGATTGGCACAAAGTGAATTTGAATTATTTTTTAATATATTTTTCTCTTAGTTTTAAGAGAATATTCAGGGACTATGTATTTTTCACCAAGCAAAGCTCTTTAACTTGGTTCTTCTGTGTTTAGACAACATCATCACTGAGAATGTGGGTGAACAGGCTTTATTTTGAGAAAAATCAGGGGTTTAATTCTGTTAAGGCTTTTTTTTAATTGAAAAGCTGCTGAAGTTGGTTTTTAAAGTCTCTTCTCTTTCTTTTTTTTTTTTTTCCTGAGCTTGAATTAGATATGTTTAGCTGGGTACACTGCAGAGGTAAGGTGGATTGCAAGACACCCCCTCACAGTCTGGTTGCATACTGCTGCACAGCATCTCTTTCAGATGGTTCTGCTTATAGTACCCTGGTAGTTTTCCCTATAGTGAATTTTTCTGCCTCTAAAGTGTCAAAAGTATCCAAAGGAAAAAAATAAATCCTTGAAAATTACCTTGATTGTGTTATGTTCTGCTCTTAAGAAAGAAGGGTTTTTACTCGTGCTTCTTCACCAAAAGTTTGAAATCATTGTTTATTTAGTATTAAATTCTGATAGATATCAAGTATCCTAATCCTGAGACTCTAAAGTCCATTAGCCCAAGTGATCACTGAAGTCAGATGGATCATCTATATATCTGAACCTTAGTATTTTGAAGAACTCCCTGAATTTGTCTCCAGATATGAACACTCTGAGGTATCATTTTTGTCAGTGAACATCTATATTAATTTCAACCCTTCCCATACAGGTAACTTATTACTATTTTATTATATGTACTCATTTTCAAAGATTGCATTAAAACATGTATAGTGGTGAAAATCTCTGTTTTCTTAACAAAAGAGAACATAGCAATTTTGACTGTTATTTAAAATACTACATGTATTAATGTTCTTTCTTACTGAAGAAAATATTATGGCAAAAAATGTGGGTTTAAATCTTGGGATGAATTATTTGCCTTTTTTTTCTTTTTTTACTGGGTTTTCTTAAATACGAATAAAATTTCCACTTATGATTCATAAAAAAATGTCTTTCATGGATATCTCATAAATTTAAGATGAGTTATTTCTAATAATAACTACATAGCAGCATGTGACTTCTTCATCTTTCTAAGCTGCCATGATATTTGGTATTTTGAAGCAAGCTTTAGTCTGAGCATTGTCATATTCTTGTGTTGGTTCATAAAAATGGAATTTGTGGTTAATATATAGAACGGTTCAGCTGTTTCTGCTACAGCAGCATGATTGGTGGGCCACAAAAAAGATTTGTAATACAGTATAATTATTTTGGTTTTATAGACGAATATAAACGAATTACATGAACATCAGGCCATCGTCAGATTCTCACAGTCAAAAAAATTTCTGATATAGTATATTTCAGGATAACTTCTGCCCTTCTGCTCTGTGGAAGCCTGAATAATAAAACATTATTTTCCCTGTGGGTTTTGCATGCTGAGTGGCTGGTACCTTTAAATTTGATGAGCTGTGTTGTTGATTTCTTGAGTCGGGGGCCTAAAATGGTATGTGATCTACATGAGTACAGTTTTACGGACAGAAGAAATTCAACTCTTTCTGAAAAGTATAAATCCAGCATTTTTCAGATCTAGTCAGCTTTTCTTCTTGAAGGAATAGTGCAAACAGATTAGTTTTTAATTCCAAAGATACATGAACAAAGACTTTCAGTTTACAGCATTATTCTATGTCAGTGCCAGGTAACCTTATTCACTGCATGAAGAAGGATGTGCCTTTACAGAAGCTGGTTTTGTCAAGGTTTGGGCTTGCTGTTGTCCCACATTTATATTGGACATGGTTGTGGTTTATGAGCAAATATAATAAGTCGATTATTTATTCTGGTGTGTTGCTTTTCTTTTCAGCTTTTCTATTTCATGCATAATTTTTTGTTCATGACTCCATTTAATTATTTTTGGAAATGGATGAATGGTCTTAGGAACCATCAAGCAAAACTTTAATTTAATTCAATTGAATTTATATAATGTTACCTGTCAGAGATGAAATTTCTAATAACATAGAGAACAAAGAAATGAGACCATGGTAGACAAAGACACTTGCAAACTAAGCAAAAATAACAAAAATTAATTCTAATTAATTTTGAGGAAAAATAATTGAAGAGATCAGTGTTTTTCTGCCAGCAGATGGCTGGATTTGGATGACATGGCAAGACTGGTAGAGAGCTAAGTGAGCAAACACCAATCAAGACAAGAAGTATCAGCAGAAATGGTAACAAAAAGGACAATGCAAAAACATATTGTTACGAAATGACCAGGTGATAATTGTCTTTCTGTCACTGTTGTGTCTTTTTCACCCTGTCTTCCCTTGCTTATTGCTTTCTAACTGTTACCAGTCAGTCTGAAGAAGTTATAACTGCTTCTTAAATGGCCACTTCCATTTTTGATGCTTCAGGCAACCCCAGACCTTAATAATACAGGAAAGAGTAGTCAGCCAAATTCGGTGCTCAACCTTGTAAACAATCAAGGGACCAAAGCGGGGTCCATTAGAAGACAGTAAAATGATAAGTATGTCCAATCTGGCCACTGGTTTGTGGGAGTCAAGATAAAACATGAAGGTGAAGGCAGATTGTTTTTTAACTAATGAGTGCAGATCTCTGTTTCATCAGACTTAAAAAAGAAGCAGAAGCCAATTGGGAAACCTCACCTATCAATAATTTAAAAATACAGTAACAAAATAGTGATAAGGGCATCACTTCACCAAGGCACAGAGAATAAGGTCCCAGTGAAGTCAGCGTAAATCAGGTGGAATAAAACAATTGGTCTCACTTTTGTTCTCTTCTTGATGAGACAATGGTAACACTAATTTCTTTTGCTGGTAATTTAAATGATGGACCAATTAAACCTACCTCATGAGACATTCCACTTCTTTATCTTCTATTTTGAAACACAGTGAGAGACAGGTGGAAGGGAAGCATCAGGCTTTCTCACTGTAGTCCTTGAATGGCTATGGGCCATAACTGCAATGTCTTTTTTAGAAAAGGCATCTTTAACTGGAAGGGTCCTCTGTTCAGGTGTTTTATTTCCATGTGACCTTGTCTCTGAATTCCAATTGTGAAACAAGTCAGTATTCAGTTAGTATATTGATTATACATATATTTTCATGTGGAAAATAAAAAACTGTGGTGCCTAGCAACATACATTTTTAGAAGTGTTTAGTAGTGTTCTTCACTGTCATCTGCTGTTTTAATTACATTACATTAACATTGCTTCAAGGAGATAAATGCAAACAGAGTAATATATACCTCTTGAGATTCAAACATGTGTGCACATATTTATTTTCTGCTTGTTGTCTCTTCACATGTTTGGTTTATAATTTAAATTTTGATAGAGAACTCCATAAATAATACAACACATAAGATACATGTTTTATAAACATATATATTTATAAAAATATTTCATGTAAGCATGTGATATGAAAGGTTATGGCTGTCAAATATCTCCCATTCAACATATAAATATTTAAGGATTCCTTATTTGTGTCAGCAAACTCCTGACATTGAAACTAGGGAGATGAGAAGTCTCCCTTTAATCTCTATTTGTTCCATTCCTTAATGCAGCCTAGGTTTAATTTTTGCACATAACTTACTCTGCACTTCAACCTAACGGACCTGCTTGGTTTTTTTCTTACAGTTATTAATAGGTGGCTTTGCTTTGTGCGACCTTACGTGTGTAGCGAGCAGGACATAGTTGGTTCAACTATCTTCTTTCAATATGCTGCTGTAGTAAAGGTTTTTTGTTGCAGTTAACCAAAACATTCACAGCACTGATACCTGCACGGGGTCTTCATTTTTGTGATTATTCCTAAGTAACTCAAGACCTAAAGAAAATAAGATAGAAACAAAAAATATTTATACTGTTCCAATTTGTTTTAATTATTTTAAATTGAGTGAAAACCTGTGATAAAAATGTTTTTTGTCAAGTTTTCTTGAATTCCAGAACACTGAACACTGACTGAGCACAAGTCCTGTGAGGAGTAGCTGAGGGAGCTGGGGTTGTTTAGCCTGAAGAAGAGGAGGTTCAGGGGAGACCTTATCACTCTCTAGAACTGCCTGAAAGGGGGTTGTAGCCAAGTGGGGGTTGGTCTCTTCTCCCAAGTAACAAGATGCAGGACCGGAGGCAATGGTTTGAAGTCGCACCAGGGCAGGTTTAGATTGGATATTAGGAAATATTTGCTCACCAAAGTTGCCCAGCACTGGAAGTTGCGAAGCAGTGACCCAGGAAGTGGCTGAATCACCATCCCTGGACGCATTTAAAGGACTCATATATGTGGTACTTAGAGAGATAAATTAGTGGTGGATTTAGCAACAATAGTTAATGGGTGGACTTGATCATCTTAGAGGCCTTTTCCAACCTAAATGATACTATGAATCTACGTTTTTCTACATGAAACATACCATGTTTCACTAAACTTGGTATTAACCTTTGGCTCTTCTCTCGAATACCATAATATTAGCAGATTTTCAAGGATTACTGTAATCCAGGAATTTGTGATCCTTCAAAGCAGGCCAGAATTTCATAAGTAAACTCTATCAGGGTCTCACCAAAGTGAGTAAAATCTATGCTAAAGCGTTGCAAGAATGTTAAGGCATTCTTGCTGAAGAAAAGAATAGTGCGAGTTTTCCTGATTTTCTTCTCTCTAAATCTGTGAATTTCACAATGGTTATATGGCAATTCTATAGGGTCTTGTTTGGTTTTGAATATAGTCTTCTGGTTGTCCTGCATTTCAGAGCTCTCCCACTGTATCAGACACACAAATGCAAAACTGCCTGTGACATGTTTGACAACTCTGTTATATTCTTTTCCCCTGAATCATGGAATGACTTAAACAAAAAGAATAGTTGAAAAAAAAAGGTGTAGTTTTGTTCATGACTTTGGAGTCGTTACATTAAGAAGAAAAGTGCTGTC
The DNA here is from genome assembly GCA_013397865.1 of Struthidea cinerea. Lineage (NCBI taxonomy): Eukaryota > Metazoa > Chordata > Aves > Passeriformes > Corcoracidae > Struthidea > Struthidea cinerea. Next base: position 483,181 of record VZTI01000471.1, on the reverse strand, counting down.
TGTCAACACAGGCAAGTATTTTCAAGTGGTACATGCCAGCTTATGGAAAGTGTGCATTGTGACAGGTCAGTGTTGTTTTTCATGTCTGTGAAAAACATCAGCTTGCTAACTCTAAAAGTTCAAGGTGGGATTTTTTTTGTTTGGTTAGTTTTGTTTCTATGCNAATATAATATAATATAATATAATATAATATATCTACATATATATTTTATATATATGTAACATATACAAATACATATAACACATAGACATATATGTATAGTATATATGTATTTATATACATATTTTATTGATAGATTGATAGATAGATAGATAGATAGATAGATAGATAGATAGATAGATAGATAGAATGCGTGTGAATTACCTATATTCCNTTCAAGTGGTACATGCCAGCTTATGGAAAGTGTGCATTGTGACAGGTCAGTGTTGTTTTTCATGTCTGTGAAAAACATCAGCTTGCTAACTCTAAAAGTTCAAGGTGGGATTTTTTTTGTTTGGTTAGTTTTGTTTCTATGCTTGTTTTTTGGTTGGTTGGTTGGTTTGGGTTTCTTTGGGAAAGTGGGAAGAGAGAAAAAGAGGGTGTGGAAGTTAGACTTCCAGGGTCTGAAAGAAGATTAGCTAGACTTCCAAGGTCTTGAGAATAAGTTCATTTAATAATTTTTTCATTATTTATTTACAATGAAGAAATATTCTTTCATCTTTCTGTTATGTCCTGGATTAATGTGCCAATATAATATAATATAATATAATATAATATAATATAATATAATATAATATAATATAATATAATATAATATAATATAATATAATATAATATAATATAATATAATATAATATAATATAATATAATATAATATAATATAATATAATATAATATAATATAATATAATATAATATAATATAATATAATATAATATAATATAATATAATATAATATAATATAATATAATATAATATAATATAATATAATATAATATAATATAATATAATATAATATAATATAATATAATATAATATAATATAATATAATATAATATAATATAATATAATATAATATAATATAATATAATATAATATAATATAATATAATATAATATAATATAATATAATATAATATAATATAATATAATATAATATAATATAATATAATATAATATAATATAATATAATATAATATAATATAATATAATATAATATAATATAATATAATATAATATAATATAATATAATATAATATAATATAATATAATATAATATAATATAATATAATATAATATAATATAATATAATATAATATAATATAATATAATATAATATAATATAATATATCTACATATATATTTTATATATATGTAACATATACAAATACATATAACACATAGACATATATGTATAGTATATATGTATTTATATACATATTTTATTGATTGATTGATAGATAGATAGATAGATAGATAGATAGATAGATAGATAGATAGATAGATAGAATGCGTGTGAATTACCTATATTCCATGGCACTTTAGGCACTATATCAGTAATCCAACTAATCACAGGTATTGAGCAATAACAGATTTCAAGCATTACAGATAGATTACAATTACAAAGAGAGACAAACATTTAGATTCAGTAGTAGAATCATATTTTTTGGTACACATATGTATTATTCATTTCTGTAGAAATATAATTTCTTTTTTTGCTGAAAAACAAAACAAAAACAAAATAAAACAAAAATAAAAACAAAAAACAAACAAACAAACAAACAAACAAAAAAAAAACAGTAAAAAGATAGTTAAGACTTGACCTCACTCAGTTTAAGTGGTGATATGACAGACTAATGCACTTTTCAAGAGGAATAAAGGAAATATCAGGAAATTTTAGGACAATATTATGTTATATTAGGTAAATTTAAGTTGAGTAATTTTCTCTCTGGATTTTTTAATTTGCTACTAATTCAAAGCTTTGAATTTAATAGTAACTCGGAAACTTGAACAATTGGTGTGACTTTTTAAAATTTTCTCTGAACTAATGAACACCTTGATAGGTAGAAAGATTCTTTTGCAAACAGATAGAACATAACTGAAACTTGACTTTTGTTTTTATTTCTTTTGTTTTCTTTTCTACTTCATATCCTGTGATATTTAACACAGTGAAAAAATAGGAACAGTGAGTAATGAAAATATGATCTTGAAAAGTCTGTCTATAGGGCAAAAAACCTGTATTTTAGTATTTGACATTTCTTTTGTTTTCCTTCTTTTCAAAGCACTTGCTGCCTCACAGGTTTTTGTATAGGCAAGACTAATTTCAGAGTCTCAGAACAATCTGGGGAAGTATTCCTTGGAAAAGGAAAGATGATTTGATCAGTTAGATTGAAGAAGGTTATGCAATTTTGAATATGAACTGAATGAAGAAAAAATTACAAATAACTTAGAAATTTTCAGAAGTAACATGTAAAAATTACCGGGGGAAAAAAAAAGGTAGAAATAGACCTGACATAGGAAGGTACTAGCATAGAAGACACTTCAAAACTTTAACTGAAGTAAAAATGAAAGGGATGCCATTTGGCCACAAAGACTATTCCTCCTAACTTTTCGGGATAGTCTTTCGTTCCAAATTTTACCATACCCCATTAGATTTAAACATTAACCACAAATCATAGAATTATGGACTATCCTGAGTTGGAAGAGACCCATGTGGATCATCAGAGTCCAACGCTTAGCCCTGCACACACCAGCCCCAAGAGTCACACCATGTGCCTGCGAGCTTTGTGCAAGAGCTTCTTGAGCTCTGTCAGGTTTGGTGCTGTGACCACTTCCCTGGAGATCCCCAGTGGAAGCCAAAGGCTAAACTGTCAGTAACTTAAGTGAGACCAGAATTTTAACCATAAACCTTGTCCATGTCCTGCAGATTTTCTCTGCATGTTTTGGTCATTATTAATGCTTTCATATTTAATTTTACTTGGTCTGTAATTTTCAATTTGTGATGGGCTGAGATATCCCTGAAGAGCTTTTGACACTACCAGAAAGCTTTGTAGTATCAGAAATCGATTAAATTTTTTAAAAAAAATATATATTTTGTTCTATGTTTATTAGATTATTAATGGTACCATGAAAACATCACCCATAAGAAAAGTCACATCTATAAATAGTCTTTCTCATGCTTAAGTGTCCTCATGTTCAATATAATATTGTAGAAGGATTGTATCCATGTAATACCTTATTCTGAAGACAGATAAGTTTAGGCATGCTTTTGAAGTGTTGTAAAATCATCACTTTAATAAAATACAACTAACATTTCAGATTTCCACTTTACTGGTCCATTTTTTTGTTCACAAAAATTGATTTATAATATTAAAGTACTTTTATATATTAAGGCTGAACCCTGGCAAAAAGGTTTCTTGATAAGTCATTCAAACTTTCTAAGAAATTCTAGGAAACTGCATTAGTGGTCAGATTTTGCCAAAGATAGGATAATGTAGTTCTACCATAAAAATGTTTACTAATTTTGTGTTTGTATTTGACTCAGTGTCATTATTAGGATTTAATCAATGTTTCCATTTGTCGAAATGGTTTCTTTATAAAACACTGTGAAATACAGATGCATCTCTAACCCTTTTTTAATCCATCAGAATCAAAAATATTTTTTTATTCAAAAATTGTGATCATGTGCAACAGACAAAAAGATTCCTAATATAATATGTTTCTTCTCATTAAAGAATAGTAGATCTTACCTCCAGTGTACTATTCATTTCTAGTGGGGCAAGAGAAACAGAGTATTTTTATTTCCAAGCAAAAATGATACCTTTCTTTGAATTTTAGAATATCTTTAATGCTACTAATTTTGGCTTTCTTTTTTTCTCATTGTTAGAAAGAGGGCTATGTTATTTTTGGCTTTCTAAAACAGATTTACAGAGGATATTCAGATTATATATTAGAAAAAAGATTTTTCACCACCAGGGTGGTCAGGCACTGAAATAGGTTGCCCACGGAGGTGGTAGAGTCACCATCCCTGGAGGTGTTTGAGGTGTCTGGATCTGGTGCTGGGTGATATTGGTTTAGCGATTTAGGGGATACCATGGCAGTGCCAGGTGGATGGTTGGACTGGGTGACCTTAAAGGTCTTTTCCAACCTTGGCAATTCTGTGGTTCTACGATTTGATTGGCAATGCAATGTATGCTAGTAAAAGAATATCCAGATGACTTAGAGGTAATAGTAATGAGACATAGAAACTCCAGTAATCCAGATTTTATCTCTGAGGGGAGAAAATCAAAGTCAGCAACATTGGCAGGACATCTGGTACCTCACCCATAAAGCTTGCAAGCTAAAGAAACAGTAATCAGCATCACTTGGTATTTCCTGCTGCCTATGGTGGAAGACAAGCTGGAAAGTTGTAGGGATGCAGGTTTTCTTCCTCCTAGTTTTGTTATACAGCTATGGTGGAACAGCAGTGGAAACCTGGCAAGCTCCCTGGCATCAAAATACCTGCAAAATACAGCATCACATGAGATAACCCTGATTATATTTAAGTTTAAAATTTTATGTGCAGAGTGCCTATAGTTCTTCCTAATTTCCCCTTATATTCAATGATTTGCCTACTTTAATATTCACTCTTCTGTTGTCGCCTGCACATAAATTGGAAGAATACATAGATTCAGAGAATTTTCTGCTGCAACATTCTGTCTTGATGACTTTATCGTTCAGGCAGGTCGAGGCCTGAAAAGAAGCCTGATTCCATGAAAAAAGCTCACAGCAGCCAGTGCAAGCTGGTTTGGTGCTTTAAATCTTAAAGGACACTGCTTGTCATGAACAAAGACCTTCACGTCCTTTCCCTAAATCACAAAGGAAAACAAATTTTAAATGTGGTGTTATCACTGCCAAATGGAATTCCTGTACTCCTTCCAGAGCATACACATTATGTTCTGAAGCTGGATTATGATACGTTATGCAGGTTTTCCTTGCAGGTGTGGGGTAGGCAGATCATTCCAAGATGCTTATAGATGCTCAGAAAACAGATGTTTTTTCACACACCAGCTGTGTTGACATATTTCAGTTACCTTGAATGCTGGTGTTTCTGTAAGTGTCACTTACCATACCTACCAGTAGATACTCGATCCAGGAGTATTTCTGATCACTTTCTGAGAGACCTGCATGAAAAACACATACTTTAGCTATCCTGAATATATGAAATAAGCCTTAAATTTTTTTCAGGCTGTAAATCCTAGTGGAATTTCAGCACTAAATGCTGACTCAAGTAGCTAATTTAGCAGCAGATTAGCTTTATGCATGCAAATGTTCCCATTAACATCTGCAGGCTTGATTGCAGGTTTACATTTAAACAAATATGAGGACTTTCATGCATCAGAGACCAATAGACATTATTTATGTCTCAAACTTTGCAATTAGTAGTAGCTATTATTTCAGCGTATTCTTGTTGCCCCCCGGTATAGCCTGGAAAGATACAGTTGAAAGTTGCTGTATCTCTAAAATATTCCATAAATTTGTATATATGACACACTTTCCTCCCCTCTGTACAGTGAATTTGATAGCCTGTTGAAAATTGCAATATAAAAAGAGATTTAATAAAAAGTGATTATCAATATTTTAGCGTTTCAAAGTAAGACAAAGAGAGGGGAAAAGAACGAGTCATAAAAATACTTGAAAAGTCAAATTTTGCTTATATCATCTTTACCAAAATAAGAGTCATGACATGTACTTCTTCAAATGCAGCATCTACATATGTAGGCTCTGTGAGCAGATATACATAAATTTCCTTTATCCTAGCTTCCATTTAGCCTGCTCTGAAACAGGCTTAAGAAACCTGAGATTGGTAAACTGACTTGGAAGTTAGACTGCTTCTGTGCTAGTACTGAGAATGCATATATATTGTATTAAGGAATTGAAATAACTGTGATTATTTTGCGTGTAAGTTACCTCCAGTTTCTGGCAACACTAATCACTGGAATCCTTTGGATCATGCAGACCACATTTGAAGCACAGCCTGGACACAGACTACTTCACCACGATTTTTGTCTCTCACCTTTCCACAGAAGAACCTGAATTACACTTCTAAGTCACATATAGAAGCAGAGATGATAGCAAGAAGAGTTAAAAAAACCCAACCAAAACCAACCAATCAAAAAAAAAAAATCCCTACCGAAAGCACAACAAAGCATAGCAAGAATCTCCTGAATTTAAGATATCTAAAAGAGGTGGTCTAAGGTTTCAAATTATTCAGGTGTTTTTTGCCAATTAAGGATCAACTTTTCATATCCCAGCATTTCCATATCAGTAAAATTGATGCAAAATTCATGAAATGTCTGTTATGTTCCTATCTGCCTTCTAAGTAACACTGGTATGGACCATACTTTCATTTTTGCATTTTTTGCTTCTTCATTTTCTTTTCTATGTATCTGTTTCGCTGCTTAGGTATGTCTGTTGACTTGTCCCTCCATCCACTACTACCTGTTCTTTTTATAGTATGCTTGGGACAACTCTAATTTGTAGTCCTGGCTAGAGCAGGACTTAATCAGCACTATGAAAGGGGGAGCCGATTTCATGCAAGTGAGCAGCATTCTGAAGTCTACCATTTGCAGTCACTCTTTTCAGCATTCTTTATCCCCAAGAGTCTAGAAGTTGTGCTTGCCTTTAGTGCAACATAGAAAATTATACATAACATGGTGTATTTATTTTGGACTCACTTTTTTTTCACTGAATTGCGTAAATCACATCCTTGGTACACTTATGATCTGTAATAAGAATACTAAGAATCTGTAATAATCTGAAATATTACTGCAAATATGCTTCCTCTCTTAAAAAATTACCAGAAGAAATCTTAAGAAGTGATTCTTTTTTCAGTAGATTTCAGAATTCAGTGGAATTTACTATTTATTACTTACTTTAAAACAGCAGGAAACGTCCATTTCCACATCTGGCCACAAGAAAAGAAAACATAATTAGATCTAGTTTGTAGCTAGGATTCAGTCCACCATCTTTTTGAAAATATTTGTTATTTAACTCATTGTCTCATATGATACAGCCTCAATAACAAAGAATAATAGAATTTTTTCAATATAAAACAGTTAAGTTACCTGCTGGCAAATGTTAGAAAGGTGGTATTCTTTGATACTCCTTGTGTCTGACTTGACAAGTCTTCCCTACGGAATAAAAGAATAGGAATATCCGGTCATAGCCAGCAGAGGTCCATGATGGGAATGTCCTGCATGACAAATTCAATTTCTTTTTATGACGAGGTCACCTATCTAGTTGACCAAGGGAAGCCAGTAGACGAGGTGTTTTCTGACTTTAGAAAAGGTTTTTACACTCTTTTGCACATCATCCTTCTGGACAAAATGCCCATCACACAGCTAGATAAGTCCAGGATACACTGGGTCAGCAATTGGCTGATGGGTCAGGATCCAAGAGTTACAGTAAAAGGAGCTGCATCAGGCTGGTGGTCAGTCACCAATGGAGCTCCCCACAGATAAATTTTAGAACCAGTGCTCTTTAACTGTATTATAAATGCTGTGGATGCAGGAATTGAGTGTACCTCAAGTGAGTTTAGAATGAGTTCCCTCCAACCAATTCTTCAACTACAGAAGAAACATAACCTGAAAAGCAAAGTACAAATTTGAAACCATATGCTCTCAAATCAAATGAAAGATCATGCCTGGTAAGTATAACTACCTTCACATGTTTTTAGTCCAACTTCAGTTAGACTACCTTTAGTCAAAAGATAAACCACACCAAAAAGGTGGCAGAATGCACTGGTTCTGGGGAATCTCCCAGGAGGTAGGAATTTACACTAAGAAGGATGTTTGGGTATGGAAGATATTGAAGTTTAGAAAATGTAATGGCAGACAGAAAGCAAGTGCTGGTTTGATGTCTGTGGTCATTGTTAACATGGAGCAGATAAAAGTCTAGAATGTCTAGAATGACTACACCAAACACCCATCTACACTTTTATTTAAATGGTGTCTTTTGAAGCACAGTGGTTTCTCTAGCCACTGTGTTTTATTAAAAACATGTATGAATCTAGTGTGTCAAAAATATATTGTCACAGGGCTAGGATATAAAACTATGTCAGCCATATTGACTTTCTATCTCTATTAAAGCTGATATTATTTTGTTGAGTTGAGATAATAAAGGTATAATATGGAAAATAGTTGCTACTGATACCAAGAGTACCCTTGCTACCAACCCCATTTACTCTCTTACCGGACAGCACTGCTATGGGATTTAAATGGATGTCCAGACAGAGTGCATATCTAAATACAGAGTGTAGGTAATTCATGACTTTGCCCACTTCCCAACACCATTTTGTACTGATAGTAAAGGCTGGTAATATCACAAGAGGTGTTTGTAACTGCAAACTTAGGATAACCTGATGGATATGACTTAGGATAACATGGTGGTACAGTGTGGTTCAGATATATTTAGGTTCCTAAATAATATACCTTAGGCATTTCCAGAACCTTTAATTCCGTACACAATCTTTTCAATCTCATGTCATATTATACTTGCCAAAAATGAAATTACACATTTCTTGACTATAAATATACTGAATTACATTTTAGCTATGTAGAATGCAACAACATAAAAGCAATCCAGTGTAAATTCTTCCATTTTGCCTTCTTCTGGATGATATTCAACATAAATTTGCATTGCATTTTGGTTTGCTTAGAATTTTGTTGTTGTTGTTGTTGAAGACATGAAAATAAATTGCTAATAGAGAAGGTATAAATTTGCGGTTGGACTTGCGTAACTACAGGTACTTGTGCAATGATATGCAATATTCAAAAGAAGCATCTTTAGGATAAAAGTGCTGAAGGTGAAACAGGAAAGTGAAAACAAAAAGGAGGGGAGAAAAGCATCTTAAAAAGCAAAATAGCATAAAAAATAAGACTTTTTTAGCATAATTTGTAGGTGCCTCAATAAATATAATGTCTGGAAATTAGAAGGGGAAAATGCATAATTTCTGAGCCCTTTCCAACCAAGCTAAAAATCTTAAAAGTAATTCTTACACTATTTAAGAAGCAATGTGTCTTAAAACTTTCTGGCAAACACAGTGTATACAAATTATTTGCTGCATTCTGATAACAAGATCTGACTTCTTTCATTGATTTGAGAAAATAGAAATGTATAGTATAGCTTTCGAAGCTTTTCAAGCCTGCCTTTAACTATCAGGCTTAAAAAATATTAACTGATTTGAGGTTTGGTCCAGTATATAACTCATTATTAAAACACAAAAAATACATTTTTCTAGAAATAATATAGACGAAATTACTTTAACTGGTAAAAGATGCATCCACTTTCTAAGTATTTAAAAAAATTGAGGTAGTTGTAAAATTCTGAGCTTTGATCTTTCACCTATGCTACAGCCACAAATCTAAAATTCAGAATTCGCTAAATGAAAAATATGCAGCATCTTTAGTTCTTTTTCAAGGCGATATTATGTCATCTTTCTATATATGTTATATCAATAAACTTCTAAAGTGCTTTTGTGATACGGACAACAAAGTATGGGTATATCTAGAATAATATATGTATGTGTCTTTTTGATCATAAGGTAAGATAAAAAGCTATTCAGTAATATTTCTCCATGCTGTGAAATGATCTAATTGAATATTTTACCTTTATTTTCTGTATGATGTTTTGGTGTTTAAGGAACATAGCCTTGCGTGGATGAATATATTTGTGATACTTCAGTGTTTCTGCAATCCAACATAAGACTAATTTGCAGATCCTGCAATACAAAATTATAGTCTTTGGTCAAAGGGGCAAATAATTGCCAATTTTTTTGTCCAAATAAAATTCATTATTGAGTTTAGAACTTGTTGATAGAGATAAATTTGATGTCTCTTCCTTCCTTGCCTGGCAAGGCTGTGAAACCTGTACACCTGGAGGTCTTCAGAACATATTTGGACAAGGTTTTCAGAAAGCTGATCTAATTTGAAGTTTTTAAGAAGGATATTGAAATAATTACACCCAGAGATCCCCTCAGCATAAATTTCTGTGTGAAAATATCATTGTCTTTTCTCCTCTTCCCTTGTCCATCCCTGACAGACATCTACAGAGCATTGGTAAATTCTGCCACACTTAAACCAGTAAGCAAATCTGGTTTTTTCCTATTAATATATGTAGAAAATATGGTATACTGGATAACGTGATTCAGAAAATAATGGCATATAGCTGAGAGAAGGTATAAAAAATAATCCAGAATCAGTCTCCAAATTTACATGAAGGCCAAAATTTACTTGTTTGTGAAATTCCAGTTGGATGTAAACCAGTATCTTTGAAGTGAAATATTGAAATGGTATGGATTTAAGATGATGGCCATATTTATAAAGCAAAAAAGGAAAGAGATGTTTCATGTGCCTGAATGTACTAACATCTCCTTCAAAAATACAATGGAAGAAAAACAATAATGTCTACTCTGTTGATACATGGCACACAGGGATGAGAGTATGCTTTCACAAAATCACATAAACAGTGAGTTTGGTGACACCTCTTGATATTATCTGGTCCAAACCCTCTGCTCAAAGCAGACTCAGCTGAAGGAAGTTTCTCAGTAGGGTATCCTGTCAAGTTTTGCATATCTCCAGAGATGGTGACAACACAACCTCCCTGGGAAGTTGTTTTCTGTCTTCAAACACCTTCACAGTAGAAAACAATTTTTTTGTGTATGTTTAGAGATGAGAACATCATGAGTTTTTAGTTGTGCCTATTACCTCTTGTCCCATCAATGGACACCACTCTGGGAGTCTGGTTTGCCCTTCAGTCCTCCCATCAGGTATTCATACCCCGGTAAGATGTCCCTGATACTTCTCTTCTACAGGATGAACAGTTGTGGGTCTCAGTCTCTTCTCATTTGAGAAATGCTCCAGCACTTTCATTGTATTTGTGGCCTTCCACTGGGCTCACTCCAGTTAATCCACATTTTTCTTTCACTGGGAAGTCCAGAGCTGGACTCAGGACTTAGCAGAGAGAAAGGCTCACCCCTCAACCTTCTGGTAAACCTCTTTCCGATGTGTCCATTTAGCTCCTTCACATTTCTTTGCTCCAAGTGTAGCTCAAGGTCAACTTGGCCACCAGCAGGAAGTCTTCTCTACTGGTGCATAAGGTTATTTCTCCCTAGGTGCAGCACTTTTCATCTCCTTCTCTTGGACTTGTTTTCCTTGTCTGAACTTATAATTTCATCTCTATAAATAATTTCCTGTCCCTTTGTATGACTATGTAGTGTCATCTCCTTCACTTCAAGAATGAATATGTTTAATTTTGTGAATGCATGACTTCTAAAAATGTAGTGTTTGGTTACACTCTTCTGTGAAGTCTTTTAGAACCATCTTTTAGATGCAGGAAATCATGTATATACAAAATAGTGATAATTTATAAAGTGGAAACCCTGTAATTTAAAATCTATCATTAGTCTGTGTTCATCACATCATAATTTCAGTACCTTACGAAAGGGTTGCTTATTCTCTAAACAATGCTTAGAAGTGAGTTGCTGCTTAGGAATACCATCAAAGTTAGTGAAATGATAGAAACTTCAATCGATCTATAGGTGTTACAAATTGGCATTAAAGTCATAGAAACACAATGCCTGTACCCAAAGAAGCTCTGGCTGATGGGTTTTGCGGGGTTTTTTGTTGTTTTACTTTCTTGGGTTTTTTTCTTTCTTTCCCAATTAGGATGAACGAAAAAAAAAAAAATACCCTGTAGGTTATATTTACAGGATTTTCTAAGAGAATATTTTATCGCTTTGAGAAGAAAGTTTGGCTTTTATGACTTTCCAGAATAAACTTTGTGACTTCTGGGATTTTTTATCTTGTTTTTATTTTATAATAAAGTTTTTAACACACATTCTTCATTTTAACATCCAGCTCAGGGACAATTTTTGTAGACTCCCTTGCATTATCAGACCACAGGAGGCATGAAGGGACTTGGTTCTGAAAGGAAAGAAAAGAGAAAAAGGCTGAGAGTTTTGTTGGTGTCTTCCTTAAATAATTTCACAAAACAAAGTAATATTTTCTCTATTTGAATTTTTCCCAGGAGGAGTAGACTTTTTTCCACTAGATAGTTGCTTTAAGTAAGGGAAAGTTGGCACTGCCTAGCATGTAAAGAAGTCTAATCTTGGGATGTGGACAAAAACTGAAATTTACCACTGCAATTACAAATTCATGAAGACTTAAAAACATTTTGGGTGTGAATATAGTGCACAGAGAGCAGATCAAATTGCAAAACTCTGGCTAAAAAGCAGATGTCCTGTACTGAATTCTGTAGCAATGGCTACTGTTAGAGATCAGGCCAGTGTGGTTCTGTGAGTGTGCATTCTTTGATCTCATTCCTTATAGTATCTTCACTGCAGTGAAGTAATTCCAGTAGCAGGGCTTTCTCTTGGATCTTAGAGTGTTAATTCCGAAAAAGAACTTAACTCACAAACATCTCTTTGTGTATCACTGCTGTTTTTTCTCAAGAAGACTGCAGGAAGAGTGCTGATAGATGGTTGGATTTCATTCCCTCCCATGAGACCATTAAAAATGTTAATGTAAACCTTTTCAGATGTCTAAGAGACTAAGTCAGGAAAAGTGGGAGGGTGATAACAGTGGTGAGAGAGAGGAGGGAAAGGTTAAACTTATTTGTGAAATGCCACGTTGTGAGTAGTATGCTTTTGCTCAACAGATATAATGCACAGTCTGGGATTTGACTTGTGTGGAATATGAACAGAAGAACAAAGGACTCTGCGTATAGATTTGTGCTAATCAGTAAGGGAGTATCTTTTCTTGGTCTACGGAGCTTCAAGATGGAACAGTTGCAACACAAGTAAATGGTAGAATTTCTGTTCCTAATGTGTTCTGCTAGTCATTTTCCCATCTCTTTTT
>VZTI01000471.1:435431-462979 GCA_013397865.1 Struthidea cinerea | reverse complement strand
CCTGCCTTCCTGCCTTCCTGCCTTCCTTCCTGCGTGCCTTCCTGCCTTCCTGCCTCCCTGCCTCCCTGCCTCCCTGCCTCCCTCCCTTCCCTCCCTCCCTCCCTTCCCTTCCTTTCCTCTCTCTCTCACTTTCTCCCTATGCGTATATAAATATTTATTTTTGTTTCTTCTAATATGAGAGATTTATGAGTAGAGTCATAGAAACTGATTACTGTTCAGGTCAGAGTGGTTTACCATATGATACAGGACTGTATCTCCTGCGTTACTGGAAAACTACTACTTTTCTATCAGCTGTTATAATTGTATCAATTTTTTCAAACCTTTTCTTGTTTCTTTAAAGACTGGAAAAGACAGAATGCCATCATATTTCAATAATATGACATGTAGAACATCATGTGATAAATTTATCCTTGTCAGTTGTAATCTATAGCTTGTCATGTTCAATTATTCCTGACGTGATTTCGGCTTAAGCATGGCTCCATAATTTTATGACAGAATCTACTTAGAACTGTCAAGGTAAACACTTTGATAATAAGGCTTTCCCAGTAGAAAAATGAGTTTGTATTACATTACTGATCATCATGATTACAACCTTGGTAACATAGTGTTGACTTTATGGTCAGTTGTAGAGTTGAGGACACAGATATATTTGCAGTGTATTATTGACACTGAGATACCACACTGACGGTAAATCCCTTGTTAATATAAAAGACAAAACCCCTTACAATATGTCACCTAAGAAAATTATTATTGTTTCATTTTGTTTTGTTTCATTTTGTTTCATTTCATTTCGTTTCATTTAATTTCATTTCTTTTAGTTTCGTTTTGTTTCATTTCAATTGGTCATCCTTTAATCACAAATTCATTGTGCTTCCCTTTATCAAAGACATTCAGGGAACTCTGAAGATAACTCCTAGTGCTTCCAGTACTGTCTGGAGTGCAAAGACATACCTCATGGTTTATGTGGTCTTGGTTTTTTTAAGTACTTTTGGATTTGTACTGGTTAACATCAGCTGTAGCCATTGAGGTGAGAAACTGTTCCGAATCTCCGTGGACTACTAGGCAGTAAAAAAACTATTGCTTGTGCTTTAAAATTTTCTGATTGTGGTAATTCCTGTGAGTACTATTGTGATTTACCTGTGACATGAACTAATTTTGTTAATTTTCCTGAATAATAATTAAAAAGCTAGTAAGATTATTTTATTTTTGGCTTCATGAATAACTTCCGCTTGCAGACATCTGTATTCTTTGTAAAAGATGTAATTATATAATATTTCATTTTTTTTAATAGAGTAAGAAAGCATTAAAATATTTTCTTATGGGGGAAGGAAGGCTAAAGATATAAGCAATGTCAAAGAAAAATGTAACTTGCAGGAAAGTATAGTCTGATAATCACAAAATCTTGCAATTAGGAAGTTTACCTGAGCAAAGAATATGCTAGTCCAGGTTTCTTGGTTAGTGTGAGTATTTTCCTTTCTTGGATATTGAAGGATAACACCATATACTTGTTTAAATTATGCATATATGTGGCAAAGTAAAGTGTATTTTGCCATAAAAGCCTTGAAATAAATATGATTTTTCTGTACAATTTTTATTTATCTTCTAATCAAGTTTACTTCCAATCTATACTGGCTTCTGAAATAAATTGGAAATATGCATTTGAGCAAACATGTTCTTCTCCGGGAACTAGAAGTGTTTCTGCAGGTTGACCAGAATATTGAAACAACCCATAAAGGCTGTGTAAAGGTGATATTTCATGTGCTTATAATATACCTAATTTGGAAAATGATATCACTTTATTTCCTTTCACTGCAGAGAAATAATGGTAGGAAATTTGTTTTACAACAAATCTACAGAAGGAGCATTGTATCCACATAAAGATGTAAAGTCAGTCAATAATGAATATGACTTGAGAATTGACACAGTAGTCAGTCAAATCCAAAACTACAAAGTCTGAAGAAATTGTGGATGGGAGTATCATTACATGGCAAGGCAGCATGGCCAGGGGTATAATGTTGTGTTATGTTCAGGCTCATTTCAAAGTATACGGGAGAGAGCTGATTTCTGAGATTAGTAATTCGAAGAAACTTGGTGGAGGCAATATGCAATGGACATTCTACTACTATTCTCTAATACCAATCTTTGTGAATAAAAATAAATTTGCAATGACTGACCAGATGAGAAACAGTTTTCCTCTCTAGTGAAAACTCAAGTGGACAGTAAGAGTCCAAGTAACCAAATGAAAATGAGTTAATTTAAATTTCGTATCAGTTACAAAAATAAAGGTCACCTGACAGTGTTAATTGCTTAAGCAGCCAATACTCTTGGGACTAGTTTTAAAAGTGTAGGTAGAAAATCTGGTGAAAAGAGTAATAAAAGTTCAGAGACTGAATATCTGATCATGAAAATATTAAAAAAAAAAATTAGTTGAAATATCCAGCAAAAAATAATCATAAATTAATGATTGATTATTTCAAGGTATTGAAACAATATCTTGCTGTGATGTTTGCTGTGGAGTTAAATTTTTATAGATAATTTTAATAACTCCAAAGTGTAGCATTTATTTAAAGACACATGAAAATGAAAATGATAAAATTGCAGAGTGATGAATCTAACCTTTTATGATTTAGGAACACGTATTTGTACAGAATTTTATCTGTCCAGCAACAGAGTATTAATTAACAAATTTTGCTAACTTCTTGAACTCTGAATTTTGAGTGTAGTAGAAAATTTTGCTAAAATAAGTACTATTACTATATGCAGATTTTACATACATTAAATATTTACGTGAAATGGATTTATAAAAATTAAAAATTAATTTCTAGACTTACGAGCTTATGAATGAAGTTTTTCAGAACAAATGTGGAATTTTTTTTGCTCCCATTACAAGGAATTAATCTTGAGATAAAAGCATCTTGTGAAATCTCTCAGAAAAAAAAAAAAATAGGGCAAAAACCAGAAATATTGAAATGCCAAAACAAGTATTTTCATTTTCATGAAAATATTTCATTTTAGTAATGTGTAATTTTTATGTGGGTATTTATGAGTGAAAATATCTAATTAATATCTAATTAATGCTTTTAAATGTAGAGACTGTATTATATTAATTAAAAATTCTTCTGTCTTGGTGTTATTTTTTATACGTTCATTAGCCATAACACAGTTGCGGTAAAATCTGTTTTCTTTCCTGTTCCACTTTTAGGAGAAATTAAGTATGTGGTATGTGATGCATGTCCTATCAAAAGTGCATTTCTGTCATCCATTATCGTATAATTTTCTTGCTGTGTCTTTAACAGAGTTAATACTTATATGATTAGCCAGCCTTAATCCTGTCATTGCAGCTGCTCTTGCAACTGGCTAATCAGGATGTTCCTAGATATTGCTTTTCATCTATGGCTGTCTCATCACGTGAGAATATCAATTTGCTGCAACACAGGTATTGTTGTACCATTTTGCAGATCAGTGAACTGAGCCACAAAAAAAAAAAAATGACATAGTGTACCAAAGGTCAGGTGTGAGTGGCAGTGGCAGAACTGAAAACAAAATTCCAGTTTCCAGTGCTAAAAACTGAACCACTGTGAGAAAAATTTTCCAGTGGAGGAGGGTGTAATAACTTATATAGAATTTGTGAAATAAAAAAAAGTGGAAAAGATGCTTGGTTGTCTCAAATCATTCATACTTCATATCTCTCCTGTGACATATGGTGGAGCTATTTATGCCATTTTAAACTGGAATGAAATAAACGTACATATATATATATGTGTGTGTCTAAAGTCCATTCTATATATGTATTATGTGTGTGTAAGTGGGTGTGTGTATTTGCTTACATGTATATTTATGTCATAGGACTACTGTGTGTATTGCACTTTTGTTTGTCATGGATATATGGCTTGGAAGTTACTCAGATTAGAAATGAGGGGTGAGCTCTGTATCACAAAAAGAGATGTGGTCATTTGAGTGGGGGAGGCATGTTTTTTGCTGTAACCAAATGGCAGTTCAGGTACAGTGAAAAGAAACTTACAGAAGAAAGTTTTAGCATAAGTAGAAAGAGTTAACTAAGTATTCAGTCTTGATAAAGAAGGTCATGAAAGCATGGAACAGAAATGGTACAGGCAATGTCAGTATTTATTTTTGCAGTCATGGTATTATAAGATGCGAAGGTAGTGGCAGGGACAGCAGCCTCAAGACAGTAATCTGAAAGGTTTGCCTGGTAATACTACAACTCACACTCTAAAATACTGAGTATCTACTCACATTCTAAGATGCTGATATATATGCAAACAGTCCTTTATTTTATTTTATCTGTTTCAAGTTTTTGAAGCGGGTAGGTGACATTATTCACTTTTGAGACTTTGTAGTTCATTGGTACTTATTTTAATATAGTTTGAGAAAGTAATACACTATAAATTCTCTCCAGAGGTTAAAAGGCCCACAAATGTGCTATGCACTAGCTTTTTTTTTTTTTTTTTTTTTTTTTTTTTTTTTTTTTTTTTTTTTTTTTTTTTTTCAATTTTCAGGGCAATAGTAGTTTGGTGATGGCCTTAGTCTATGTTAGCAGAAAATACTGCAGGGTGAGTCTTTATGGATTAGTATTTTGTCGTCATGTTTTGAGAAGGGTTCACAGACTGCTATTTAATACTTGCTTTCCTGTTCATGTATGGTCTGTGTACCTAGCTGGACAATTATCTCCAGACATTGTGCAGATTTAAATACCTCTCTAAGAGTACTTGTCTCACCCTGCAGGGTGTACTTTAAGACAGATTACCAATACTCCAAGCTCCGTTATTATGACCCTGTTCATCTTTTGCTTGGCATAATTATAGTTGTGCATGGAAAAAAGTATTATGTTAGATATAAGCAGGTTATAAATTTTCAGTTATCTTCTGCAGTTGGTTTTCACTCTCTAGGGAAGGAAATAATACTTGGGATGCTCGGGTTTTTTTTTTTTGCTACCACTTGTTATGTTTGTCTGTTCTCAGCGTCCGTTCTAATCTAAGCCATCACCCATGTCCAGATGCTTGTATCTTGCACATACCTCAGCCTTGCTTGATGCCCCTTTCTCCAAAGACATTGCTTATCCATCATCTTCTCTCCCTTATTTCTTCAGTTCATCTGTGTTTCTCTTTCACTTGTATCTCCCTCTTCCTAATATATATTCCTGTTTGTCCGTTTTGCAACAAGCTGCTATCTTGTGCCTCATTTGATTGACTGACAGCAGGGACTATGCTTTGCTTTCTGCAATCACTTGTTTCTGGCTCCCTATTTCACTCATTACTAATTCATCGTGCTGGAGAAGATAGCTCAGATGACTCCCTTCACTGTTTTTTTAATGTGCTCAACTTTTCCTAGGCCTCTATAAAGACTTTTTTTCTAGAAAGTCACCATCTTTCTGTGCACCTTTCACAAAATTGATTCCAAGTTCCTGCAACATTTCATTATCACTGTCTGGAGATTTAATTTCAGTTTTAAACAAGAGACAGCAAGAGCTCCACAGCTTTAACTGTAAATAACTGCAGTTTCAGTATGTTGCAAGGTTAAGTACTATAAATTAATGGATTAATGGTGATCTAAACCAGACAGGATTCTGGCCCCTACAAGACGACTTTAAATGAAATGTGCTTAGAAATGTGTATCTGTAGAAGTGTCCTTTTGCTGAGATTATTTCTCAAATCTCACAATCTCTTCTGAGTGTAAAACATCCCATCATGAGTAAAATTTTCTCGCAGATCACATGTTCTGAGTGGATTTACAGAGAAGGACTTGTGCCGACAAGAATTTTAGAGGGGTTGGACTGTTAGAGTTTCTGTAGATCCTGCTAATGTTATCAGTAATTCCCCAGTCTCTTGCAAAACCAATATATTTTCCCAAGTTCTGAAAGTTACTAAGTGTGTAACTAAGGGTTATAAATGGCATTGTAATTTCCTTGGACCTTGATCACTATTCACATGGTAATCATCCATTTGCTTTCTATCACTTTATGCCAACCCTAATTTCCAAGGCTGCATAGATTTATTTTTTCACTAGTATGTACAACTTCCAAGTCTTTATACGCTCCTTAATGAAAAAGTGGGTAATGGATTTTCTCTCTCAATGCCATACTTAGTTAATGGGAATGAAATCTCTACAGGTGCACATCCTTTAAATAGTACCATCTTCGACTCCCCCCTTTCCAAAACCAATGTTCCTGCCATTCTTCAGTCTGTAGCTACATGCAATGAAACACATCACCTGTTGTGTTCCTCCACTCTAAACTGTAACTTTGCAGTGGTATTCTTTCAGGCTTTGCTGCTATAGAACTTGGAGCAAATAATGGAATCCATTATTAAGCAGCTTCTTTCAAAAACTGGTCTGCTGCAAAGGCCTTTCTCAGATCATTGAGAAGTTCATTGTGGAAGTTCGCACTTGGAAATCAGTGTACACCCATTAGTGTTCATCAGGGTGATGGACAGGACTGATGAACTAGCTCAAGAAAAGTCATTGAAAGCACTGGGATCCTCCCAGGCCATCCTAGAAAGCTTCATACTTGATTTCTAATTCCTCCCTTTCTTCACTTTTGTTCTGAAAAAATTGAAAAGTCTTCAGTATTTTGTATGCAGAAGCACTGCATCCTCTTTGCAGCCCTGCTAAATAGGAGCATACGTATTACCGCACAGTTGTTCAAAACGTTTGAATAAGATTTATGTTCAAAAAGACTTTTCAAGGAAGTCACTATAGTCAAAGCACTGTAATGTCAGTTGGAAACTGTCTTCTCCTGGAGAAAGTATTAGTACAAATTCCATTTATGTTAAGCCTGGTCTCATTTCCGTTTCCTGGTTTAGGTTCATTCTTGTAACTTATGCACTGCTACCTGCTATTTCCTTTTTGGTTCTGTATTAGGAACTTTTTGAATTTTCTGTTCTAGGAAACACTTTTTCCAGTTACTTTAACATGACTTTTTTCTTTTCTTTCATGTTGTGTAGCATAGAGTAAAAGATTTCATATAGCATTTTGAATTGGTTTTGATTGAAAACTTTGGTGTTTCAAGTTTTTTGGTTCAGCTTTGTTTGTTTGGGTATTTTTAATGTGTCGTAAATCAGCTCAGGCTTGCAAACCCTTACTTTATTTATGTGTACGCTATTCAATTTAAATTTCTGTCAGGGGGAGCTTTGTGATTTATATCCAAGTTTGGAATTAAGCATCTATCCTGAACCTAGATGGGAAATATCCTTCAGGAAGGAAAACATTGAAAACTTAATGCAAATAAGGAAAATAAATTTTAAACGAAGTGTTGGTGTGAATAAACAATATCTTTTCATTCCTTTGAATCCAATTTGAATCAATTGAACTTATAGCCTCTTATAGTGTGGATAACATCATGTGTACCTTGCTGCATCTTTTTTCAATAAAGGTCGCATTTTTCTGCAATTCACTACTGGTGTTGAAGACACATTCAGGAGCTTCTAGATGCATCCTTCTTGTAATGTGCTTTATGATGCATTATGCCTGGATATGTCAGGACACTTGCAGATACAGAAAACTTAGATGAAGATAAATAAACTAAAGATAAGCATCTAGATCTTTGTTACTGGTTCAAATTAAGTATTTCATCCATTTCGTTTCATCCATATTCATTTTAATAGTTTGACTACTTATGATTTCAATATTTGATAGTCTTTCTTTCATCAACAGTTTCAAACATTCCCTACTTTGTTTTGAAAGCATAACTAATGGGAAGAAAATTTGCCTACCATTGGCAGCACCCTCTCTATTTCTGTCTATCTTACTGAAGTTACCTCTGATACAAGGAGATTGCTGACTGGTTTCCTGCTTTAAAGCAAACTAATAAATCATGCAGCTTTCCCTGTAGTTTTGCTGATCCCCTTTTATCTCTTTAGATGATAAAGGGGGTTAAGGGCTCCGAGCAACTTGACGTAGTGGAAGGTGTTTGGCAGGGGTATGGAACTGGATGATCTTCAAGGTCCCTTCCAACTCAAACCATTCTATGACTCTGTAATAATATACAAAGAGTTATAGCCTTCTGTTATGAGGTAATATTACCCCATTCTTAGTAACATTTTCCCATTATTCTGATTAACATTCTATTACTCTGTTCTTCGTTAGCTTTCTGAAAATAAATATGAAGAAATCTTTCCTATATCCTTAGGCAAGTAGCTTCAGATAGTGTGTTTAACTGAAGTTGGCATATAGCAATTATTGTTGACATGAGTTATTGCTGAAGAGTGACGGTGAAATAAACGGTAAAATCCAGTATTTAAAATGTGTTATTGACATAATGAAAATTGTTGGGCCTCCTGAAGCTACAACTGAGCCAGCAATACATGCTTACAGCACAGAAAGCCAGCCATATCCTGGGCTGCACAAAAAGAAGTGTGGCCAGCCAGTCAAGGAAGTTGATTGTCCCCCTCTACCCTGCTTTGGAGAGACCCCACCTGAATCCAGTTCCGGGACATCAGTACAAGAAAGACACGAAGGTATTAGACTGGGTCCAGAAGAGGGATGCAACAATGGTCAGAATTCTCTAACAACTCTCCTATGAACAAAGTCTGAGAGGATTGAGTTTATTTAGCCTGGAGAAGAGAAAGGTTCAGGGAGACTTTATTGCAGTTTTATGATATATAAAGGAGACATGGGAAAAACAAAACAAAACGAAACAAACAAACAAAAAAACAACCCCAACAACAAAACCTCAAACAATCAAACAACCAAAAAAAGAGAAACTTTTTACCAAGGCCTCTAGTGACAGGAAAAGGGGCACCAGTTTTAAACTGAAAGAGGGCAAATTTAGATTGGACATCAAAAAAAAAAAAAATCAGACATTGTGACTTATCAGAGACATTGTGAATGCCACATCATGGTAAGTAGCATGGTCAGGTTAGATGGAACATTGGGCAATATGATCTAGTGATACATACTCCTCCCATGATGAGAGTGTTGGGCTGGATGACCTTCAAGTGTCCCCTCCAACCCAAACCATTTTATGATTCTATAAGAAGAATGCTTCCCAAGAAGACACTTTTTGTATTGTAAACTGAAATATCTGTTTGCAGTTACCTCACCTAACATGTTCTGAAAAGTGAGCAAAATGTTTGCTTATCCATTCAGCTATATTTTATACAAAAGCATTATAAACAATACAAAACAAAACTTCTAGAGAAGCCCTTCATTAGGGCCTTGATTGACCTAGGAAATACCTCCATTACTCTTGAACTGAAAACCCCTTAAATGGAAGGGCACTTTGACAAATTTACAATTTGTTGCACCTCTTTTGTATAGTTGCTTCTAGTGAATAGTCACCAATTCCTTTTATCTTCCAGTGAAGCATCTCTCAACCATGCTAAAATTGATGGAGATAGAGCTGGCTTTCCCTGAACTGCAATGCCATGATGTCTTTGTATCACTGAGAACTATTAACTTAAAATACTTGTCATTCCGTGATCCTTGTGTGCAATACTGGGCAGGTAACTCTAGATTGTCCCTCCAGCTTTGGGTCTGATGGCAATTAACACAGATGTGCAGAGCATGAAGACAGGCATATCACCCATAATTGCAGTGGCATCATAAGTCAGTTCTCCAGAGACTGCTTCTATGTTCCTCACACAACTATGGAAGTAGTTTGGAAAATAATCCTCTACTTTACCACTTGGCAAGAGGAATTAGAGTCCCTGACTAAAAATAGTCTTACTTCTTACCTTCTTTTTATGTAAGACACATTCTTGGTCAAAATGTATGCAAAGATCCTTCTTCCTTGCCAGCCAGACATAACGATGTGTTACATTTCCTTTCAAAAAATGTAGAAACTTAAATCCTCTGCTGTGAGGGATGGGAGATATAAGAAATTCACTGGGTTTTTTTTGTTTACTGTACTGATCACAAGGCACAATACAGTTCTGTAAGCCAAGTTTTCCAGCCTCTTCCTCCAGTGGTAATGGAATCTCTGTGGACCATATTTCTAAAGGCTGTCTTTGTGACAGACAGAGAGAGAAGGGAAAGCCTCAAAATACAGGGTAAAAAGAGAAGGCATTCAGTTTCATAACCATTTATTTGCTGCTTTTGAAAGAAAGTGAAGGCAGGTACTTAAAGTTTTTTTTTTATTTGGTTTGGGTTTTTTTAAATCTATGTAAGTGTGTCTCTGAACCTCTAGGTTTCCAAAAGCTTTAATATCACAGTATCATCGAATCACCAGATGGCTTGGGTTGGAAAGGACCTTCAAGATCATCTAATATACCTGGGTTTTAAGTGCCACGCAGGCATGTAAATGTCATTAACTTGTACATGCCACTAGTTTATGAGCTTGGACTGTTTTATTACTTTTTCTTTCCTCATGAAGGTATCCCCATTTCAAATGTTCAGAAGTCTGTAGGCTCCCTTGCACTTTATTATGCAGATATAATCAAAGCCAAGATTTATAACCATAATCCACCACTTCTATCCAGGTGAGAATTACTATTGCAATCACCCCTCCATTCCCCATGTATAGATATCATAACTTTAATCCAAGTTAATAAAACTTCTCATCTGTAGAATGAGGCTAGTAGACTACTTTCCCATAATATTAGAGGATTTAAAACAAATGAGAAAATATGCACAACTGAATCCTCCTGGCACTTTAAGCCACCAGAAAGCACTTACCTGAGGTGTTCTGATGTTCTTCTGAAACCCTGCATTTAGCTATAAATATCACTTTGCAGTTTAATAGGACTTCAAAAGCAAATATGAGCAACATAGTCCAAGAAGGGATTCAGGATCCAAGTAATTTATTGGATCTTTCTTTTTCTTTTCTTTGTTAAAGAATTATATAAGAGGGTTTTTAAAGTCAAACACTATTTCATTACCATGTGTGTGACATGCTATTAGTCAACCAGTTTCTTTTTCTGTGCTGATCTGCATAATTTCTGTGGGCCTTCTTTAATTTTGTCAGGCCATGGTGATTTTTTTTCTAGAGCAAAATAGAGTTATTGTATTTTGAATGGAAGCACATTGGAAAAATACTGGGTGAGGTAAACATTGAATAATATTGAATACTATTCCCCCAGCTAGAGAGTGGGAAAAGATTTTAATCTTTTCAAGAAACACAAGTGTGGTGCTTCTGGAATAAGACTAGCATATTGTGTTGATTTTGCGCAGCCTGGTTTTTGATAGTAGGGGGGCCACAGAGGTGGCTCCTGTGAGGAAGCTGCTGGAAGCTTCCATCACGTCTGGCAGAGTCAATCCCTGATGGCTCTGAAGATGGACACACCACTGGCCAAGGCTGGGCCAATTAGAGATGATGGTAACGCCTTTGTGATGACATATTTAAGAAGAAAATCAAAACAAAGTGGGGTGTGCAGTTTTAATTCCAGACAGAGAAGAGGAGGAGGTGAGAACATGTGAGGGAAACAACATGGAGACACCAAGGTCAGTGGAGAAGGAGGGGCAGGAGGTGCTCCAGGCACCGGAGCCGAGATTCCTCTGCAGGCCGTGGTGATGACCATGGAGAAGCAGCTGTGCCCCTGCAGCCCATGGGGATCCATGTGGGATGCAGAGACCCACCCGCAGCACGTGCGGGAGGTGCCCGTGCCGGAGCGGGTGGATGCCTGGAGGACCCAGTGGAGAGAGAGAGCCCTTGCTTCCAGGCTGGAGCAGCCTGTATTGGAGGACTGCACCCTGTGGAAAGAGAGAGCCACGGCGCAGCATTTTTGGGAGGGCTGTGTGCCTGTGGGAGGGAGTCACATTGCAGCAGTTTTGGCAGAACTGCTGCTCATGAGATTGGAGCCACGCTGGAGAAATTTGCAGAGAACTGTCTCCTGTGGGAAGACACCTCCTATGGCGCAGTAGGGGAAGGACTTCTTCCCCCTGAGCCAAGCAGAAGAAAACCTTGGGTGACGAACTGACCAAACCCTCGTGCCCTGTCTCCCTGCACTGTCGATGGGAAGGAGGGAGAGGCTGGGAAAAAAAGATGTTTTTGAGGTCTTATTTTTACTTCTCATTATCCTCCTCTGATTTTGCTAGTACTAAACTCATTTTGTGTCTCTAAGATGAGCCTGTTTTGCCCTTGGAGTGTTTTCTCCCTGTCCTTATCTCAACTCATGAACCCTTCCTTAAATCTTTCTCTCTTCTGCCCAGCTGTTGCAGGGGAGGGTGAGTGAGTGGTTTTTGTGTGTGCCTGGCGTTTGGCCAGAATTGGTACCAGGTTTGGTAGCAAATCTGCTTGAAATAATCTCTTCCTTACGGCTTTTAATTCTTGCATGAGCAAATGAAACAGGCAAAATATAGCTGTAGTGTTTCTGATGGAGAAACCACAGACCCGACATTTATTCCCCAACTGTGCTGCTGGCCAGAAGCTGAATGCCTTTCACCTCCTTTTCCTTGGTTCCTTCAGTCACCTACTGTGCCTATTCCAAATTTTATACCTTGGCACAATATTGTCTTGGGTTTTGTGTCCCTCTGGAACAAATAATGGGTAAGACCGGTAGAGTAAGAGTGGTTGGCAAGAGTGAGTTTTTGAAATATATGTAGATGAAAAGGCTGATACTAGACCACCTTGGACTCTTTTTTTTTTTTTTTTAATGCACTAGATTATGTCTTATTGCTGGTTTTATTTCTTCCATTCAGTATTTCTGTATCATTTTCTCATCTTAGATAGCTGTCAGACCTCCGTTACCATAGTATCTGAGTTTTTCCCTATCTTTGCTGTATTTCTCCTCACTGCAGTCATGTTATGCTATTACCTGTACTAACTGAGACAGGATGAGACACTAACTTACCTCTATAAAGTTGCAGATAGGGTTGATGTTGGTGTAGGAACCGAAACTTGTGCTTACACCTTCTTCACTGTGCATTATAAACTTCATATCTTATACATACATAGGCGACCAATGTTTACTATCACACTCTGGGAGTGTCAGGGGAAGTCACTGGCCTGTTCCTTCTTGGAAAATCTGTTCCTCTGCTAACAACCCAGTCTGAATAAAAGATGTTTCTTCTTCACCCCTGCACTCTTCTTGAGGAGCTGAATATGGTGGTATTTCATAACATGCTTCCCACAAAAGAAAAACGGTGTAAATAAAATGTTCATATTAGTTGTTCAGTAGCATAAAAATTCTCCCCAATTATTGTGGAGAGTGAAAATAATTGCATCTGAAATAGGAACTGGAGATTCAAAAAAGTTTGGCTTTCTTTGCCATCTTTGGTGATCTGTAAATAGTTTGTCATAAATTACCTAATAACAAGGTTTTTTTGCTGTTACATTTATTAGCAGTGTCAACACTGTGCTTCTTCTGGGCTTCAGTTCAGTGAATCACTCCTGCTTAAGGACATTTATGAATGTACATAATAGCAACTAAAGTCGATTGGAACCAAGCAAGTAATTAACTGCTTATTCAAAAATAAACTTTAATTTATCCTTACAATTGATGTACTCTTCCCTTTGAGTTGAAGAAAAGGATTACAGTGCCTCAGTTTCAGCCTCTGTGACTATCGGTGTCTACAGAGCCAGTTAAGCGGTGTCAGCTTTGAGAACATTCGGCCAAGGTATTTCAAAGGTAGAATTTGGTTGCAAATTCAAGAGTGGAATTAGACTAGAGAATTAAAAGAGAAAGAAAATGTTTTCTTTGAACCACTACATTTCATTTAAATAATACTTCTCTTCTTGCCTAGTGTCTTAGGAGCCCTATTAACATGCAATTTTCTTTGCTTTTGTTTTATTTCACCTTGCGGTATGTAAGTCTTCCATGAGTTAGACAGAAGCCAGTGTTGCGCTAATCCTAAAAAAAGCATGGTGATGTAAGAAAGAGATATAAGGGTGAAAAATTGCAAGATTTGAAGAAAAAAGCTGAGGACTCTAGGAGTGAAAAAGCCAGAGTGATTAGCAAGGGAATTAGTTTAAGTAGGGTAAATAGGAAAAAAACAAGTCTGTTTCCTGCCCACTCTCTTTTCTTTAATAAATATTTATACTTTTTGCTCAATTTCCATTGAGATCACATACAAGTATCCAGATGTAACAGCTGACAATTAGAAGAGTAGTTGTTAGTATCCTTCTACTTCTAAATTCGTCACAATTAATGTCCTTGAGATAGTCCGGTGAAGTAATTTTTGGATACATGATCACCTTGAATTCTTTTTATGTGCTTTTTAAATTATGGTTAAAATAAATTGTGATCTGTAAAGTTATCTTACTACAGTATTTGCATTGAATATTTGAAGCAAATATATATTAAACAATATCCCTCTCTTATTAATTTCTTTTTTCATTTAAATAGGAATTAAATACTATAAGCTTAATTTCATTTTCCTCAGCATGATCTATGATAGCAAATAAACCAAATATTATTTTGCAATATGATCACTCAGTTTCCTCCCTGTATAATAAATTGTGCCTTCAGAGCTCTTGGAGTGCACATCAGTCTAGTTAAGCCCTGAACCACCTAGTTTAGACTCATTTACTAGTCTAGTGTGGAGTTATTTATTAGCCTACACTAGTGCTTATGCTGTGCATTATGAGCTTGTGATTATGAGCTAATTCTATCAAAATAAATAATCAGAAAAGCCTTCTGTACCACAGATGGCAGTGATTTAACTGTGCTTTGACATTTAGTGTAATATGTCTGTGTTGAGAAATCCTATGTAATCCCACTACATGACAAACAATAAGTGGCTTTTCAAGGTGTCTAACAGAGAAGGTAGACTGTATATTTGTAGGCTTCAGAGTGACACATCCTTGCATTTTCGTTTAAAATAAAAATTTAACAATATGAGTTAATAAGAAATTAGATAATTCAACATCATTTACACTTTTATCTGTTATAAGAGCATTCTGTAACCCTTTTTTTTTTGGTTTTAAGAAAGAAGTTCCATTTCCTTTTCACTAGGGAGAGCAGACAGCTGGCTATAAAATTGTGGGGTCTATCTCCACTATAAACCAAAGAGTTTTTATATTTAAAAAGATCCAAAAACCTCAAAGCATAGTCCATTTGCTCTATTAAACAATGTCAACGCCTTTTGCAACGTCTGAGGAATGGAAATTGACATATTGTGCACTTCTGTTTTCATTCTTATGTTCATCTGTATTATTCCTATATTGTGCACTTCTGTTTTCATTCTTATGTTCATCTGTATTATTCCTACAACATTATTCTACTTAGCATTATTCTCCAACGTATCTTCTACTTTTCTGTTTTCCACTTAAATGAGTTTCTAAGATCACCTTGGCTTCATCCGTTTTCCGGGCTTCATCCGTTTTCCAACTGCATCCTGCTGTATATGTGACATAAACTCTTTTCCTGCTTCCTTTAAAAGACTGACGTGTAACTGGATTGCTTCCACCTTTGCTGATGCCACCTTCTTGTTAAGGTCTTTTCTCATAGCCAGGGCTCCAAAATAATTTTCTTTCCACTTCCTGTTGTTGCTCCTTGTTATCAGAATATAGTCATTCCTCATTTCTACTTTAGTGCTTCTCAGTAATATCATAGGCAAATGGTAGCCAGTATCAGTCCACTTAAAAGACTACTAAACACAGTATAAAACTACTCTAAATTTCTTTCTTGCTAAGCAGAATTAGTAGTTTGGTTTTAAGTGTATGCCATGTACCATTAAAAAAAGGACAGTAGAAAAGAAACAAGAAAACTCTCTGTGTAACTACATAGGATGTTTTATTTAAAGCCATTAAAGAAATTAATTTTCTATTAGTAATTTTAATTATTCATCTACAAGCTTACTACATTTTAGGTATTATTATGAGAAAGTCAATATTATAGTGAGTATGTATAGACACCGCCTATAAATGTACACAGGATCTGAACAGAATGACAAAAAGCTTATTTAGCTGTATTACTCTCTTAAAGGCTTTTATCAGTGTAACATCTGCACACCATTCAGTCACTTGATAGCATATGTACTTGATCTTCAATCATGTGAAACATTACCATTATACTCAATTTCCAAAGGACAAAGTGTCTGTCTCTGGAATCACATAGCAATTGTTTCTGGTTGGGGAGCAAGCTGTATGTTCACTTGTTGTACTGAAGGTGTTGTGTTAAGACAGTGTGTATATTCGTGGTATGGGCTTTTTGTTTCAAGTTAAGTCATTCTGATCCTATAAAAGAAACACGTTATAGTGTCTGAGAAAAAAAATTTTCTGCTGAAATGGTTTAAGTCAAATCAGTATCAAAATTATGTTAACAGCACAGAATTAAGTTGAAGTCAGTGGATTATATATTTGGTAACAATAGCAACAAAAAAAAACATATACCCCACAATACCAAACACTTACAAAAGCTTAGTTAACACCTGAGAATTTCTGGGCACCCTTCTGTAGCAAATCCTAAGACAACACAGTTCCCACCCACACAAATACACTTGAAGACCATGCAGTTGCATGTGCCCATAGCTGCACACACACTGCCTGGCCTTAGTGGCTCTGAGCATCTCAAACCTCTTCCCTGGCTGTCGGGGCCCTGCACACACTCAACCCTCCACCCTCCTGCTGCAGAACAGCTCTGCAGCCCCACCTGCAGCTGTGCTCCCCTGCAGCCCACTGACCCACGCACCACCTGGGAGCAGGGTCCCTCCTCTGTGTCCTTCACTGAAATGGCCCACGGTGGCATGCATGTGCTCCACAGCAAGACTGAACTGCTCAGGGTTATTCTTTTACACAGCCTTACACAGTAGCTGTATTGGGACAACCACGTGTTCTTGGATTTGAGGCATAAATATGGAGTTAGTAACTTTTCTTTGGCTTTGTAGTGGAAGGGTTACCACATGCAAGATGGGGCAATGTAATGTGGTGGGAGAATGTGTATATATGTATCTTCCTCTAAGAAGGCAATGAACTTAATTGCACTTGTATACTTCTGACCTTTGT
The DNA here is from genome assembly GCA_013397865.1 of Struthidea cinerea. Lineage (NCBI taxonomy): Eukaryota > Metazoa > Chordata > Aves > Passeriformes > Corcoracidae > Struthidea > Struthidea cinerea. The sequence goes on along the minus strand of VZTI01000471.1, from coordinate 446,142 downwards.
CTCCTGAAAAACTTATATACCTTCCCTGGAAACCCCGTTACATTCAGTTACTTTATAAATAACTTAAATATTTACACAGGAACATCACCCTTAAAAAGGGAAATGAGCTTTCCAGGGAGACAATGCTCAATAACAGCAAGTATAATACTCTTCACCAATTTTAATTAGGAGGCTATCTTTTAATTAGTTATTATTGTTTTCAAATAATGGCAGTTAATAATATAAACTCTCATTCAGTGATATGGTCTTCTTCAACTCCTTTTGTGAATGCTTTGAAGTTATTCACAATGGTTCTTCAGGTGCAGATAGCAATGAACTTTGATTAATTATTGCTTTCAACACATTACCATTGCCATTCTTCTCTGAGAGCTCATTTGTTTAAAATTGAAATATTGAGTTTTTTACAATGTGGTTGTTTCTCTTTTGAGACTGATTTTCTTTTTTTCACCACTTTTGCTTGTCTTCCTTCTTCGTGTTTGTGGGGTTTTATCCATTATTTGCTCTCTTCATTAAAGGAAAACATACTTAGCTGGGCTGCTTCCAGATACAGCTGTAGTTTTGATGTCATTTGCAGTCAATCTCACCCTTGTGTTGATTTGTTGAGAATTCTTTTTTTATAAACAAGCAATTAATTTTGCAAGTCCAAATAAAAGTCTGTTCAGGAGGATTGACTGGTTTTGTATGTTCAGATTTTAATTTCACATCTTATAAAGGCAGTATGTATCTGTGTGGGCAAGTTTTAACATGATAGTATGTGTTCTGTAGTTTTCCTAGTTATTCTAAACTGTCATTCTTCTCAAGCTCCATGCTGTCGGAAGCCAGACAACTTCAGTTTGATTAGTGAAGCATATTGTCAATATGTTACAGGCATAAGGTGGGTTTGGCTTTTTTTAGAAAGTTTTTTTTTTGTTTGCTTGTTTTTTTGTTTTGTTTTGTTTTGTTTTGTTTTCATTCTAGGGAACTTTTTCTAGAAACACAGGGGATGTTAAGTTTTATAAGTTCTTCTGAAAGTAGGGACAGCTTATTATTCAAAATGGGCAAATTGCTTTCAAATAACAGTTTTCATTTGGATAACTTCATACGAATTTGAAGCATTATGATTCTCATTCTGAGATATGCATGTATTTTATTTCATTTGTCATTGGGTAGTGAGGGTACACATATCTAGATTAAAATTGCTGTGGACTCAAATTAATGGCATGGCTGCATCTTATGATGATCTCCTCTAACAACCGATGAGTTAGGGGTTTATCTGACCTGCCCCTTTCTCTAAACTAGACAAAGTATGTCTATTAACATCTTCTCTGCCTATCTCATTAATTTTTAAATGTCTCTGCCCCAAGTCACCCTCAAGAGAAGAACATCAGGGAATTAAGTGGGATTTCCTCTCCAGGTGGGCACTAGCACCTAATGCTCTATCACAGAAGAGACTCTCAAGGCTTGGTAAGGCAACCTGTGTTGCTAGTATGATGTTGGAGGAGGAAAAATTTTGTTTTAATCAAAGCTATGTGAGAAGAAACAGAGCTAAGATTTATATGCAGCAATTCTCCATTCTTCAATCTGTACTCAATAAAACACCTTGACTATAAAATAGCTTGTTTCCTGAAAGGATATTTTAACATTAGACATCAAATAAGGACATTAAGGAAAAATAAACTACTTGTTAACTTGGTGCCTGATTTCAGCTCAGTTTGCCTGTTGCAGCCTCTTCTACCATCATAATTGCATATTGTCTTTCTCCTCCCAGGAAGAAAATCTTATATGTTTACTGAATATTGTGTGGAGCTTTGGTCCCTGCAATATAAAAAAGATATAAAGCCGTTAGAGCATGTCCAAAGGAGGGCAATGAAGATGGTGAAGGGCCTTGAGGGGAAGCCATATGAGGTCACTGGGTCTGTTCAGCCTGGAGAAGAGGAGACTGAGGAGAGACCTCACTGCAGTTACAGCTTCCTTGTGAGGGGAAGAGGAGGGGCAGGCACTGATCTCTTCTCTGTGCTGAGCAGTGACAGGACCCGAGGGAATGGCCTGAAGTTGTGTCAGGGGAGGGTTAGGTTGGATATCAGGGAAAGCTTCTTCCGTCAGGGGGTAGTTGGACACTAGAACAGGCTCCCCCAGGGAAGTGGTCACAGCACCAAGCCTGACAGAGCTCAAGGAGCATTTGGACAATGCTCTCAGGCACAAGGAGTGACTCTTGGGCCTGTCCTGTGCAGGGCCAGGAGCTGGACTCGATCCTTGTTGGTCACTTCCTACTCCATATATTTGAAGTATTTTTAAAAAAGAAAATAGGTATGCATTTATATTTGTGTATGACATTGACAAGATGTCAGGATAGGAAATATTTATTTCTTTTTCTTCTGCACTCTTCTGCACTCTAGTATAGTTCTGCATTTGCTGCATTTTCCGCTAGTCTAAACAGCCTGCAGTAGAGGTATTCTTATTTGTATCTTCTGAAGCAAAATTCTATTAGGGCTGTTATTCATGTTCTTTCAGCAGCTATATTAGGATGAATTAGGATGTACCGAGTTAGTCCAAAAAGGAACAGAATTAAAATTGCTGAGGTGTGAGTAACCCACATTCATATTCCTCTTCTGTTGATTTGGAGAGATAAGAGGTGGAGAGATTGATCTGAGTCAGCAAAACTATTTATAGTCAGACTGCTTTAAAATACTTACACCGAGGCTGTCGGCCAGCCATCAGTCTGTTGATTGACACATATAAGCAATTACAGCTAAGCAAAATTTCTGCTTGCACTCAATACAGACCTCAGCTCTGAGGTCTGTGTTGAAAAAAGAAAACATTTATGCAGCTTTAGTTTTCATTCTAAATTAGAATAAAAAGCAAACTTTGGAAACTCAGAAATGATTGTTGAATGGGATCATTATTCCCTGGTAGTCCTTGCTAATGGCATTCCTAGTAATATCTGCTCAAAACCATTCTAAACAAACACACAGGTAGGATGTTGATAATCCTTTTATCCATTAGTTGAACTGTTTGCTGGTTGAAAAGAATTTGAAACACAGCTCTTTCTAAACTGTCTTTAGAGACTGAGGTTACCAGAAAACCTATGAGTGGCAGAGTTATTGTTAGCATAATTGCTGTACGTGTATTTTGGGAGGGACGATTGAAATATTAGCCCTGCTGATACACACTGCTGAAACAGTTGTTCCTAGAACCAGCTGCTGGAGGGCATTGTCTTTAACCTGCTTTACTCTCAAGACAGCTGCACCTTAATCCATCAAGTTGCTTGTTGTGGTTTTTCACATAATGTGAGAAGATTCATACCAACAAGAAAGCAAGTATTTGGTAGTTTTAAATTTTAGTATTTCTTACAGTCTCAAAGTATGTGTTGGTGCCTGTCAAGATCTGGTTCAACTGAGCAGGATGTGTTTCTGACAGAACTTGTAGGGACAGAATTACAAAGATATCCTAGAAACAGCTGCTTTTCGAGGCTTTACTGACCTCTCAAATGATGTAAATTGGTAAGTAACAGGAATATCTCCATTTGAGAGCATTGCTATGGCTATGGCAGTCTTTTAGTTTGCAACATAAATAGCAGATTCTACTTCCCATCACAGTGGCCAGCAAGTAATACAAATGGATTACTTGAATTCTGGGATGATTAAAGGGGAGAGAAATGTACAGTGGATTCCTTTTGAATAGTTTAAACTGACCTAGTATGAGGTGTTAGCAGAATGTGTAAATTAAAGGTCAGTAGGGAATTGTTAAAATTTGCCACCTCAAATAAACTTTTTTAAACTGCATTTTTGGCACACTTATTTTCTAGTTTCTTATCTTTATTTGTCCCAGCTTAAGATGTGTAGGATACTACAGTTTATGGAAATTTTTTTGCTGCCCTCCTCCAAATTCCTGGTTCAATGAGGTATTTTCAGTTACAGTTAAATTATTCTGGTAAAAACATTTTCAAAATAGGTTAGCTGAAGAGTATTATGTAAAAGCTTTATAGCGGATGCCATTTATTATGGCCTTGTATTGTCCACCATACCACATGAGGAAAAGAAATAGGTTTGGATTTTATTTTATTTAAAAGAGAAAATATAAGAAAAGACCAGATGCCATAAGGAACAGTTTCCACTACAGAGCATTGTGCAATCTGACTGTAGGAATGAGATCTCGTCTGTGGCACTGTGAGCATCTTCTTACCTAGTGCAGCTCCTTCACACAAACACAGCCTTTACCTCTCACACTTTGCTGCAAGATCCTGCTGTCATTTTATGAAGAGTTAAAGCTTATTGTCCGTATGCACAAAAGGCCTTTATCCTCCCTGAATGTATTGATATTCAGCTGCTGAAACGCATGCACGGGTGAGCAGGGGAGGTAGCTGATTTTATTAAACAGTCATAATAACACTGTGCACAATATAGACAGCACAAGAGAAATTGGCCTGCCCCTCCTTTGGTCCTCAGGTGTTGTTTTGTGGCTATGACCCAGACAAAATTCAGGAGAAATTAAGAAAAATTTCAGTCACTGTTGTCTCAAAAAATTCTTGTAGGACTGTAATTGTTCATAGTGGCATACCACGTTCTAATGAAATTGTGAATTTCAAGAGTTTTACCGTTTTTCTCATGCACTTTGCTTCATTTTCTGCTACTATTATGGATGCTTTTTCAGTTCCATGAGGTTCATTGCTTTCATTTTCCATAACTTTGACTTAAATGCAAAGTTGCCAGCACTAAGGTAAGACTTGGCTTTTCAGTATTAGTCCTATGGTTAACTCAGGAGAAATCTATAGCACATCAAGGACTAAGCAGACTCAATTTTCTTGGTGGAAGATGGAATTTTTTAGGTGTAGTGGAGGTGAACATAGCTTTTTTTTGTTCCATTTAGTAGCGGCAGGTTAGTTACATTGTTCTCAACTTCATGTCAGGAAATGTACGTGTTCATATAACAACCAGACTGTCACTTGAAAGGTCTTTTAAAATATGAGAAGCAGCTGTCAGTGAAGAATGTGACTATGCCACTAAGAATGAAGAAGTGATGGAGGCTTTTGTATGGGTAAAGACATTTAAGGAACTAATGCTATTTAAGGCAGGACAGTATGAAAAGGGATGTGATATGACCAGCACGGGAATCTACTGGTTATGTACCTTCCTGAAGCACATTCTGCCATCAGTGCATTCCTTCTGTGGTTGTGATCTTAATTCCTGACAAAGGGTCCTGGTGATGCATGCTTAACTTCATGTGAAATTTTCCTGTGGATGTAGATGAGTTCATTGGGGCTGAATAATTTTCATCTTCCTATAGCTGCAAGACTGTATCAGCCTTTGTGTGCTCAAAGTGAATCTCCACTGTTATTCCTTGAAATAAACACACAAGATTCTGTTTTTCCTTGCTTTTGCAATCTGCATGTGTCCTGGGGTCACTCTATGATACTGTACTCCCTATCGTCTGCCTATGCCAGACATGAGTTCTGTGTCTTCCTGTGTCATTAAGCTGTTTCTCAGGAGAAGGGGGAGAGCAGCCAGGCAAATTTGTCAGAGCAGTTTGTGCTCAAGGACACACACTCCCCTGCGTTCCTGCTGCTACAGAGCCAAGGAAAGCACCTTCCTGCTGTTTTTTCCCAGCTTTCGGCTCTGTTTCTCAGGAAAAAGACAGAGAGTTAAACTTCTTTGCTTTTTAGCTAGCCTGCTAGCTGAGGCAAGAAAGTTTTTTCCTTGGGACTTTGGCTTCTTCTTCGTCTTCTTCTTCTTCTTCATCTTCTTCTTCTTCTTTTCCTTCTCTTCTGGACTGTTCAGCAATACCAGAACATCACCAGGAGGCCCCACACTGCAGCCCAGAGGGGCCCACGCTGAACCCCAGCTCCAGAGAGGGCAGAGCCACACCTACAAAGAGCTCTGAATCTTCCAAGGTCTTCTCCACAGTGAGAGGTTTTATTATTTACCATTATTCATTCTTTTTTCTGTGCCTGCGTGCACTCTGCTTGTTAAATAAATAGGTTTTTTTCACTTTCCTCTGAGGAATTTCTTTCCGAACCTGGTGGGAGAAGGGTTGCTGAAATCTGCCTTCTAACAGAGGGACGTTCATTTCAGACATTTTCCTTCAAATTTGTCTCAAACCAAGACAGCATGCTAGACATGATTTTGTATATAAAATGAGGATAAAAATTCATTCATCTGTAATTATATGATCTCATTTGGCATCTAAGTCTAGGACAAGAAATCAGTGATTTAATTTCCTTTCAAAATCTTTGTCTATCAGATACAGAACAAGCTAAGTAATTACCTCTTAGTTATCGTGAGAACTGTGCCCTCAGTATTACATTCCTAATTGTTTTTAGTTAAGGAAATTTATTTTTGTAGATCACTCAGCTGACTATTTCAGGCTGGGTGATTCTCCATTGTTTACAGTGTAGAAAGCAAGGTCTATAGATTATGTTAAGAGAAATTCACATTGTCCTTCTGGTACATACAATAGGATGCATGCAATGTACTTGCCTGAGTACAAATTATATTTTCATTTTATATAAGACAATTGAATCTAAAATGTTTTATAAGTATTCACAGAACACCCCAGTAGAGATCCGTAGTGTGCCTGAGACTTCCAAGAGCTTCATCATCAAATTAAAGCTAGTTTTATATTATAACTGTGGGTGAGATAAACCCATCCTTTGCGTGGAAATGTCATGTTTACAATCTGGTCAATTGTGCAGGTGGAATCTTTATGGTTTTAACCACTAACTCACAAGTCTCTTGTTGGGGAAAATTTACTGCATATCTTGAGCTGAGTTAAACACAGGTTTGTGCTTAAATATAAAAGATTTAATGTACAATGCACTGGACAGTCTTATCACCATAAGCTGTTCTCCGTGGAGTCTGCAGAGGCGCAGCAGGAGTCAATTCCTTACATACACGTGCAGCGCTACCAATCGCATGAACATCAGCACGGCATTGAATCCATTCCCCATCCCAGTTCTGCTGCCCAAATGTGGCATCTGCCATTTGAGCACTCACGTCCACGAGTGATGGATTGTTGCAAGACAGCTCTGCAATGTGCCTCATTCCCAAGGGAAACACCACTCCCCTAAAGGGAGTCCTTCTGCCCTGTCATTCCTATGTCCAGCCAGTTCAAGCTCTTTTGGAGTTGGACCTTCTCGTTCTCCATGCCAGGTCATTCTTTGGTCACAAATTGCCAATTCTGAGCAGCTACAGTTTGATTTTCCCCTTCACTCTACTGTGTATGCACACAGCCCTTGTAACTTGACCACTTTTGCCAGATTTTCAGAGGATCAGTAAAATGGCAACTTTGTGGCAAAAGGCTCCCTTTCAGCAGAGAATGAAGGCTTCTTTAAAGCATGGGGAGACTAGAACTATAGCCTGACAACCCTTGACAGAAATTTCTGCCTAACATCATAGGCTGGAAATTCTTCAGCAACTGAATAGTCATACTTTGGATACTTTATGATTCGTCATAGTGCATCTTGTTCTGCCATTGACACTAAGCTGTCTCAACTACATCACTGGCATCATTTTGTTTCAAAGAGGTATTTGGTCATAATTAACAGACAAAAAGAAATCCAATTCATAGTCTATTGCTTCTTGGAGTAAACTAATCCCATAGATTATTCAATATCCCTATAGACAGATATATGTATCTGTCTATTTGTTTTACAAATCACGATTTCTATTTTTGCATTTGAACAAACTGTGCCAGAAACTGAATTAATTAGTTCTTGAGATGAAATAAATTGACTAGGTGCACGAAGTATGTTGGTCTCTTGTGAGATTGTTCCAAGCATATGAAAGTTGTGGGGTTTTTTTAATCAAATAAATGTTTCAGAATATATGTAAATTTTAACAAGTGGTGTTCCTTAGTGAAAGGTAGTGTAGCCATCACTGAAAGAAGTCATCTACTTTTGCATCAGTGATTAATGGAGCTGATAGTCTTGACTGCAATACAGTTGTGTCAACAATCCAAGAAATACATTATTGTCGAAAATACAGCAATGGGAGGGTCAGGACTTGTGAGCTCACTGGTAATCTTTATCTCTATTGACTTCAGCTAAGTACAAATCAAGTTGGTGATTTTTTTAACATTAGCTGTTACATCACCTGAAGTCTAAACCACCATTTCAATCTGAATGATTGAAAAGCATTTTTGGTATTGTGTCATGAAATAAGAGTTGTGGTATTTTTGAATAGAACATTAGCAAAAGATCTGTTTGGGAATATGGACTTAAAATCAGAAAGCCTGTAATATGTACAGCAGAAAGAAAGTTTGGTAACACAGTAAGTTCTCTGTTTATGAGGTGGTAGAGGCGTGTATTCTATTAAGTATGAATTACAGCTAAAAAATTATATTCTTCAAATGCTTTCTATTTTTCATAGGTGGAGGGCATTTTTTCATACTGTTGCAAAAACTGTAAGTGTGTTTACCTGAAGCATTCCACTTAGAAGGAAGATCTGCTTCCTTGAAATTAATGCATTTTTTTCAGGTTTATTTTGAAGATGATTAATTCAAATAACCAAATTTTAGCTTTTTGTGGGGTTTCTTGGTTTAGGTTTGGTTTTTTTAAATTTTATTTTTCTGCAACAATACTTATCTAAATTTACTTTTCTTATATGCAGGTTAATGAAATTGAAAATGTTGGTCAGAAGTTTCAGTGTCTTTAAAATGAAAAAGATGTTGGCATGTTGATCTGTACACACAAATATATACTTAATGAGAAAACTGTAATTTTGGTACACCAAAAATCAGATCTCTAATAAGACAAGTCAAATTGTTAAAGGTGGGGGAATACACTTTTCCTTGTTCTAACCAATAAAACAACAGCTTTAGCAACAAGGTTACTCTGATTCTTACACCACTGTGATGGCTTTTACAGAGATCATTTAATGGCATGAACATAAAGTAAATATCTTGGATCATCCCCATAAACTGTGTATTTTGCTATAAAACATATAAACCTGTGAAATTAAGGTGAAAAGGATGGTTCTACTATCCATATTATAATAAGGCATGCTCTGTAGTAGAGTTAACAGTAGAGTACTTGGACTATAGCTTTATCATATTTCAAAGGTGGCAGGTAAATTCACACTTACAGAAAATTGGATGTGGCAAGTCCAGTGTTTTATGAATTAAAACATTTTCAAAGGGATGAGGAATAAACAATTATTTTCAGGCAGTATTTAAAAGAATATATGTCAATGCTATATACCTACATTTACAGGTCTGTATAGACTTATAGTAGTATAAGTATACATTTATAAATATATATCTAGGGTAGAACAAGGGATGGCAAGGACACGCTACCATAGGAGTATTCTTCTCTCAGAAAATGATATGCTTTCATTGTCTGTTTGTCAATGGGGCTTTGATATCTTGAACTCAAGGGGTAAGATACTTAAATACTATAAATTTTTATTACTTTTCTGAAATCACTGCACAAATAGAGTAGCAAAGGATACGTTCCAATGATTCTTCCACAACAGGGTATGAGAGAGAGTATGATGTCATTCACATAACATGTGCAAAACAAAAGTTAGGATGAGAAACGGCTTATCAAGGTGTTCCTTGGTAAAATAAACTGTTCCCAGTGCTCTGCCTATATATAAAATATATAAGATATATATATATATATATATAATATATATATGTATTATATTTTATATATATAAAAATATAAAATATACATAATATATATATAATGCTTTGTCCAGTGTGCTGACACTAGTATTGGTAAACCAAAAGTCATTACATTCTCCTTCATTCTAAAAAAGCTGAGTAAGAAGCTGGTGCTAGGTATTTTCTTTCTGTTGTCTGGGAGATTTGTATTTATTCTTGAACAGTTTTTGGTTAACTGCTGCTGCAGTAAACAGTGCTGCAGAGGGACTACAAAATGCAATTGATACCCACTTCATAAAATAGTTGCTTTAGAAAGGTTTCTTGGTAGGCTTCATAACACAAAATGAACAGAAATCCAGGAAGGGAAACTGGGCTGGGGAGGACTGTATAATACAGTGAACCTTCTTTTTGGAAAACTCAAAAAAGGAACTGAGGGACTGAACAAATTGCACTCATCTCTTTAACGTAGCTGGAAATCAGAAAGGACCATGCTACTAGGTACCAAGGAAGCTTGAAAAGTGTGCTAAATAAAAGATTTCAGGGAACAGGAATTTTTATCCTAAACTAAGTTAGTTGCAATAGTTTTAACAGATAAATTTTATTTTCAAAGGTGCAGTGATTGTCTCCAGGACTTGAACCCACTGAGTCTCAAGGTAAGTTATTTGTAATTCCCTTATTAAAACTACTTGATCTGAGTATGTCTTCTATTACTGTTTATGTTGCAAGACAATTTAAAAATTAAATTGTTTAATCTTATGTTTGCAAATGTTAAGAATTTTTTTTTCTATATGGAAAAGGTGGGATGTATGTGTATTTTGTCCTTTTGGTCGGCAAGCGGATCACAGGCCATATATATGTTGTCATTCTTAAATAGATGAAATAGCTTTAACAAATTTATGAGCTGATAAGTTCTGTTCCGTTTTATGACTTACATTCTTAAATCATGAAATCTGAAAAAGGAAGAAAAATGCAATGTCTGCATGATTATATTAAACTTTTCTTTACTGAGCCTTCATTTTGATTGATTGTGTATCAAAGGTCATGTTCCTGTAACTCATTGTTTGAGAACCTAATTTTTGATAAAATTAGGTGCTAGATGCAACAGTGTGGGTAGGAAAATAAAATAAAAAAA
>VZTI01000471.1:379867-422615 GCA_013397865.1 Struthidea cinerea | reverse complement strand
CACCCAGAAGAGGATGGCCTTAGGTCTGATGGCCATCCTCTGAGCTGGCCTCAGGCCTGCCCTAGGGGTCGGAGTCAATCCATTTAATGACATCCAGCCCCGAGGTGGGCTGAGACACTGCAACAGATTTTTAACAGATTGCATTTTTTGACATTGAAGAACTAAAAAAACAAAAAAAAAATAAAGGGGAAAAAATGTGGACGAGTGACTGAAATAAGATGACCAACAATTTCGTAAACACAGTGTTGCAGCTCATCATCCCCCTCACAACTGGGGAATTTTCATGCTGATATATAGTGAGAAAAAAGAAAACTGTTTAAAATAACATTATATATTGGATACTGTTTCTAGTTTCACATTATTTTCTTGTAGAAATATGCAGCCTTATAATATATTCTTTTCATATGTCTGTATTTCTCATTGTAGCAGTATTCTGATTATATTAATGGGAAGTTGGAGTCACTGCTGCATCAGGATTCTTTATGCTTCACTAATATTTATCTCCTTAAGACTCAGATTTTTATCCATTTTTAAAAGAAATTGATTATAGTATTTAATTGAAAGGTTAGGTATTAAATAGAAGTCAACAGTGATAACACTGTCAATCATAGTTCTAAGCTTTGGAATTGTGTAGTATGTGAACACAAGAAGCAAAAGGCACATGAACTTCTTATTTTACCTTTCAGAAAATACTCCTTTTTCTGTCTGCTGTACCTTATTTGTAGTAGTCTTTTGTGGTCTGTACTGCAAAAACTAAGTATACTTAAACCATTGTTACGTTTGTTATCTCAATAAGGGTTCAAACTTTTCACCATTTTCATCAAAGGATAAACTGTTTCCAGTTTTCCATGATACTCTGCTGGCTGAAAAAATGGGCCAAAAAATTAGGAGTTCTACAAACAGCTGGTGGGAGAAATCCTTTTTCAAATGTCTTAGATTGCATTACTAGCCAAGGAACTTAGAAAAAATCTCCAAGAACCAGTGAGAAAATTAACTGCTGAATCAAGATCTTCCTATTTTCCCCTCAAATTCTGTATGGTGGCACTTGATATCCTATCAAGGCCCAGTGCTCTTTTAGGGACTGGAGGGAGAACAAGGGCAATCCTGGTCATCTAAAGAACAGCTCAAATATTTATGTAAGAGACTCTCTTCGGTGCATGGAAACTTAGAGCAATTCTTCACACAGTAAAAATAAGGCACTATTTTTAGTGGTTTGCTGTGGGACTTTTTGCAGGCAAAACTTGTTTTCTGTTTTGTGTTGTTTTGTTTTTTACTTTGATTTAATGGCGGTATTGCAAGTGTATGAGAAGTAAAGTCTGTCAGGATATTTCAGGGCTGTTTTTAGCCTCTTATGACATGGTTATAAAATGATTCCAACAAGTTTATTCCAGTCTATCTTATTCTGTTTTCAACAAATAGTATTTACCTTTTAAAGTTTGTGCATAACAGAAATTTAGATAATAGTAGAAATACACATGGCAAACTCAGAATATTTCCATGGGTATTAACAAAAAATGAAAATGTTCCAAAATTTGGTGAGTTCATATCAGGAAAGCTTTTCATTTGCTGCTCACAACAAAAGCTGAATATGCTCTGTAAACTAGCTAACAATACTGTGCTTTCTGAAAAGACCTGTTGTGTGTTTTAGATCTGGAGGCTTTCAGTGACTGATAATAATACCACGTCTTTCCTTCAGGGCTATTATGGATGTGCAATAGACTGATAGCTCCCAAGTTAATCTAAGGCTATTTACAGTAGTCAACTTACAAAAGGAAGCGAGAAGTGAGCGTATCTGGGAGTTCAGGGATGAGTTGATCAAGTTTTTGATGGCTTCTGTGATTTACTGAGGATATTTTGAGCTTGACAGACTCAAACCTGTTACTATAACTTTGCTTCTCTTTGATATTTCTTCATCCAATGTTTTCCTTTTTTGAAAACAGGTATTTTTAATGATTCTCTTAAGTTACATGTGATTTCTTTAATTTAGAGACTGTTGTCTTATTGGAATAAAAGGCTCCTAAGCCATGGAAATACTTGAAAAGAAAATGTTCATTTCTATCTGTGGTACTCTGTGATGCGAAGTGGTAGAGAAAGGTACTTAAAAGATCGTGTCTTAATCAGAACACACACAAAAAAATGTTTAATACTTTGCATTTTTTTTTAAATTGTCTTATTATTGTTAGTCACATCTTTAGATTTTTGGTGCTATAAAGCTAAACACTTCCTGAATGAAAACAAGTTCCTATAAATCTTTTTCTCGTTCCATTTGAAGTCAGGTGATTAATTTTACTAGAATTATCATAATTTTTTAAATTCCTATAGGGAAAATCTGTTTGCATAGTTAAAGCAGGGAAAGCGTATTCAGTAGACCTCTGAGAAAAATGAAGTGTTGCTTTTCCTGTGTAAACAGTGTGGGAATGTGACTTACAAAATACTGATCCTCTAATAAGTATATTGTTTCACTGGAAAATCAAGGGTGATTTCTTCCTCTTCTTTTTTTTTTATTTTGTTTTCTACTCTTCTTTCCCATTTCAGTCCTTTACCAGATTTTTCTACATCTGATAGCTTATGATGTAAGCAAATTGTGTTGGCAGTGGTGTATATTGGAACTGTCCGTTTCTCTGCTTTGCACTATAGGTGGTCCTCCCCACTCGGTCTTTACTGCCCTTAGATTACTTAACTACAGCTTTACACAATGGGCCCTGTCAGCCCAGAATGGGTCAATACAGAGAGCTTTTGCCTCTTAAAACTCACCCCCACAAGCATTTGTAGAAATTAAATCTCATAATCCTGTTTCTCAAATTTATGTTTCAATTAAAAACAAAGTCACTTCTTCTGAAATTTATTTCTCTAACTCAGCTTCTATCTCTCAGGTTTTATCCTTCTATTCATTTTATCACCTCATCAATCAATAAATTTCAATTGTCTAGCAATTTCAGCAGGCCAGCAAAGGAAATCAAAAGTACCAAACGCTGCCATGGTCCCTAATAAAAAAAAATGAGCTCCTAGGGAAAGTTACAAAAATTGTTTCATTACACAGTATCTTACAAAAAGACGAGACAAAGGTGAGACAAGTATGGAGAAAGGCTTAGGGACATCTTGACTGTGTCAACATAAGTATCCTGTTGCTGACAAGAGAAGCTAAACCCACGTAACACTGTGACTTTTTGAATAAAGTCTTCCTTGTCACATGTCAAGGGGCAGCTGAAAAGCAGAAAATATCCAATCTAGATCAGGTTAACAGTCAAGACCCTGAATCTTAACATTCTTTTAGTATTTTTCAAGTATTTTTAAAATCTGTGAACCCCTTTGAATGTTCATCATTTCACAGAAATAGATAAATTGGAAAGAAGAGAAAAAATAAAAGAAGAAACAAAAAGATCTATCGCTATGTCAAGAGAAATGACAAGTTATTTGAGTCATTCCTTCTAGTTCCCCACCCTTTGCTTGCAAAGTGGTCTCTTCTTATTCCTCCTTTTTCGTAGATTATCCTGTTGAGTTGGATTTTTATGCTACCATAGGCACGTTTAAAAAAGGTCCACTCTTTCTCACAGATGTTTCTGTACATAATAATGGTTCAGGTTGTATTTTGATTGTCTGAGGATTTTCTCAAATTCAAATGGCACTTTGAACTTTCTTTCTTTACAATTCCATTATTTTATAGATCAAGTTTTATAAGATTTTTCTTTTCTGCTCTTGTTGGCTGATCAGTTGTGGCACCGTAAAGAAAACATGTATTTGCACACATCTGAGACTACAAGACTATCATCCTGTGATGAGATGGGAATGAACAAACGACTGCCTCAGTGTGATGCAGCTTGATGGTGCTATTCTAGCTGGGGACAGTTCAATACAGATTGTCAAAGCAAATATACTTAGCAGCCAGCGTACATTGAGATATAAACCTCCTAAAGAAGATAAGCACGATATGTCATGGTCTGTCAAATAAATAGTATGTATTTTAAGAACTCTCTAAATGAACATTGGAAATGATACATTTTAGCAGCTTCAGATGAGCTGTCCAAGTCTGTTGAATAATAGCCCATTCTTTCTTCCTAAAAAAAGGCAGGATGTAGAATGGAAATCTTCTAATATATGGTCATAAAATAAAATCACCTTTCAAATGTCCTTTGCAATCACTGTATCTTGACAAGTGAAATTTCATGTATCTCATAGAAAATTCAGTGTTCCAAAGTTTTCTGAGTGAAAATAACTTCCTGAAAAAAGCTGAAATAATAATAATAATAATGATGATGATAATAATAGTAGTAATAATAATAACTCTATTATTAATATTGCAATGCAAAATTTTTGGTTGAAACCTATTAAATCATGGAAATATATATGTTATTAACGTTATTAAACATCTCTCTTAATTGTGGAAGTTAGGATCAGGGCTATAAGATGTTGTAAGACATTAATGCGTAAGATATTACATATGACGTACATTGAACAACAATATTTTTTCAACTATTTATGTTCCAGACATTCAAGTAATATTCAGCTGATGTTTCCAGAAACTTCAGTGTTGGATCTGACACTGTTAGTATCCTTGACAACTACTTTACTTCATGGGTTGCTGCAATTAAATTGGAGGGGCTGGTTAGGCATAGACTACAATAAGATAACTCTAGTCATCATATCAAATAGCCATTCATTATCAACAGTAACGTATGTTTAGTACTAATAGAGTTCAGTATTGTAGGTTCCTCTCTTTAATGAGGTATGTTCAAGGAATGAAAGGCCAAAAAAGTATTTTGAGAATAATACACTCCTCTATCGCTGTAGAGCTAGCTTAAAACATAACTGAAACTAAATTGTGTATTTTATATGGTATATATATCTATTTCATATATTTGTATGGACATATTTATATATTATTCCTGTATGGAAAAAAAACATGTTCAAAGGCATGCCTGAGTGTTAGAATTTCTGTCTACAGACTATATGTATGTGTATACATTTACAGAAGATAGATTTTGTGAAGCAATGATATTTACTTTGAATTTCCTCCATCACCTTTTTTGTGTTGCAACTCTATCATGGTAATAACCATGCTGCAGTTGAAAGATAAAGTAATGATTCATTGTAACAAATTCTGTCAAATTAGAACATTAATCTTTCCCTTACTCTCTTGTAGTAGTTTTTCCTCTAGCAAAGCAGGTGAGTATGTTGGATTTCTCTTTGCATTTGGGAATGTAATCTGCTCTCTGATTTTATTAGTTCCGCTGCTGCTTCACATAGTGGGGAGAAGCACCTCTGGAGTTTCTCCAAAGATGGAAGTTGCTTCAAAGTTAGTCTGCAGCATTCTGTGGGTTGATGTGGTCTGGATGACTGATGTCCACCCAGGCACTCCCTGACTCCCTCTCCTCAAGAGGACGGAACAGAAAAATAAAATGTAAAAACTCATAGGTTGATGCAAGCACAGAGAGATCACTTACCAGTTACAGTCATGGGCAAAACAGATTCAACCTATGAAAGACTGATTTTCTATATTGAAAATTTAAAATAGAGTAGAATAGTGATAAACAAAGACAAAACTAAAACACCTGCCCCTCTCTCCATTTGTCACCTACCACCGCTTCTTCCCAGGCTCAACTTCACTTCTCAATTCCCAGTCCTTTTACCTCCTCTCTGAGGTGCAACAAGATGGGGAATAGAGTTTAATCCATGATACTTTATCTCTGTCACACTTTCTTCTTTGCATTGTTTGTGTGCTTCAGCATGGGATAGCCTCACCACTTTCAGAACTGCTCCAGTGTGAATCCTCTCCACAGAGTAGAGTCCTTCAGAACTGGACTGCTCCAGAAAGGAGCCCCACCAGCCACAACTTCTGTCAGAAGCCCTGCTCTGTACAGACTCTTCTCCACAGGCTGCAGCTCCTGCCAGGAGCATGGTCCAGCATGAGCTTTCTGCACAGCCTCCTCCAGGCATAACCCGCATGGAGTCCTTCACGGGCTGAAGGTGGATATCTGCTCCACTGTGGGCCTCCATGGTCTGCAGGGGAACAACTTGCATCACCATGGTCTTTTCTAGGGACTGTCAGGAATTTTTTTCTGGCACCTGGAGCATCTCCTCCTCCCTCGCATTCCCTGACCTTGCAGGCTATAGGGCTCTTTCACATTTTCTCATTCCTGTTTTTCACAATTTTTCTGCAGGTTTTTTTTTCACTGTCTTAGAGGTGTTATCACAGAGGCAAGACCAGGGACTGATCTGCTCTGCAGTCTATGGGAACAGGTAGTATGCTGCATTGGCAGCCTTGGTTTCTACTCACAGAGGCTACCCCTGGAGCTCCACAATCATCAAACCCTGCCAGTTAAATGGAATGAAAATTTTACTGAGTTGTAATGTAACATGGACCATAATCGTCTTTGAATATTTAAAGCGCTAGGAAGAAAGAGGAAAACAGCACAGGTGACAACTTTTTAATTCATTGAGAACACTGGAGAATAAGAAATTCCATTTCTGAAACTGATAAGACCTGCCCCTGAAGGCAAGGGTAACTCAGGTTCTTGTTAGTAGCTCTCTTGTGGCAGATTAGAATGTCCCAGTACCTCCCCAGGAAGTTTTACACCTGAGCCAGTTGTGTAAGGGAGGACATTGGCGTGATAAAAAGCACTGTGGTGCCTCAGCATGGTCTGCTTCTTCTTTGCCTTCTCCCTTATCTGGATCAAAACGCAGCTTGTGGCCTCCAGTGGTGGGTGTTCATGTTCTCTGCCTCATGCAGGTAAGAGGTTTCACTACCACACAAAAAACTCTCCTCCTTCCCTTCCTTTGGGGGCAGGGGTGCAAACCTGGCTTCAGCAAAGCACCCACTGCTTTCGCATATTGACAATTGTTTGAGTTATTAAGCATTAACCATTAATGTTTTAGTATCTCACAGAAATGTAGGAAAAAATTTATACAATTTGTATAATTTTATGCACAATTCCAGTGTTTGAAACTGTAGATAACACATTTAGTAGCTTTCAGGTATCTGAAAAGGTTACTGAAGTTAGGTTACTGAAGTTGTTAACTCCTTAAATGAAAATAAATTGTAGAAATGTCCACTCAGAGAAAAGACAAACAGTGGAGTTAGCATTGCTTAGCTATGAATTAGAAAAAAAAAAAAAATAGGAACACCCTGGGTTCAAAAACCATTGAATTCATACAGATTTTTTACTGATTGGGTGTTTTTTTGTTGAATCTGTACCTTTTTTTTTCATATTGATACATGTGCACTAATATCTGTAAGTAGTATATTTTTTTCATATCAAGCCTGACATGTTTGTTGCTTCTATACCATCTTTTAATGAGACTCTCAGATATCATGATGCCTAGGTCTTGAGATTTTTACCCTGGATTTTATTAGAATGACACTTTAAAATAGAAACTTAAGTATTTGTTCCCCTGGGTTTTTTAGTTCAAATGATATGCTGTTAATCTGTTTGGATTTGTGTAATAACCAACAGGATTTCCTGTCTCTCTCTTTTATTATCAGTGAACAATAATTACAACTATTCAAGATTCCTCCATTTAGCATAGAAATTGTAGGATCTTGATCCTCTGTTAAAATATTACAGGGAGTGACAGCACAACCATTGTAAGAAAGAGATAGGGATATTTTATTTTTTACATCTTAACAATACTAAAAAGTAGATCACATATCATCCTCTTAGCTGGATTTCTAGGGCCTTCTCCATTCATTTTGTATTTAGTTAAATAGTAATACGTTGTCTGAAATCATGATTATATAAAATATGAAGGCAATTTAAAGTAATCGATTATACTTTCCAACTGGAATAGGTTAAGAATATTCACATGCCACATTTTTACATCTCAGCTGAGAAGTGGTCATATCTTAAGTTGAACTAAGCACATTGTTTATAGTTACATTAATGTAGTGCAGGAAGAGAGAGTTCCAGCTCATAACTTATTCAAAAAAGAATGATTTGTGAACAACTGTTCAGTGTCAGTCCCTTCTCCCAAGTAACGATTGATAGGACTAGAAGAAAGAGCTTCAGATTGTGCTAGGGTAAGCTTAGATTGGATATTAGAAAAAAAAAAATCTTCTCCAAAAGGGTTCTCAAGCATTGCAACAGGCTGTCCAGGAAAGTGGTTAAGTCACCATACCTGGAAGTGTCTAGAAGTCATATAGATGTGGCACTTAGGGGCATGATTTATTCATGCACTTGGCAGTGTTGGGTGAACAGCTGGACTCAAAGGTCTTTTCCACTCTAAACCTTAAAATGCCATCTAGATTTCTGTGAGGCCTTTGATGTGGTCCCACACTACGTCGTTATCCAGGCTGGAGAGGCATGGATTTGAAGGGTGCACTATTCCATGGATAAGGAATTGGGTCGGTGGACGCAGATAGAGAGTTGTGGTTAATGGCTCTATGTCCAGATGGAGGCTGGTGACAAGTGCTGTCCCTCAGGGCTCTGTCCTGGGACCAGTGCTCTTCAGTATTGTCATCAATGACATGGACAGTGGTAATAAACACGTGCTCAGCAAGTTTGCAGAGGACATGAAGCTGAGTGGGGCAGTGGGCACAAGAGAAGGAAGGGATGCCATCCAGGGCAGCCTGGACAAGCTGGAGAAGTGGGTCTGCAAGAACCTCATGAAGTTAAAAAACTCCGAGTGCAAAGTGCTGTATCTGGGTTGTGGCAATCCCAAGCACAGACACAGACTGGGAGATGAACTTATTGAGAGCAGTCCTGTGGAGAACAAGTTGGGAGTTCTGGTGAATAAAAAGCTGGACATGACCTTGCCATGTGCACTCCCACCCCAGGAAGCCCATTGTATCACAGGCTGTATCCAAAGCAGTGTGGGCAGCAGGGGAGGGAGGGGATTCTGCCCCTCTGCTCCGCTCTGGTGAGACCCCACCTGGAACACTGCATCCTGCTCTGGGGTCCCAGCACAGGAAGGGTGTGGACCTGTTGGAGTGAGTCCAGAGGAGGGCCAGAAAGAAGATCAAAGGGCTGGAGCATCTTTTCTGCAAAGAAGGCTGAGAGTGCTCTGAGGGTGGTGAGGCACTGGAACAGGTTGCTCAGAGAAGCTGTGGGTGTCCCACCCCTGGAAGTGTTCAAAACCTATTTGGGTGGGGCCCTGATATGATCAAGTGGCTAGCATCCCTGCCCATGGTGGAGTGGTTGAAGTGATATGATCTTTAAGGCCTCTTCCAAAAGAAACCATTCTATGATTCTAAATGATTTTGTGATTCTATACGTCTTTTTCATTTGTACAGTGGGAGAGCTGATGAGGAAATACATTGTTTTTAACCTCCCAAAATGTAAGACCAGTGAAAGCCATTTGTCGTCTTTAGACGAAAAGGCAGATGGATTATATAAGTTCCAGTTTGAGGTTGCTTATTATGCTTCATCCAAGCATTAGCATAATTTCCTCTAGGTTTCTTTGATCTTTCTTTCTTTGCCTCAGGTCATTTCAAGAGTTATGCTTGAAATGCTTCAGTCCACTGGAAAAGAACTAAAGAACTGCTGTGAATTTTTGCTGCGGCATAGATTTTCTTAGAGCTGGAACTGTACTGCAGTGTCTAAGACAAGCAGACACAGCCCATGCTCTATAACTGAAGACAGAAGATGAGAAGGCTGAATCCTGTCCAGCCAAGGACAGCTGCCAACATGGAGTCATACACTTCTACAGACATCCACAGTGTTCTTTTTCAATCCCCACTACTTCAGAAGAAGCACATTTTAACCATGTGTTGTGTAGGATGATCAAAACACCTAGTTTCTTTTTTTTTTTAATTTATATTTTTATTAGCATGACATTTTCAAATGCTAATCAATGTATGTGTTTACCACTATCCATATTTTGCATAGCCGGTGCAAGCTGACCTTTATGTTGTGAGACAAACAGTTGGGAACAGGAGTTTTGAGATGTCTCCCAGTGCATGAAATCCTTTATAAGATTCAAGAAAAACTCCTCAAATAAAATCTTCTGATCTAGTTGTGTCTGGGACAGGATTTAACCAGCTACAAATACTTTAAGCATTGGGCAGGAATTGAGTTTTTTCTTACATCTAAATGAAATCTAAAACCCCTCCTTTTTTCCATTGCACCTCAAGTAATGCCAGACTGGCATCAAAGACATGGACACTGCCGCACCGTTCCCCTTATGTGATGCCACAAGCAAAAGGTATAAAACCTCTATGTGACCCAGAACTATTTGCCTTTAACTCACTTTTATAGCCGAGACCCAATCCTCTATTTTGACTCATTTTTCTGCCGCACATTAACTGTTTGATCTTAGATTTATTACCTTGTCTCACTGAGCCTCATGCACTGTCAAACACTGGTAATGGTGCTTCTTGGCTCCCACATCTGTCCCATTTGTTTTGATGGCAAGCAATTCGCAGAGTTGGCTGTTGGGCACAGCATCCGTGCAGCACTTAGCACCGCAGCACCACGCCATCTGAAGTCTTGCATGCTTGAATGAAATCCGTAAAGAGTTGTATGTAATAAATCTTCCTAAACCCTCTCAGAGGACTTGCATTTTCTATTCCATCTTAAGCAGAGGCAGTGAAGGCACTGACATTTAGTAGGAGAGACAAAGTTTCTGTCAGTAGAGTGAGCAAAAAGAGGTACATTTTTCTCAGTCTGGTGTGTGCCTCACCTCTGGCTCAGAGGATTGACTTTTGTGGGTTGAAGGGCAGTTTATTTTCAAGGCTCATTCAGTCTTGGCCTCTGAGCCATGGCTGCAATCAAAGATGTCAATCAGCATTAGCAGTAATTGTTTTATGATAGAGAACTGGAATGAGGCCACCAATTCATTTCCTATAGGCCACAAAGAGCCATCTAATTGTCACAATTTTCAGTCATTGCTGACCTCAGGCAATTTCATGCCGTTATCTGGAGGTTAAAAGCTCCCGATATTATTACCTGACAATAAAGCCATCTAAGCCTTTGAATTCTCATTTCTGAAAAGAGTTTTGGTTTGCCTACACTTCCTTGTGCACTCACAGCAGCTGTTGGTACCAGAACAGAGAGGTGATTGGTAGTGTCCAGGTTTAGCCAGTCCAGCTGCCACCTGCCTCTATGCACAGTTATTTTTTGCTGTGTGGCCCAAGGGATCACAGTGGCTTTCAATAATCTGAATCTCACCCAAAGAGGGGGTCAGTATTTACAAAAACATTTCAACAAGTAACTGCAGGGTTTTTTATTGCTCTTCTGGGGACTGGTATTCCAAAAGCATAGAGAGTATTAGCAGACCTCTTTCCATTAACTTGATATTAGCTTGATAGTAACTTGATATTGGCTTGGTATTGCATTTGAAAGCATTTACTCTTTTGAGAGTGAGGTTCAGGCCATTATTCTTGTATAGGTGGTTTCATTTTGTTTCTTCCTCACAGTGAAATGTTTCATGAGTCGTTGCTTTTGCATTTAGTTTTCTATTTTACTTAGAAAGCTATTTGAGAGACCCATAGAATATTTCACTCTGAGAGACTGTCTTGAAGATGATTCATGATATTATCTTCTTTACAGTTCCTCTACTATGTTTATATGATACAGCTATTGAGATTTCCTACACTAAATTTAACTGTTTTTAAAAATAGAAATGCTTGTATCTCTAGCTATATTTACAGTATTTTATTGCAAAAAGAGATCCAAGAAAATGGAAAAGGTTGAGAAGGAAGACACATTTCTGTGGAAGTAAAAATAGACATAGAATGGATTTGAGCTTCAAATTATTTTGGCTGCAGTTGATATTCTTTTTTCATCTTTTGTGTAACAGGGAAAAAAAATCCAACTTAATCATAGAACTATGGAATGGCTTGGTTTGGAAGGGCCCTTAAAGATCATATGGTTCCGGCTGCAATGGGCGGAGACACCTTCCACTAGACCAGGTTGCTCAGAGCTCCATCCAGCCTGCTCTCTTGAACACTTCCAGGGATGGAGCATCCACGACTTCTCTGGGCAACCTGTTCCATGCCTCACCACCCCCCCCAGCGTAGAAATATCAAATCTAAACCTACTCTCTTCAGTTTTTAATAAACCCTTCAAAGACAATTTCTGGTGTGTGTGTATATATACATACGTAGATATAGATACAGATACATAAGTATATATATATATATATATATATATAGTCCAGCCTATCATTTTCGGTCAACATTTTTTCTCCCTTATGAGTAATAAAAGTAGGAGCAGAATAGCTTGAAAAAAATACACAGAATATCACAACAATTTTCTCTGCATTGTTAAATAAGCATATAGTTAATATCAGGGATGGCACCGTGTTCTTCCTCTACCTTTTTCTGTATTACACAATGCACTAAACAGATGACAGTATGATATTACTAAAATAAAATTAAGAGCAAAACACACACCCCTCCCCCAGAAAACAGTCTTAAATAAAGTCTCTGTTTTGCAACACTAAAAATTGCTGAAATATGTTTGAAAGTTTTAAGCTACATTGGTCTCAACGAATGTTTAAATAGCTGGGAGTCAGAAAGAAGGTACTAATCCACTGCTTATGGATACTAGGAGAACACAGGTGCATACAGTATTCTTCCCTCACTAATTCTTCCTACAGCCACTTCCAGAGGGGGAATAATGGACCTGGATGTACTACTCTCATGACCTAATAGGAAACTTTCAGAGTATAGGTAGCAGAATCTTTTGAAGACTTCACAGCATTAATTTCTAAAATTAAATTGCACATTTATTTGATTTATTTTAGTGTATTTTTTTAGGTAAAAACATTCTATTTCTATTACTTTGCCTTTCCTCCATTCCACAGGGATGTCAACTCCTTCTCTTATGTATTGTGTAGAATTTCAGATTTTCTTTGCTTTAAAGCATGAATTACTGCTTTTAAAAAAGAAAGGGAAGGAAACAAGAAACAAACCTTAGACCTTTTTAGAATATGAATAGGCATAAGCTTCATGTCTAACAGCTCTGCCCGGTGAAACTGAACTTTTGCAGCAAAGCAGACATGTCACAATAAAGCATTCAGAATACCAGAAGTACTTATAATGGGATTACTACATTACACATTTATTTTATAAACATTTACTGTCTTATCCCAGAATAAATTCTTAATAATTTTTGATGGAAAAGTAGAAACACTAACTAATTTCTTAACTTTGCCATGTGTTGAAACATTTCTGGTTGCTCGGGATGGTTGAGGAGTCAGAAATCAGATTAAACAGTATTTTTAGTGTCTCAAATCTCGTCCTTTTCCCTCTTGTACTTCCTCTCTACTTGTTCTCTGTCAGATGCATAGAAATTGAAGGCTGGATGGCTTTTCTTGAATCAAAACTTTTAAAAAGTATAAGCAGCTTTAAGTGTCACTGTATTTTGAGTGGCTAGAGAGCGAGAAAAGGAGAGAGAGTGAATTCAGCTTTTCAGTCATTTTTAAGAGAGTAAAAAGGATTCCTATTGATTTCATCAGCAAGGTGTTCAGAAGTCTCTGATATAGTTGAACAGTACAACCACAGATGGGAAAAAGAAATGCTCATTTTATTCCCTCAAGCCTTATCTCTTGAAAGTTCTTCTTGCTTGCAACATGAACAGTACTTTTAAGAAAAAACCTCTGGAACAGGACTGAACTCTAGCTCAGAAAACCCTTCTGATTTAGATTAAGGATCCACTAAACAGGAGTTTAATTTATGATCCTAAAATGAGATAGACAAAAAGCAGCGGTAAGGACATCCAAGGGGACTGTCTTCACTGTGTCACCTGGGTCTCAGGAATGCACGCATAGTCTTGGCAGTGATCTGACCAAAATGGCAGTGTGCTTTGCAGTGCTGGCCTAAGTTGTGCTCACCTAAACTTTCCATCCTGTCCCTTTTTTGCCCCACTAGCTCTGACTGTTGCATCACTTATTTAGTAAAGATGTTTTGAGGCTGCAAGTCTTTGAGCCTGTGAATCATCAACATCCCTAATTTTCACCCATATAGGCAAAAGCTGTCACTCCCAAGTTAGAAGTTTCTTTCTGTGACTTCAGCGTTCACTTGGTTAACCTCAGTAGCAAAATGGTAAAATAGTACCTGTTAAAAAAAAAAAAAAAAAGAAAGATGACCGAACAAGGAACAATGTTTTAAATTAGGAAGGTCATCAGTTTCCCTGTCCGAACTGATAGGAAATGTATTTATTGTTTCCCTTGTCTTTATTTTACCTTCTAAAAACACAAAAATTCCATCAATGATCAGTGAAAAAAGGTATCCTCTCTCAGTGCAGTTGTGATTAGACTTCCCCTCTGACAGCATGGACTGAGCTTCAAAAAACTTCTGCTACTCATTTAAGAAAATGGGCCTGATGCTTCACATTTTGCTATTTATGCAGTCCTTTATACCCAGATAAAAGCAGGTATGAAATGCAATCATTTCAGTCTTGTTCTCTTACATATGCTATATACAGACATAAATCATGCATGAGCTGCTTAGTAGGGAAGAATCAAGTTTGAAGTATCTATGTTTTATGAACTTCAGTAGTTTCCTGTGAGTCAAAACTAGGCTGGGAGAAAAAAAATACTTCAAGGAACTTCAAGCAGGTAATTGTTCCAATCTGTTGTGTTATCTCATGAGCTTTCAGTGATCTGAAACTTTACCTGCCCAAGTTCTCAGTCCGTTGGCATTAATCCTTTCTGCTCTGGGAAAATGTTAACCACCATCTTCTTTGGCCTCCACAAGGGCAAAATAGATCAGGAGTGCATGAATTTGTTGCTGAAAACTTTTTTAAGTAGAATGAGACAAATATAAGTGACACAGCACAAGTTATCGCCATACAAGTCACGGATTTCCTGGGGGTTTGTATGACCACAGCCCATTCTATTTCTCACATGTGTGAAAGTTAATTTTGAAGAGTTGGAGGTGAACCAGAGGAGAGGAAATGGGAGGGCAGAGACTCAGCCTTCCTTTAGTGTCTCTTTCCTGGAAGTGACTGAGCTTCATACCTCATACAATATTCATCACACTGTTTGAAGAATAAAACAACACATGTGTGTCTGTTCTCAGCCTTTAGGAAAGAGGAAAATTCCTCATGGATATGATTTATATTCATTGTGTAAGTTTTTGTGTGGTTGGTAAGTCAGTGAGAATAAAGATTGTGTGGAAAAATGGTTTGAAAGATGTTCTGTGTTGTAGCTCACAGCTCTCATTGTGCTGCAGAAATATAATTTATTTTTATACTTCACTAACAAGACTCTCTGGTGAGATGGATGCTAATCTCCACAGACTGCTCTTCCCCTAGGAAAAAAATATTCCTAGAAGACATTTTTTAATGAGCTACAGGAACTGCCTATCCATATCTATCCCTCCTATTAAAATGAAGGCAGCCAACTTCTGAAGATTATTTTACTGCATTTTAAACAGGAACAAGCATTCAAAAACAAGGAGTGCTTGCAGAAATATCCTAATATATTACTAACTTTTAATTCCAAAATTTTCCTTCTGACTGCCCTTCTGCTTCCTCCTGCCAGTTTCAGAAATAGTGCTGATGGAAACGCTGGCACCTTACCACAGTGTCCCTGCCTTTTGTTCAGTTCTCCCCTCATAGTCTTCAGTAGCTCCAGATCTTTCATAATTTCTTTAGTAACATAGTCTTCTTTGTTTTTCTGTGCTGCCCTGTTAAATTTTCTTTCTCATGAAAATAAAGATATTTTTTAATTTATTGCATCAGTCACTTTCACAGATAAGGCCCAATAGTTTTCTTTGTTGACTATGTGCTGTACTATGCTGAGTCATATTTCTTTATTGAAGTTACTGACAAAATCCAGGTGAACCAAACTTTGAATCATGCTCTCAACCTTCTCTTCCAAACAGTGCCTCAT
The DNA here is from genome assembly GCA_013397865.1 of Struthidea cinerea. Classification (NCBI taxonomy): domain Eukaryota; kingdom Metazoa; phylum Chordata; class Aves; order Passeriformes; family Corcoracidae; genus Struthidea; species Struthidea cinerea. Next base: position 406,841 of record VZTI01000471.1, on the reverse strand, counting down.
GCTGTCCATAATCCTGCGATAATTAAATTAACATTTTCTTCGCATCATTTAGCATCTATCATCCTTCAAACTTCTCTCCCTAAAATCTATTTTACTCCTAAGGCTAAACCTTTTTTGGAGGCTGTAATTAGGTCCTCTCTCCTATCTAAAAAGTATTTTCAAATTACAAAGATGATGTGAATCTCCTCACGTGTTGTGGACTGTGGGTCTCCTCATGCAATCTCCAGTGTTCTCCTCACAGGTGTAAAAATAAAGTATATCTATAATAATATAGATAATATATATTATATAATATGTAGTAATATATAATAAAGTATGTATTTGCTGATATATTATCCCATGGTTCTTGTCTTGGTACCACTCATCATAATAACACATGACATAAGTTGGCCCATGTCACAGTTAGGATCAGCTGCATGGTGTGGGAATGTGATTTCTGGGGTTGACTGGTTTTTCTACTTGTTCATCATGGCCACCGTGGCTACCTTGATAACGTTTTGGGAGATTTTCAGGGTGGTGAGATGGTCCCAAACTATGGCTGTCCTGGAATAAAGGAAGCATCAAATTCTTCTGTAGTTATTTCCACTGCCAGACAGGTGCAATTCTAGTCTTATTCTTCTATTGTAAGTGGAATTACAGAGCAGCTTGCTTTGGGAAAACTAATTCTGTGCAGATGTGACTACTCAGTAATAACTATTAAGAGATAATAATTCTAGCAGAAAATGTAATGCTGGGGAGAAGACATACTGCTTGTGTGATCTGAAAGAATCACGATCTAACAAGTTTGTGGGATTTAAAAATATGACCCAAATAATTACCTGCTTCAGAAATGCTTTGCTTTCTGGTACTTTTTTATGGTTTTTCCTATAATATACTGGTATTTGCACTGTCATCAGACCTTGGCCATGGTCCAGGTCCCACTTATACTTGGCAGTGTATGAAAGAATAAGAAGAACTCTCTTTCCTGAGTTGTTTACAATGTGAGACAGCAGCTGGAAATGACATGCCAGGAAACGACATGGGGGAGTAAAAGACTGAGGCAACACTGATAGATACAATGGGCAGTGATCTCAGCAGTACCTAACTGATGCGGTTTTATGCTAACAGCACCTAAATAGTGTTAAGGAGACTCTGGGACGTTTTATAGGAAGTTTTAAGTTGTGAGAAAAAGCATAGAAACAGAGGTCCATCTATTATATAGTGTCAAATCCATAAATGGGGAGATGACAATTATGTTGCATTTGAAAAATTTTTGGTAATACTGGGGCAATGTAACAGGCAATCTGAACTGAAATATTCTCCATCTAGCACTTAACCACAGAAGGCCTTGGCATAAGCAATTTTTGAAGCTTTCAGTGTTTTTTATGGGGCATCAAAGCTTATTTCAGGTTCATTTCAGCTGTCCCTCTTTGCAGAAAGCCCTGTCAGCTGCAGAATACCTGAAAGGCTCTGCAAGATATTCTGCCTGAAGACAGGCTGACATTATGCTCTTTATTCTAGAATTTCACTGAAGTGGTATGCCCATGAGTCAACTTTATTATGTATAAAATTGGAGAAATGTTGTTCCATTTTCAGTCCAAGGGGCAGATCCCTAGTTTCAGAAAAATAGTTTTAGTGACAGTAATTGATTTTAGGAAAAAAGTTAAATATTTATATAAAAGCAAAAATACAGCAGAAAGAAGTCTTCATGCCCACAGGTTCATTAGGCAACCTGTTCCAGACTTGTTCCCCTCATAACTAAAACTGTCTTCCTAATATCCCACCTTGACCTACTCTTTCAGTAGGTACTCTTCCAGTGTAAAAACAGTGCCAGTTGTCTTGTCACTACAGGCCATGGTAAAAAGTCTTTCTCTGTCTTTCATATAAACATCCTTTGAACACTGAAAGGCCACAAGGTTATGTCCCTTTTTGCTAAGCAAAATACTACAGACTACAATTTTATGGAAAATGTGCACGGCAGTTTTGTTTTCTTGGCGCTTATCTGGTTTATAGCTGCATCTCAGTGACAGGCTTTGGAAAGCTTTGATTCTTAGACCAAAAAAAGAGTCACCACAGATTTCTTGGGACCACTATATGCAACCTACAGGATACATACAGGCACCTGTGGCAGCTGAAGTAGAAATTGAAATGCATCAACCTCAACAAAACAGGACGCATTGTTCATTTAATGTCAAAATTCAAATATTTCTCCACTAATTTTTACTCCTCACTAAGATGTAGTTCATTCAATATCAGTGCTACTTTTTCACCTTGAAAATTGTTTAAGTGTACTGGGACTTCTGCTCTCCAACACTAAATTTTGGAGTTGCTGGAAGTACCAATTTTATCATAAAAAAACTGAAAGCCATTTTCCATCTGATGCCTGATAACAATTCAGCTACACTTCCAAGAGCAGTGGGTATTTTGTGATTTTTTTGGCATTTACTAAGGTGAAAATTTTTCTACTAAACCCATTAAAGAGTTTTAAAAGAATTAAAAGTGCTGTATGGACAAGAGAGGGGAAAACATTCATTTTATTAAAGACAGATATTTATTCTTCCATATGAAGTTTAATTTAAATGTACTACTTTCTTTTTTTGGTAAAAGAAAGTTTGCTTTTACCATTGACTTTACCATTGTTGTGAAGATCTACTCTACTTTCCAGGCATAAGAAGAATGTTTATTTCTGACTGAAAGAATTGTAGCTCACCTTTTCTTTAATCGGAGCAGTAAGTAAAAGTGATTACTCATGCATGCTTGCCATCTCATTAGGCATTTATGTAAAAAAATATCCAATAAAAACTCTAAGTAGGTTGTGGGATTTTTTTTTTTTTTTTAATTTTTGAATGGTTGGACTGAATAAGGTTTATTATTTCCATTAGGTCTTAGAATTTGATTGTTCAATCAACCTACTTCAATCCAGGAAGTCACTTATGGTCCATCAGTTTAGTGATGCTCTTTGGTTTCTGACATGATTGTTTAAACAAAAAATGTTATAAATAAATAAATAAATAAATAAGATTGCTACTTCCTTTCAGCTTCATTTTCTTCTCTGGCTTGTGTCACTCTTGCAGCAAACTTCACAGAGGAGGTGGAAAGTACTAAAGAATATAAGCAGGACAGAAGAGCCAAGACATACTGATAGCTTTCCTTTAGTAACTGTCAGTCTTGTCAAGGGTAAAAAGCAATATTTTTCTTTTACATTTAAAGGCACCTTTTTAAATATTTCTGGAGTCTTGAAGACTTATTCTGGAAACAGACTTATTTCTCTGCTCATAGACTAAAGAGGAGCATACAATGGGTTTGTAGGCATATTAGGAGATTTCTTACCTACCAATTCCTAAAGTCTTTGTGATTGACTAATATGGGCCTAAAATCATTATAAGGGAGTACATATAAGCTTTATTTTACATTGCTGAGCTACAAGAGACAGTCGCTCCCTTGCATGCTTAAGATTTTTTTTTTTTTCAAACATCCTTGAAATGGCTTAAGAGCTGCTAAAACCAATAAAACTAAGTGCCTAAATTATCTTGCAGAATTGTCCCAATAAGGCTCTGAAATACATGATCATATATTATATGACCTGACCTCGGTAGGAAATTGTATATTAATAACAACACTTACAATACCTATTTACAGGTAGCATTTATGGTTCCTTAATGTAGATTTGTTCCAGGAAAACTGATAACACAGTGCTGAGAGCAACGGAAATTTTGGGAGTCTACCCTGTGTTTACAACTGGAGATCTGAGAGGAAACTCTAACCTGATTTTGTGTCTTGAGCTAAGCCCTTCTACCATGGGAAGTAGATCTTTTAAAGCTGCCAGTCACTTTTGTTGGTTCTGAAGTCTGGAATGGGAATGGGATGAAGAAGTGGGATAAATGAACTCATCTGCTTGCACTGAATGCCAGAGCTGAATAAATATGATGGTCTAAAGTCAAAATACTGAAAAGTACTAGGGTCACATAAGCACCACATAAGATGCTGAGACTGGAAAGAGTTCATCTATTCTATTTTGCCATGCTGGATTGCTAAGTAAACTAACTAGCTGAACAAAGTGTGTGTGTTAATAAGTGATACTTCAGAGTAAACAGCTTTAGCCAAATTAGTATGTTGTTCCTGATTCTGTTTTTAGGAACATGTTCAAATTTAGGCTTATGACTCTTGGTTTTTTCAAGGACCTGCTTGGTCCTGGAGAGACTAGGTGGAAGTGCTTCATCAGAGCACAAGAATGGTTCATTTCACTGTATGAAAAGTCAAGCAAGTGTGTCAGAAAAAGCTGGTGTGAATGCACATGCAGCCTCGACCTCAGACACATAAAAGACTGTAGGTGGAGGAGGACTTCTTGATAACAGGAAAGCTAAGGCAAATGTGTGCCTGTTGCAACAAGGGGAGTGACCAAAGACATGGAGATGGTGGAGGTACATTTTTGTCTCTCTTTTTCTGGTAAAGTCTGCCCTTAAGACACCCAAGTCTCTGAGCCTCCCAGTCCATGGGACCAGACAGAACTCACCAAAAACAACTGTCTGGTGTCTTTGCAGTGCTTATTTCTGCCATCTTCAAAGGTTGCAGCTTTGTTTCTGATGCTTGAAAAAAGGCAAATGTCACATCATCCTCAAAAAGAGTAATAAGGAGAATCCATGCTATACAGGCAGATCAACATTGCCTTAGTCCCGGGTCTGGATGTACCCTGGCTTTAGCAACGCTTTTGTCACAGCATCCCAGAGTTTCCCTATCACTGAATTAGTGAGATCCAGTTTAGACAGCTGAATGACATGGTGGCTGGATGCGCAGGCTCAAAGGGTTTTGCTGGTAGTGCAAATTTCAGCTGGCAGACATTAACTAGTGTTGTCTAGTGGCTGAATTGGTATTGTGTCCCTGCAGTTTACTGGCTTTATTAGAGCCTAGATTTTGGGAGAGAAAGCACTCCTAGATAGTTTGTGGATGACATCAGCCTGGGAGGAGAAGTCCATGAGCTGGAGGGCAGGGCTGTATATGAGAAGGACCTGGAAAAATGGCTTTGGGGTTCCCCTAGGGCCAAGGAAAGTCTGGCCGCTGAGGTGATGAAGAGCTTTGCAGAAAGGGCCCTGGGAGGCAGCAAGTTGCCAGGAGTCAGCAGTGCATCCAGGCATCAGAGCAGTGCCTGCACCAGGGAATGGACCAGCGGGGAGTGGGGTAGCCAGCAGGATCAAGTACTGTCCCAGTTTGGGCTACATGTGCAAGTCAGATTCCAGCATTCAGGAATGAATCCATCAGAGAGTCCCCACCATGGCCAGGGCCCAGGGCAAACAAAGAGAGGCCGAGAGCTGTGTCAGTCCAAAGCAATGGTTCACATGATTAGTACAAGTAACTATTTCACTTGATGTGAATAAAAGATAAACCAACCACCAATGGCATCCTACTGATTTGCTTGGTATAAAACCTTGCTGGGGTCAGAATATACAGTACCCAGTAGTATCCCCTCACGCAAAGTATCAGTTTCTGTACCAGTACCTCACTGCAAAAGGTAGCCAGGTTAGTGAGGCAAGACTTATCCTTGATAAATCCACCCAAGCTGCTCCCAGTCATCTTTTTTCTTTGTAGATACAAGAGTCCGCAGGGGGATTCACTTCATCCCCTTCCCAGAAACTGAGTTGATAAGGTTGCTAACGTTGAGTTACTGGTTGGTAGTTCCCAAAAACGTTCCTTTGCCCTGCCTGAAGATCAGTGTGATGTTTGTTTTCTTCAGTTTTTTGACCACTTACAACCTTATGCTGAACAGGAACTAATCTGGAATGATAATTTTGGAAAGGGAGTAAAATGAACTTTTTTCCTTTTAAGAGGTTGAGAACAACAAGTTTTCCAAGCAGCTTGTAGAGTGTGGCTTGGGGTTTCTTTATTTATTTCACTAATCTTGTCTTTGCCACAACCTCACTTCATTTTGACTGTTTTAAACACAAGAGGAAACCTGATATTTTGAAAGTCGGGATGTTATTAATTTCCTTCACAGATCAGATTGCTGGTCCCTCTTTTGTATAATCTCCATCAGTGGATCCTTTTACATTTAGACTCAGAGTTTTCTTTGCTTATTGTAGAGCACTGCAGCTAAAACTGAGACACAGTTTTAAGTCTTGATATTCAGGTAATAGAAATTTCCAACAGACTTGATCTAAATCAAATTTCCACTTCTACCATGTCATTGGAAGAGTATCAAATTTTGTCACTAGCCTTTGGATCTGGTCCTATATTAATTAAAACCTTCCTAGAACTCTGTAAAGAAATTTCAAGCTGTACAGACTAACAGTTAAGAATTATCTTGGTTGAAGAAAAAAACTACATTGATTACTTTGATTTTTAATCCTACATTGCTTACTTTGTTTTTATTCATATATGACTAAATTTGAGAACTAAATTTTATTGCCTGCATTTTAGCTGTAGTTAAGTGAAATACTAGTTCTTTAGAAATAGCTCCCCATCCATGCATGTGAATACATATGTCAAAATTTTAGTTTTCATTAGAGAAATAGTTTTCCCTGAGAAAACTATGTGGATAAAAAGAAAATTGTCAGACTCCCTATGAACATTTTTGATTTTTATGCAGTTGTTGACAATGAGGCCTGCCTTTTACTGAGAATTAATGGGGTTAAAATAGTAATAGTAGTAATAATAATGATAATAATAATAATAATAATAATAATTTTAAAATTTACTTGTGCTTTCTTAATGTTGGTGTTTTCCTGCAGTTACAAGTGAAGAGTTTTCTGTTTCAATGGATCACAATTGACATAAACAGCAAGAGTGAAGCAGTCTTCATTTTGTTTATTCAATACATCTCTGACATGGTCTTAACTGTCACTTCTAGGAGGGACAAAGAGTTTCTCATGATTGAATCTAAAGCAGCTGGTGGAAGTTTGTCTTCTTCTTCCACCTCAATGTCATTCACTGAAGAATGTTGTTGGTGTAGAGAAGTCAAACTTTCTTAATGTCTGATATACATAATAAAAAGTATTGTACTTCATCAACACTCATGCCAGTCATAATCACTTTTTGTACCCTGAGCTTATGATCGGTGCACAGGCAGTGGGGTAGCACATATCTGAACTAGTATGAGCACACAGTAGAAGAATTCTTGCCAGAGCTACACAAATGGTAGGCTCCTATCCAGATCCAATTAGTGCACGTTTTTCAGTCTTTCCAAAGCTCCTGGGTGCCCTGTTTCCTCTGTTCATTTTCAGGAGTCAGCTGCACATGGCTTGATGCTGCGCTCAGATATACAGGTTTTGTGCAATGTTTGGGCTTTATATCAGAATAAAAGCTGGTGTACTGCTTCTTAAAGTGCATCCTACTAAAATTGCCTGTCTGACTATAAGTAGGCATACTCTAGCATTCATTCGTTCTTCCACCCATAATCTTTTTAATTAGAAAAATACTGAGCCTCACTTAGTTCACGTTTCACCACTAACTACCTTGATGTTATAGTACTCCTTTTTACTTCATCAATATCCTGCTAGGCCTGGCAGGGAAGTTGCTCTTTAAAGTTACTCCTCCAACACAGTTTGGAGCTGCTATTAGGTTATCAGACAGTAGAACCAGAAAAAAAGTGCTGTCATTTCAGCTTATTTGAAAAACTGTCCAAAAAACAAAGTAGCATTTGTGAAACCACAGAGGTAAGTGACTGCAGACGTGATTTCAAAAGCACTGTGGGAAACATGATTGTACTACTCAAATGTGGGAGTTTAACAAACTGTGGTGGGTTGACCCTGATATGATGCCAGATAGCTACCAAAGCCATTCTATTGCTGCCCTTCTCAGCTGGACTGGGGAGAGGAATTATAACAAAAATCTCATGGACTGATATAAGGACATGGAGAGATCATTCACAGTTACTGTCACAGGCAAAACAGACTTGACTTGAAATCAGTTTAATTATTGTTGATCAAATCAAAGTAGGGTAATAAATAAAACTAAATCTTAAAACCACTTTCCCCCACTCCCCCCTTTCTCCCGGGCACAACTTCTCTCCTGAATTCTCTCCCTCCTCCCTCCACAGCAGCACAGGTGGATGTGCTGTGATCAGTTCATCTCATGTTGCCACTGATGCTCCTTCCTTTGTAGCCCTTCTGCAACGGAAACGTTGTCATGCAAACCCAATACACAAACCAAAGTGATAGGACTGCAAGTGACCATTCCTGCTGTAATCATCTCTGTTAGGTGGACAAAAAGTGGTTTTATTTTCACCTTCTGGTTAGATGTTCTATTTAGGCAGTGCTCTGAGGAATTTCAATTCAGGCCAACAGCTTGTCTGCTGTGCAGTAATTGTATTTCTCTTATATGAACCAGTTTGTTGGTTGTCTTAAAATGCAGGACAGCAAGGTTTTTCTTGCTTCTACACGACCTGTGAGCACATAGCAACTGCTGAGGAGAATGACTGATGACATACTGTTGTAACAAAAATGATTGGAGACAGATCTCTCTGTGAAGCAGTACTTGAGGACAGTGTACATTTCTTTAAGTTTTTAAATTAAACCTTTTGTAGTGCATGCTTCATGAGAACAGTGCTTTAAAAAAAAACATTCACTCCCCAGAATAGCATAAGCAATTAATCTACAGGCTAGCAATGTTTTACCTGTTGTTCCTCTTTAGACAGAAGATCAATAAATATGAGTAACTTGAAAAACTAACAACCTTTTGATGTCCACTGTTGAAGAGAGTCAGAGAATTGACTTTGCATTGAGAGAATCACAGAAGCTGGTAGCTGCCTTCATTCATTACTGGTGTCAGTGGGCAGCAACTGGGGCAGACATACTTGGGAAATAATGGTGCTTTATACAACCATTCCCATCTTCAGTGTCCCTAGAATTTATGTAGCTCTTTCATGTCTGATAAGCTAGATAAGTTGTCCCAAATTGCTCCTCTGTTATGAGTAAACAACTAGAATGCCTTTTGGCGATCAATACCTTTCCTCAGCACCAGACGAGAGACAAAATAGAACCTATTAAGGATGTATGAAAATAAATTGGTAGTACATCTCTATACTTGTAAAGCTGACCTTTCTAATAGCACATCATTCCAGGGAAGCATCCATTTGTGTCATGGTGCTGTAAATTGGTCTGCCTCTGGCATCTTTGTTTCTTTATGAGGAACTGTGCTTTAAAAAGTATTATTTGGGATTACTGTTACTGTTCTCATTGGGTTGTGCTAAATGTTATGTTTAACAGTTTTGAAAATTTTGGTCTTCAAAAGCAGTACTTCAGTGTTATGCTGGAGTTATCCTGGTAGTTCTTACAACTACCTTTGTAAAATCCTCTGCAGCATAATCATAGAAAACTAATTTTTAAAAAGTCTATTATCTTAGTATTTCATAGTCTTTATCCTGTTATAAAACTCATTACCACGGTATAATAGGGATTGATTAATGTAAAATACAGTCAATTAGTATAAGATATTATATTTATTCTGACCTTTTTGGGGAACATCTGGGATATTATACTGTGCTGTAATTTTTTTTATTATGCATTGAACTACTAATTCTTAATTGAAATGAGGGATACACTGAGGAAAACAATAGTGTAACTGTTGTTCTAAACTAAAACTTCAATGAAAACTGAAAAAAATATGGATATCAGTTGCATTTCAGCCTCACTGGCAACTCACCTAACTCAGCAAGACTCCTAAGAAGAGACTAAAGTTGCTTGTTCAATTACAAGCCTTGGAAAAGAAAAGACACTCATTTATGATTGTGTGAGCAGTTAATTATTATTTCTTTGTTGCATATTTCCTCTGTGTGCTCCCAGGTGCGGTTTAGAATTGAATAAGGAATCCTTGCTTCACTGAATTCCACTGTAATTTTGCCACTGGCTTCACTGAGGAACTGTGTCACTGGTTTTCCCAGAAAAGCAGAACTGTCAAATCTGATTAGTGAGATTTTACTTTGATTTTTGCTAGGATGCACACATCCCAATGTGTATAAAGATGGTGAAAACTGGGCCTGTATTTTCACTTTAAATACAGTAATAGTGGTAATCTGCCAAACAGAAATGTATGATAATGAAAGTGATAACATTGCTGGAATTAAAGTGTGACACTGATAAGTCAAATGTATAATCTGAAAACCATGAAGTACAGGCAGAAAGCATTATTCTCTATGAATATAATGCAAATGAGATTATTATTTATATTCATAGTCCAAAAAAGTTGCAAGAAACAATGAAAAAGATTCAGAAAAAGCCTACATGTGTGACAGTATTAAGATCTTACTTTATTTTTTTTCTTCCAGTGGTATTAGAAATAAAATTACATATGCCTACATGAATGGTAAACTCATTTGTGGTAGATCACTCGTAACAGACAAAAAGGTAGAAAACAGCATCCAGCGCATTTAGAATAGCAACCACTTTTAATGGTAGTGATAGTTAACGATAATTCATATCAGTGACAACATAATTACTTAATAAGGAATGATGAAGCACTAGTTTACCTGAAATTTTTTTGGAAGGCTGTGTTTATATAAAAAGTAGGCTGTATTTAAAACAAACAATGAGTCTAGTATGTGACTTGCTAGAAGGCATTTTGGTAAGCTGTAGGTGAGTAAATAATATATCCAGTCTACTAAACTAGTTACTAAATGATCTGTTTAGGGGTTTTTTAGTTTGTGTAACACTTTCTGCTTTGAAAACAGAGAATTTTGCAAAAGATTTCTCATCAAAAAAATTATGCGCTAAACTATTTCAGTTACTTCCTCCATCTTCCAAATTCTTGATACCTGTTGCGTGTGGTGTCATAACTAATATCAGGTATTGAAGTAATTACCGTGTTAATATTAATACATCTTAGTCTTCCATTGATAGTTCAAAATTATTTTAATATTGCCTTAAGCTGATGAAAACAGCTTCAATTTTAAAATTGTGTAAAAAAAATCTAAAAAACTTCATAGAAAAATGTTTGTGAATATCTGCATAATTTGCCCATCAAACTAATTTTTCAAAATAAAAGTAGACACCAGAGGATTGCTTGGCAACTTTCATATATTCTTGGTTGCATTTGGATGAAAAGGAGGAATTATGTCAACTTAAAGGATATGTGGGATTTTATTTGACAGAGAGAAAGAACTTCAGCTTTTCAACACATGCAAATTTGACACATTCCACTTTTAGAAAAGAAAAACATAAACAAAAATCAACACAATTCAGAAATCTAAATCAGGCTTAACATTAGAATGGGATCCATTGTTCATCAGCTCATTTTGAAGTACATTGACACATATTTCTGGAACTGTGCCTATCATAAAGAAATATTAATAATCATGTCACAGCTTCAGGTAGTACAGATTCTATCTATATGTCATGCCAGCATAGATTTTTTTTTTTAATCTGTTACAAATATTTATAGCACCTTTTCTTCTATAAAAACAGTAAAATAGCACTCTAAAGCCTAAGAAAAGAAGAGACCATAAAATTGTCGAGGGTGCTTGCTATTTTAGGATAGTTGTATTTTTAGCATTCCAAAATTTTATATATTTAGTATTGTTATGAATGTAGCTAAGCTTATTAAAATACTGTAGTCCTTTGGGGGAATTTCTCTCAAAGATATCTATAATAAAAGAAAGTAGTGTTACATATTCATTTCTATATGTGAACACATTGAAATATGGCCAGAAGTAAAGAAAAATAAAAATATTAAAGAGTCACACTTCTCCTACACTTAATTTACACCATAGTTGTTCTGTACCACTGAGCACTGTAAGAGGAAAAAACCAAGAAATTATTTTCTTATCTTACATGTATGATATTAGTGAATTTTGCTGAACTTCTGAGGAGCAACAGCTAAATAAGGAGTAAGCCTAAGAGAAACTAAATAGATTGCCTATGGTAATGTTAGCCATGGCAGAGGAGTGAGTTCTCTAATTAAAAAAAAAAAAACAGAGATAAGAGCAGTAAATTCTCAGGACTACATGATATTCGTCTAAGAAATCACAGGAAAGTGAGTAATGTCTCATCTTCTAAGGAGAGTATATGATTTTCTCTTAAAACTTTTATCTCCTGTCCCATATAACTTTCTCCAATGAGCTTTGTTAAGCCCCCTGACTTTCTAATAGGCCCATCACTTGTTATTAGGTAATGTACTAATATCCTGTGTGCTCTTACAGGACTGAGAAAACTGCCTTTATTTTTCCTGAAAATTTTACACCCTGAAAGAGTAAAACGTAAGTTTTTGACCTACTCAGGGCAAGCCAAATGCTCTTGGTTTTTTCCCTCAGAGGAAGATATTTCTTCATGCATTTATATTTACAAGGCAATTTACAAGAGCAGCAGAAAGAACATCAGAACATCTGATGCAAGAGACAAAGAAAAAGTAGTTATTAAGGGAGCAGATGAACCAGATAAATTTAATGGTCACCAAAGCATTGTTCCAAGTGGTCTGCAGAGCTCAGTAGATTCAAGAAGCCCTTGAATAAGCCTATTCCTATTAAATGTGAAGTGTTATTTGCTGAAGTCAAATTCAAACAATGCCCTCTGCATAAAATTACTGTGACTTTACTTATTTGTTTATTTATTTACCTTGAGTTTTGTTTGAAGAGTAGTGAAGGTAGCACTAAAATTCAAAAAGAATATTTTTCTTTGTTGCATGTGAAGAGATTACTGGGTGAAATCCCTGCACACTGAGGTAAAAAACAATTCTTCATGTGTATGGAACCCCATACAGGCTCTTGGCATAGCTCTGTCCAGAGGAGGATACCCCACACTGAATTCCTTCTGATGCTGAATGAGCATCTAGTGTGCATTTTTGTGCAGTCCACCTCAAAGAACAGTGACAATCCAAAGCCGCACTGATCTCATGAAGAATTCCTGAAAATAGCCATGGTTTGATTCAACTCTGCTGTTTCCAACAATGGTTTTATTTTTTATTTATAAATGTATTAATTTCTTTTGTATGTCTTCTCTTCCACCCAAGAGGCTTTTTGTCTCTCTTCCTGAAAAGTTAATTTTCCCAATTTATTCTCTGGTGAAAGCTGTCTGTCTCCTTCCTCCAGACTAAAAGCTTTTCAATCTGCTTTGGAGAGATCACTTTGCAAAATATATTATATGACAATTATATTCAGTATGGACATTGCCTCACTCTTAGAGTGAAAATACTTGTTTTGTCAGTGCCACAGCTGTTTTTCAGGTTTAGCTGAGCTGTGATCATTCACTGTAATACGTGAGGCATTATTTTAACCAAATTAAACTGGTTTGGTTTGGGTCTTTTCTGACAATTTTTAAATAAAAGCTTGTGGATATTATGTGGACCGGGGAAAAAAAAAAAAAAAAAGATAAACCAAACCCTATAAAAAGTAAGTCTGTAAGAAGTTTCTGTGGTTTTTTCTACTGGTTTTTATTTCTGAGTAGACTGATTGAACAAATATGTTTTGATGGGTAGACATGGAAAGTTTAGGCCGGAAGAAATGAACTCATGACTGAAAAGAAAAACACAAGCCATCTTCTATTTTCTAGACTTACTCTTTGAATTAGCACTAGACTAAAAGGAAAAAAAAAAAAATGGATAAATGTGTTCAATGCTGGTTTTGCATAAAAAATAAGCATTCATTAAAAATTCATCAACTGACTGAGATGTTCGATTCGATGAATATTTGAGATGCAACATAGACCTTCAATCTTACATCTGCATCATAGCCTTGTGGTGATTGTTTTGAATGTGCCATGAGTTTTCTGTGCCAATATGGCAGATAATTTCACACAGTGAAGTAAGAGTCCTTACAAGGCAATTATAACTTAATATAATTTTGTCTGTTTGCATTTTCAAAGACATGCATAGATATTAATAAGCAGAAATACTTAATGGTACCTTTATGAAGTTTTTCCACATTTTTTATTCCTCTCAACCTACAGCCATGTAACTCACAGTTTGTACAAAATTTACTTACTTACTAATCTATTCAATAGAATATCTTTCTTTCATTTGCATCGGAGTATCTGAGAAGTAAATATCACCCAATGCATACACCTTAAAAGCCACGAAAATGAGAGTCCAATATCTCCAATATCAATTGAAACTCATATTTTGTTAACACTTGTTATTAAAACAACATGCCAAAAAAGAAAATAAAAAAGCATTAGTCGATCAGCTGCTCTATTTCTGTTTTAAAGTGTTTAAGTTTTCTGATTTCTGTTATAAAGTATGGAAGGAAAAAGTAATACAAGGTACACAAACAGTATCAGATCCCACAAACATTTAATTTTCTCAATGTATTGTTTTGAAATCCAGGACTGGAAAAAAAAAAAAAAAAGAAAAAATTGAATATTTACAAACCTAGAATTCTTGCAGGGTAAATTCCTCTGTATAAGTTGAAACACTTAGGTTGATCACGTAAAAAGACACAGATGGAATAGAAATGGATTATCTGACTTAAGAGATAACATGACATATCAGCAATTAAAAAAAAAATCCTATCATTTATTTGAATAGGAAATGCCTTCACAGTGATTTTATAAGAACTTCTGGTATTCAAATACTGCAGATTCCTTACCTGAAGCAAGTCATGTAGTATGCTCCCCTTCTGCAAAACAAAATTATAATAGCTACTATTGAAGACGTATTTTTAAGGAGAAATATTGTCAACAATATCAGGCACTCAAATATTATACTTATGTAGATGGCAAAAACATAAAATGTTATAAAGAATGTTGCTGTAAAATTCTGAGCTGAAGCGTATCATGCAAGAAAGCCTTCATATATATCATATTTTAGTAGTTCTCTGTCAGTTCCATCTCCTTTCTGCTCTAATCCTAAAAACTTTTCTTCCTGCTCTCTGATAATATTTTGAAGCCTATCCAAATAATAGTTGTTACATATCCACTAGAAGGAAATGAAGCTCTCCGTTGCCACTTACAATGTAGTTTACTTCATCTGTTGAAAGTCCTGTAATATTATCACTGATACAGTGTAATGATGCAGTACCTCAGACATAAACTGGTCCATTAACTTTCAAATGATCTAAAATAGGAGGGCTAGGCATGGCATCTCATTTTAGATCCAGTCTTGCTGGATTTTGTAATGTTGCTGTCTATATGTGGGATGCAAAGGGTTGTATATAGGACTTTTGCCTGTGACTAAAAGCCACATGTACACTCAGAAAAAGTGAAAATTGAAACCAATTTGGCAAAGTTATATCAAGAGGTGCCTATACACAGGGCATCTAGGCATTGATCTCTAGGATTTAAAGCGGCAAGCACATAGGCTATAGTCCAAATTCACAATGGGTCACACACAGGCATCATAGTATTCATAAATTCAGCGTCTAATTTGACAGAAAATAAAACACGGGAATATGAGTGCACAAGCATGAATAATTTCTTATAGGTCTGCTTAAAGCCAGTTGTTGGTAAAATGGGATTTTTATTATAAATGAAAAACCTTTGGTCAGTCATTTGCTAATTCAGCAACTCTCCTTTTCATCAAATGGGACTGTATCACCAGGAATTAATCTGACAAAGTGCACATACACCTCAACCCCAGATGTGGAAAATTATCAAATTTTAATTTAAACAATTTGAAGAAGGATGACTAAGGGTGGATATCTCTGATAGCATTAGTAGAAGAAAAGGAATCTGAAAGAGCATGCAACTGTGTGTGACAGATCATTTCACTTTCTCGTACAAGTGAAATGAGGAGGATTGGGCTTGTCCTTAAGTTTAACGGTTAGCAGAACCCCAGTGTTGGGTTTGGACCTGCTTGCTTTCCTGCCTTTCTTCTTTTCCTCTACTTCTCTCTGCTGTTGCTGGGTGCAGACCCCATACTTGCATTAAAAGCTTACACTGATTCTTGCAGAATCTTTTAAGATTTACATGTGTTAACAAGAAGAGGCTTTTAACCCAGAACCCCTATTAGGGGTAGTATCAGCAAAGACTAAAGGGTTGCTGTTAGTCCTGGCCTGTCACGGGACGGGTGGGAGGTTTCTTCTTCTGGGAATAAAAAAAGAGGTTCTGGAGACCCATTAGCTTGGAAATCCCACCCAGAGCAGGATTATCCAAAAATGAGAGACGTCCATGTTAGAAAATGGAATTATCATGTCTGGAAGATCATTGCATGATCATACATTGCCATCCTGCAGTCATCAAACTATTGTGATCCCTGAGTTGTCATGGGAGGGTCCATTTAGCACAGAAGCATTTGAGATTGATGATCATGTCTATCTGATCTTCATAGAATCATAGAATTCCTGAGTTGGAAGGGACCCAAGAGGATAATCATGTCCAACTCTTCGCCCTGCATAGGACAACTACGAAAGTCACACCATGCGCCTGAGAGCGTTGTCCAAATGCTTCTTGAACTCTCTCAGGCTTGTGCTGTGACCACTTCTCCGGAGAGCCTGTTCCAGTGTCCAACCACTCTCTGGGTGAAGAACCTTTTTCTAATATCCAGCCTAAACCTCCTGACACAGCTTCAGGCCATTCCCTTGTGTGCTGGCAGTGGTCACCACAGAGACAAGATCAATGACTCCCCTACCACTTCCCCTTGTGAGACTGTTGAAGACCATGATGAGGTCAGTCTCCTCCAGGCTGAACAGACCAAGTGATCCCAGGCACTCCTCATGTGGCTTCCCCTCAAGGCCCTTCACCATCTTTGTTGCCCCCCTTTAGACACTCTCTAACAGCTTAATGTATTTCTTATACTTTTGCACCCAAAACTTCCCCCAGCACTTGAGGTGAGGCTGCCCCAGTGCAGAGCAGAGCAGGACAATCCCCTCCCTTGCCTGGCTGGTGACGCTGTGCCTGATACACCCCAGGACATGGGTGGCCCTCCTGGCTGCCAGGGCACTGCTGGCTCATGTTCAACTCGCCATTGACCAGGAACCCCAGGTCCCGTTCCACGGTGCTGCTCTCCAGTCTTGTTCCACTGTCTGAACACACAACCAGGGTTACCCATCACAGATGCAGAATCTGTCAATTTTCTTTGTTAAACATCATACTGGTGGTGATTGTGCAGCACTCTAATTTTTCCTGAAGGCTACTGTAAGAGATGGCATAAAAAGCTTAACTGCAATCCAAAAGGTTTACATTGACTGGCTTCTCTTGTTTGTCTAGCTGGGCTACCTTGTCATAGAAGAAATTTAGTTCTACAAGCTGCACTTTCTCCTCATGAAGTCAAGCTGGCTGTGACCAGCTGCTGTTAGCAATCTTTTGTGCTAACAGCTCCTACCTAACTATCCCTTAGGCATGGCTAGGCAACCCTTTCTGTTTAGTCCTTGTATCTTTGGATGGACTTCAGTCGGCATGGCTGTGAGTCACTGTACTGCCTGGGCACAAGCAGGGACCTCTGCATTGCAAAAGGCTATGGTCTTTTCTGATTTATCTTTTCTTTACTGCAATTTATTGTGTTTAAAATAATGAACAGTAATGATTTCTTGTTTAGGTATTGCTGTTAACCTATCATGCTTTTGGCTAGGTTACATAATGGTATATAATTGGATACAATATTGTAAACACATCTCAATATAACTATTGCGAAGTGGTAACTTTGAGAATTCAAAAGGTCAGAGCTCAAAACAAGTATTGTGGTTTTGCCATTGCATTACATTTTTATTTTTATGTTTGTAAGCTGTATGCTGCAGCATCTTACAACAAGTGCATTTGTTTAGCGAAGCTCAAGGGAGAAGAGACATAATATTGATTAGTAAAAGAATTTCTTTTCAGGGGACATAATTAGAAGCCCATTGAACTTTCTAGACGCCAAAACTTGGCATCCCTCGAACTAAAGCTGTAACCAAAGGATGTTTGTATATTCCTGCAGCATAGTAATATTATTACTTTGCATGAATAACTGTAGCTTGCTTAGCCTGAACTCTTTTGATCTTTATATTTCCAGTAAAATGGAACCATACTCATTTGCACAATTTGATGGCAATTCTCTATAGTTTTACATCCAGTAAAGAGCCTGAGGAAAAGAAGGTGGCTGGTCTCTCCTTCCTCTCATTTTGAAGAGTTGTCTTCTAAGAAAAGAAAGAGATGCAGAGGTCCAGATAAGGACTCGTTGTAGTACAGGAAAAGCATCATAAATGTCTCAGTACTCACAGTCATAATTCAAATGGACTAAAAGACAGCTGTGGTAATGGTGACACATATTGTCATGTGTGCATATGTGTACGAGTCTATACGCATCTTTATATAGACGTAGACAGAATACTCAACCTTCCAAAAATCATTAGATTTTATAATGTTTTCTATAAGGTAATCACAAGCAGTCAATTCTTTTTTATAAGCTAGACAAATGCAGCTACACCTGTATTTTGAGATTCCTTATATATGTATCACTGGGAAGTGAAAAAGAAATCTTCCTTTTCCCATCTTCCCCATTTGCAGAAGTTATTCCATTAGGCAACTGAATTTTCAAAATTAGCCATCATTTTGCTGTGAGATGTTCACTGAGCAGTTCTGCTGTCATGCAGAGTCACATTTATACAGGGTGAAGTAAGACTAGAAATTATATTTTGACCCCATAGAGTGTTTTTCATTCAGCAACACATAAGTCATGAATGGTGCTTTAAAGGAGTTAAAGAAGTAGCTGCTGTAAAGCTCAGTGAAGTGTTGAATGCCACATGCTTGAAAAGAGTTCAATGTCATTTAGTGCTCTGTCACACAACTGAAATAAGAAAGAGGAACAAAACATTATTTAAATAGCCTCTAAGCTTATTTATTTCTGTTTCACTGAACCTCTGGGCTTCTGATGCACCACATTCCACTGATATGCAATAAAAAAACATTAAGACTAACTGCACAGATTCAGTCTCAGAGTATTTATGGCTTCAAGTGTTTAAATTTTCACCAACTTACTCTCCTTTTTTTGTTGTATGACTTTTCAGATAGCAGACTAGCTGCTCTCAAAGTGCTCCACATATATTTTTTAAGCACCTGCTTATAAAAACTTTTTTGTGGTTATTATATCTAGATTTGACTGCTCCTTGCCTAGAGTATGTCTCTTTCCTTCATGACCAGACAAATGTCTTAAGATTGGGAAATATGATCTTTTTAGTGCCTCTTAGTTTTCTTTTTTGTCTTTATTTCTCGTGTTCTGTGTGGCCTGAATTAAAATAATTTTTAGGGTGATATGGAAAAATGAAGGAAAAAGCAAATTATGGTATTGAAATGCCTTCTATATCTGGATGTTTCACTTTTTCAACACTTTCACAATAACTTAGAAGATTGAGAAATGCTATTATACTGATTTAATACATAGGAGGCTGAAAATAAATAGACAGAAGACCAAATCCAGAATGCTAATTAAGGCATCATGATCTCCACTGATTTTACTTAAAATTAAAAAAACTTTAGTATTTGATCACCCAGTGTATGTGATTTATCAGGAAAAACAAGATACCTGTGGCTGTTATGTCTTATTCTGCCCATTTGACAAACAGGACGTGTTGTCTTTTGAAAATAAAACAACTGGTTTTTCATTACTACTGTGCTGAATGTAAAAAATAATGTAAAACAGAAACACAAAATCCTTACTAGGAAAATTTCTAGTTAGAAACTATTTCTAAATAAAAATATGTATGTACAGGACACTTCATAATTATGGAAAGTAAATAACTTCTGTAAATTGGAGATAGAAAAATTTTAGAAGACTTCAGTAAGTAAAGGTGATGGGAAAGCATTTCTAAGAGGTTTACACCTGCATTTTAATACAAGGCACACTGAAATCTGAAAGTTACACCTTCCTGCTGAAGGATATTTCTTCAAATTAGCTTGATTTTGTGTGCTGGATAACAAGTCTGCTTTTGTGTCTCCATGCTGTAATTCAAATGACTGCAACTTAAATTAGGTAGCAATATATAGCACTTTTTGTGAAGGAAAAATAAACAAATGAACTCTTACCAAGCTTTGTATCTGAAATCAATCCTCTCAATTTAACTAACATTGAAAGAAGAATTGATTTCGCAGATTTCTTCCTGAAGCATAATTGTGTTCCTCGTGTATTCTACTAGTAGAACTGTGTCTGGGTTCAGAAGCAAGGGGGTTTTTTTCAGACATAATACCTCTACTAATGTGGCTCTTACTGGGCACAAATTATTGAAAAAGACTTGGAATTCAAAATTCCAAGAGATGCCTGCAGGTATTTTGCTGGACTGATGTTCATCCCCATCTGCATTTCCTCAGTTTTCTACCCAAGTATTAATTTAGTCTTTAAACCTAATGATAGCCAATGAATTGGCTCATAAGCAAATTCTGGCAATTTGGCTACTCATACTTGTTGAGGCAGGACCAGACGGTGTGCAACACTGAGAGATCTCCTTGTCCCACAAGGAAAGAACAAGTTTGGGGGAAATGTACTGATTAACAATGAACATTGGATTGACATCAACTAGGCAGCTCAGACAGCAAATCTAGAAGATAATGACAGAGCTAGGAGAGTCATAACTGATCTGGCTTCATAGCCAAGAAGCCAAGGGATAGTTGGTCCTGAGAGATGTCAGCTCAGAGCACACTGAGGTGATGTTGTGGATGTCCTCAGAGAGGGCTGACAAAGTCTTTGGAGCAGATAGCACCTTGTCCCCGTGGTAGGCTGAGCCTGGTCTCTTCATGCACAGAGGTGGGAGGCTTTTCTAGCCAGCTACTGTTGTCCCTAGGCAGACAGCTGGGCTACTGTCTGAAATGAGCTTTTGTTGTAGGTGTTCATAGAAAGCTGAACTTGTCTGACAAAGTGTAGAAACTGGGAGAGTAGTTAAAAATAGACACAGGATTTTTGCCGGGCACAAGAAGATGGCCTTGTCTTATCAAGCACAGGACATGTGCAAAGCTGCTGATAGCATTTCTTCACCATGGGGCTGGAGAAGGATCCCCGCAACATGACCCAGCTTTATCAGGAAAGAGATATAGGAGATGGAAGGATGAGTTTGTGCCTGAGATGAGCAATGCATGTCAAGGTATGCAATCTGTGAATGACTTTGTGCTCCTGAATGAGGCCTTTCCGGATGTCTAGACTTCACTGAGTGGGAAGTCCTGCACGTCGTCAGCTTGACTAGGGATGAAGAAGTCTTAACTTTCTCAGATCATCTTAGAGTATTTAAGAGTGTGTGGCATACCCACGTTTCATCCCTGATTTACCCAGATAATGAACAGAAGAGTTGAGAGTCCACAGACCTTTACCTTTCGATCAACCTAGAGCCTTCCACAAAAGCTTGCTTGATTTCTAAGGCTTTTCTTCTGATCTCGTTTTGTAATCGCTTGATCTACCTCACTTGACACTCAACTCAAGACTCATCAAAGGATCAGAGACCTTGTGACAGTCTCCATCAAAATAACAATTCTTTCAAATTCTAATCAAAGCTGAGACATATTGAACCTTCCCTCACTTATCACTCATAAGAAAAAGGGATTAGCAGCATTTAGTCTCCAGGGTGACTGAACCACCATTTTTTCACAAGCTATGAACTCTGAAAGGAAGAGAAAAAGTAAAAGGATTTTGAGTGCCATAGGTAATTTGAAAAATGGGAACAGAAAATTAAGAGTTTCTACTTGTAAATTAGAGTGTTTTAAACCCCTGGAATAAAAAACTAAAAAGAACTTGTTGAAAGACCTAATCAGTTATTTTCAAATAAGATAACAGTTGATAGGAGCTGATTATTTAGGGTTTTAAAGTTAACAACTGCTCAGGTTTCATTTGCTTAGGATTGCATTTATAACTTAAAATTTATTTTCCCAGTCATAGAAACAATTTATATGATGAGTTCTGAACCTGTGCAAATGTTATGTTTTATATAACCTGCTAGATAATTTCTAAGCTAACTAGAGATTTTGAAAGTGCTTTCAGCAGATTTCAAATACAACTTTTAAACTAAAATTTTGAAAAATTTTCTGTAGAACTGGAGAAGAGACATATTTGAGGTAAATTCCTGAGTTTGTTTTAGATTTCAGTCACATCATTCACCACTTATTTCAAGAGCAATTTATATTTATTTAACTACATTCATTGAAGTGTGTAGGTTTACTCTGTGTTTGCACTTATTTTGGTGTGATAGGGATCTGTCCTAGTAAGTGAGTTGTAAGTTGATAGCAGTCTATTCCAACTTCCACTTTTCTGCTATAGAAAACCTGAGTTCACTTTAAAGAGGACATTGAGGTGCTGAAGCATGTCCAGTTGTTGTGGGTTGACCCAGGCCAGATGCCAGTCACCCACCAAAGCTGCTCCCTCACTCCTCTCTGCAGCTGGACAGGGGAGATAAAATTTAACAAAGGCTTCCTGGGTTGAAATTAAGGACCGGGAGAGAGATCACTCGCCAAATACCATCACGGGCAAAACAGGTTCAACTAAGTGAATTCAGCGAAGTGAATTTTTTACTAACAAAATTGGAGTAGGATAATGAGAAGTAAAATGAGCCCTTAACAACACCTTCTTCCCACCCCTCCCTCTTTCCAGCTCTACCTCCTACCTGGAGGCACAAGGAGACAGGGAATGGGGGTTATGGTCAGTTCATCACCCAAGGCTTCCCCTGCTGCTCAGGGAGAGGAGTTGTTCCCTTGCTGCACCATGGCGTGCCTCCCACAGGAGACAGTTCTCCATGAACTTCTTCAGTGTGGCTCTATCTCATGAGCAACAGTTCCCTGCGACCTGCTGCACGTGAATCCCTCCCACGGGCACACAGTCCTCCCAAAACTGCTGCGGCATGGGTCACTCTTCCACGGACAGGCTGCTCCTGCCTGGGAGCAGGACCCCTCTCTCCATGGGTCTCCCATGGGCTCACAGCCTCCTCTCAAGCATCCACCTGCTCCAGCGTGAATGTCTGCATCACCGTGGATCTCTGTGGGCTGCAGGGGCACAGCTACTTCACCATGGGCTGCACCACAGGCTGCAGGGGAATCTCAGCTCCAGTGCCTGGAGCACCTACACCCTTCCTTCTCCACTGACCTTGGTGTCTGCATAGGTATTCCTCTCACATGTTCTCACTCTGCTCTTCTTTTATCCAGATTAAAACTGCCCACAACCTTTGATTTTTTCTTAAATATGTTTTCACTGGGGCATTACCAGCATTTCTAATTGGCCCAGCCTTGGCTAGCAGCATGTCCATCTTCAGAGCCTTCAGGGATTGGCTCTGCCAGACCTGGTGGAAGTTTCCAGCAGTTTCTCAGAGAAGCCAACCCTGTAGTTCCCTCGCTACCAAAACCAGGCCATGCAAACCCAATACACCAGTGAAAGGCAACAAGGCTCATGAAAGGACCAGGATACCTGTCTTATGAGAAATGGCTGAGGGAGCTGGGGTTGTTTAGTTTCCAGAAGAGGAGGCTCAGGGGTCACCCCATCATCCTCTACAATTCCTGAGAGGAGGGTGTAGTGAGATGGAGGTCGGTCTCCCCTGCCGTGCCTGCAGTGAGAGGACAAGAGGAAATGGCTATATGCCATTGGCTGTAATAGGGGAGATTCAAATTAGATATTAGAAAAGAACTTTTTCACTGTCAGGGTGCTCAGCCATTGGAATAGGTTTCCCTGGGAAGTGGTGGAGTCCCTGTTCCTGGAGGCATCTGGATCTGGCACTTGTGATGTGGTTTAGGGCTTACAGTGGCAGTGCCTTGACCTTGAAGGTCTCTTCCAACCTTGAAAATTCTACGAGTCTGTGTAGCAAAGTGTATAATATCATTGAACACACACCTTCCAGTCCCTCCAGTGACCCCCTTGTTTTGCTGGTTACCCCTTTTTTTTTTGTCCATTCTAAGATTTGAGCTGTATGAGCTTAGGCAGTGGCTGATACCAAGCAGATACACAGAGAAGGAAATACAAGCTACATTGTGGCTGGATACCACATGCCCACCAAGCCACTCCATCACTCCCCTTCTCGGTAGGATGAGGAGGGGAGAAAATAAGATGGGAAAAAGAAATCACTTAATCCTGGGATAGGCTTGTGCAAACCAGTAAATGATAGGCATTTAGGGTAAGATACTTAGCAAGGTATGGTGTGCTTTTTTCCCTTTCAATTGTAGACTCACCTAAATTGAAGAATGGGGCTTTATTTCTAAGCTCCTTAATCACTTTTTAAATGGCTTGAGTTAAAGCCATAAAAATGTGTGGTAGGATTCAGAATTAAAGTCTGTTATAAACACAGCCTATAAATTAAATATGTAATTAATAAACTGTCAGACACAAATTGTAGATTTTTATTTTAACTACGAGGGAGATAATAAATCATTCTGAAATAATGTTGACATTTCTGTGTTCAACCTGTACATTCTGCTATATATAATGCCTTCTGAACTGGGTATTTGCTGTAGTATGTACTGGACTTCTTATGGCTGTAAGTGCTGGACTGTGTGCTGGGGAGAAGCCTGAAACTTTGCTATGCAGTAATTTTTGCCTTTTTCTTGCACTCAGGCATTACAAGGATTTCTGAAGAGCAGGTAGCCAGAATCAGCCCCAGAAAATCAAAACATTTTCCCTTTAATGAAATAAACCAAATAGAATAAAGTAGCATTTGTGGCTGTAAGAAGACCCACAGATCTCAGGTGTATTACTGACATACATAAATCTTGGGAACATGCCAAGCTATTAGCATAATTAATTATATTTCCCACTAATTTTCTGTGTTCTTTACCTCTATCCATAGATCATCCATCAAGATAATGATTGTTATTTAGATGCATTTTTTAAATTAGTATAATATAAATGTAATTCTCTCAGATGCAAATGAATATTCTGAATGGTATCTTTGGGAGCATTTTCAAGTATGCTTCACGTTAGACATACTTAAGGCTTCCTAGATTTTTCAATGTTCCTATAAATCCTAATTACGTAGCAAAGCTGAAAAATGTATACACATACATCCCCCATACTCATTCTATTTCTAAGTACTTGGTATCACAATTATTACTATGAAATAATTTTGTACGCTTGAATTTTCCTATTTTCGTTACAAAACTCTGCAGGATTCATTAAGATGCAAGTTATGCAATAGTGTTCATTTATTGCTCCTATTTGTCCACACGAGAAAGAATTATGTTCTCCCAAAATTATTTTGTATAACTAGGTAGAAGTTTTGCAGAAATTTGCTATGTTTGGGTGAAAGACTTGAAAAGTGAACATTAGTAGTGGAAACAATTGAAAGGTATGTGGAAGATTTAGTCATTTAAAAAGTGATTCAGCTTTCCATTCTGTAGGGGAAGTGAATTAAAACAAGTTCTATGCCTACTTTACAAGGAGAAACTGAAATTCTGGGCACCTGCTGTCAGGTAAAAAGCTCATGGATGATCACAACGTGAAACCCAGATTTTGTTTCTTCTTTGTTAAATTTGCAGATGTTTTGGTGTATACGTATCTGACTCTAGTTTAGTTTGAGCTGCTTTTGGGTCTACACTATAGAGCTATATAGCATTTCAAGTTTTTAAGCACAGTTTTCAAATGTGGTACCTGTGAAACAACCCAAAATTCTAAGGTGTTATGGCAGTTATATTTGTTATATTTTCCTGGGAACAAATGGGACATAACAATGGAGACCCATGCACAACATAAGACTTTTTTTTCACTCTTTCACTTGAATTCTTTACATTTAAGCATAGTTTCCTTTAAGTGACTGGGTTTTCCTGAATATCTTATGCCACTATTGTACATTGTACTCCAATCTATAGCAGCAATAGTTATACTGAAATCTTGTAATTTGTTGTGAAGTATGCTTGGCATGTTGATTTTGAAAGTCCTCTATCGCCTTTGTTTCATAGCTAGATTTTAATCTTTGACTACAACATACCTTGTCTGTATTTGTTCTGTGCCCCTCTAGCTACACTTCACATTTTTACTAATGTTTCCCTCTAAGTACAGTGTTTGACATCATAGTAGAAATGTGATAAGGAAGAAGGTCGTACGTGACAAAGGTATGTAAAGTTGTAAGACTATTTTCAGAACACTGTGCAAACTCTCACTGTTACGTGGGGGTTTGTGTGCCTTGCATAGTTTGCCTTTATTTACAAGCACCGATTTTGACTTTTTCTCCTTACTGCTAAAGTTAGTCACACTAATTTTCTTACATGAACTTCAATTCCATAGATGGAAAACTTGGTTTAGATTTCATCTTTTTCCTTGCTGCCAAGACCCCAAACCATCTTGTAGGATGACACCATCAGAGTAAGTGGTCATTCTGACATATTTCCCACTCACACATCCTTAGCAGTCCAAATGCATTTGAAAGCACTAGATTATAGTTTTGTTGTCCTACAGCTCTTGACAACCTTTAAAAATGCACTGTGATAGGCATCTTTTCCATGGAGATGCAAGCATAGGCACATCTGTCACTTAATGCCCTTATTTTTTCCATTACTCATTCCTGACCTACAGCTCCTTGATTCATATGAAACCCTATATCTTGTACATAGACTTCTTGACTTTTAGCTGCCAGATACGGCATAACTAAATACTGATAGAGAGAAAGATTAATCAGTTCACCAAGAACAGTGTTGTTCATCTTCCTTAGGCATGTTCAGGAAAATCTCCCACTGGTTTCAGCTGCTGGAAAATGGAAAGTTAAATTCCTTATGAAAATTAGATTCTTTATGAGAAATATAATGAAAGTGATATTGTGCGGGTTTGATTGTTCCTTGATGTGCCTTTATTTCAGATCCCAACTCTAGAAACTCGATAGGCTTGGAAGTAGAGTCTAGCTGAACAGGTCTTATGATTGACATTTAATTAACAGATTTGTCAATACGGATTTCAGAGCACATTTCTACGTTCTTTTCCCTACACAGAAAGCTTGCTAAATTTGCCAACAAATTAAGAGACCCATAGGAGCAGTTGATTTCACTGACAGGAATGAGGCCCAGGCAGCAGATTTTACCACTTTAACAGGCCAGACATTTACTTGATTCTTGACTCTTATCTCATATAAGGCTGTTTCAAAATAGATGAGCACAGTATGGTACCCTAAGTGGAGCAGGCCAAGTTGCTGCTGCTAGAAAAGAGAAATGTTAGAGGATTTGGGTTTTCAGGACATTTCATTTCTGTGTGTTGTCCTTGTTGCTAAAGTCACACTGGATTTTTTTTT
>VZTI01000471.1:359116-379808 GCA_013397865.1 Struthidea cinerea | reverse complement strand
TTTTTTATTTGGTAGAAAAAAATATGTATGTGTAGAGTCTCTAACATTCATTTTCCAGGCTAGTAGGAGGCACAGGGAGTCACAAACTCTTTAGCTTTAGGCTAAGCCTATGCAATTCAGAATTAAGGAAACTGCAGCTGCGTTTATTAAGTCTTTAAAGCCTGTGGGACAAATCCAGCCTGGGAGAAGCATCAGCTGAATTTTCTCCCTTTTACAGAAAGTACATTATGGCATCTAAGTGCTATAACTTTCACTTGGAGCCAAACCTTAACACCTATATCCTTGTGAAAGGATGGGTTGGTAGGCATCTTTGAATGAATTTTCTTCAATAAGAAGCAATTTCCTGAAGTGTCATCTGCCTTGTGTATTTTGGGTTTCCATACTTTTCAAAATTATGTCTGTAATTTGCTCATTTAGCTCAGCCGTCATCCTTTATTTCTGTGTCCTCTACCAACCGCCTTTGGAACAGGCATCTTTGTCTCTGCATTGACAAAAAAAATGTCCTCAAATGAGGCACGTGCTTTCAAAGGGAAATTAAGTGCATCACCTAGTTTGAAATGTGAAAGCCATGTTGTGCTGGTTCTTCACTGTCATTATGTAAAGATGTAGCATCTGGGGTATAAGAATAAGTCAGGAGAGATGCTGCAATAGAAAGTGTCAGAACAACTCAATCCTTGTTCTCTCGCTCTGCCTGGCAAATTTGTATAAAGTAGAGGTTTAAATAGGAAAAACTTTAAATTGTGGAACTCTTGAAGTGATACATTGTATTTGTCTTGAAAGCTTTTGCATGTACAGGCAATTGGAAATGACTCCCTCAAACATGAGAACAACTTTAATAACTGTCAAGTGTCAGTGAAGTAGACATGTAAACAGAAGAAATGTCACAGTCCATCAGCTTTTCCTTACTTCTCCAATTCGCCTCCCTTTGCTTAGTGACCTAGGCATATATAAAGAATCTGTGCGTCACTTCTACACTTTATCTGCTGCAGAAAAATGTGGGTACATCTGCTTTGCACCTTGCCTTCTGTACAGCTCCTGCCTAGCATTCAAAGTGGATTTTCATTTTAAAACTTAAGAATAATTTGTCCTTGAGAAATGATTATGGTAAAAATAATGATGCCTCAGTATTTCAGATTTATTCTCCTTCAGCGATTTCTATAGTGAGTCTGCTCACTGCACATCCAAACCCAAAAGCTTTTTAGCTGTTGTGCAGGCAAACTCAATTGGGTACCTGAAAGTAATGCCAGGGGCTTGATTACCCATCTCCACCAATTTTATCAATGGAAAATGTGATTTTTAGTGACAGTTTAACACTTCAACACTAGAGAGAGATCAGAGGCACACTTGCATTTCAAACATCTGAGAAAAATGGGAAAGTAAGTCACACCAGAAACAGAGGCCATACATAACCAGTCTAGATTTATGGGGACAGTGGATTAATTTGCTTCATACAACAGCAAGGATTGCAGAATTTTACTTTTAGCATGGGAAAATTACAAGAGGGAGTTGAGTTAAAGTTATTTGTCAAGAATAGAGTTCAACTTAAAAACAAAGCCAATAGAAATATAACTGCATTACTCTAATCAATAAGTAAATTGAGGAAGTTCCTTTTTTGGGTACTTAACCTTCTACAACATTCTGATTTGTTTTCATTAGATGTTTTACTCCACCCTTTGAGAAACAGTCAACAGCAGGCTTTCCCTAAGGATCTGCACTGGGAGAGAGAAAAGAGTTCATCCCATGTTTACTGAAGATTAGAAGATAGAACGTATTTCTAGTGTGTGTTTCGTGTTTATTTCCATTAAAAGGAATAAAAGAAAATTTCAGCTCTTCTGCAGAAGATACTGATAGTCTCCCACTGCTATTCCAGCAGAGTCTGAACTCCTGGCTCAGCATTTTAGACTCCTGGAGAGCCCATTTGTTTCAATTCCAATTTCTGACAGTCTATTAGAGACAGTGAGGTTATATTTATTTCTCTTCTTCTAACGGGGAAGAAAAGGAAGAGTTTCATCAGCAAACTAAGCAAATATAAATTTTCTTATTATATATAGAATGTATATACTGAACCTCTATAAATCATGAAGGAGCTAGTTTGTTAGGGACTTAGGAGGGGATAATCTCCTTTAAAAATAAGGGAGGACAGGCCCCTAAGAGAAATATAATACTGCTGGTTTTTAAAACATGACGAGCTGTTTTGGTGCTTCAGAGTTGTAGAAAGACCCGAAAATAAGTTGCAATTATTTTTCACGATTCCCTCTGCAGGGCTGTGGGCTTTTTGTATTCCTTCTCTTTGTAAATACTATGCAATAGCCCAGTCTAGACAAATTCGAAGGTTTAATCCTCAGAGTCTAAGATAGTCACATTTTCTTGTTCTGTTCATAGATGAGATATCATGAGGAAATGTCTTATAACTGTAGGAGAAAAACTCATCATTTTAAATACTCCTACCTATGGGTCAGGTGGAAGATGGTAGAAAACAAAGGAATGTTTACACTTATTTGAAGCCAGTTTTAAGGAATCTCAGAAATACGAGGGAAGATTACATTGTATTAAATAAAAATTCAAATCTGAAGTACAAGATAGAGCGATGTTATGCAATTCTTTTCAGAATTAAAATTAATTCAATTTTTCTAGTGTAATAAAAATTACATAGATCTACATGCTTATCTTTATGCCCCTCTATTTTTTTCAACCCACAGAAGAGTACATTATCTTAAGAAGGAGTGTGAGGGTGGCCAGGTTTGGTTAGAATTTATTCTAACCAAAATTCAATGTATTTTGGGTTGGAAATAAACTTCCTCAGAAAATATAACAAAAAGAGAAAATATTGTGTAGGGCAATGCTAGTTGTGTAGCATTTGGGAAGGAACTGTTGAGACTTCCTGATGCCAAGCACTCTAAAGAAGAAGGGGCCTTTAAATTAAAGAAAAATCCGTTTCATTACTGTATCAGCAGGATAAGTATTAGGTAGTTTTTGGTCATAAAGAATGCTTAAAAGTACTGGTTCAGACAGAATAGATTTATGCAATGCATATATATATTGGCTGCTCCCCTACTTACTATGTATATGAGAAAGTGGATCTTTGTTTTTTTTAACACACGACTTTCCAAATTGCCATGCATTTTGTGCCTAGAAACAATTATTCCAATCTGTTGGAGGCTTCTTTTTTTACTCCTTACTTTAGTTTGTCCATCTTTGAAAAAGCTGCATTTTCTCAGCTGGAATTCTGCTATTTGCTGCCCTCTGAAGTTTCAATACTATTCCCTCAAAGCAGTTTCAGCAAATCTTCCCTCCTTCCAAAGATCTGTTTCGGATTACTCTTCTAAAAGAAACATAACAGAGGCCACACAAATAAAACACTCTGTAACCCATAATGGTGCATCTCTTGTTTCAAAGTGGACAATTAAACTGCTGTTTTAAACAAAGTCAAAAAAATATCACATTTCTCTTGAAAGTCTGAGAGGCTGTATAAGTAGTGCCAAGAATCATATGAAATTGTATGGAGGAGCTTTTTGTACATAATTTTGGAAAAAAATTCATTTACTGAGTTCTAATTTCTAACTTTGAAAGACAGAAAGAAAACAATTCCTTCAAAATGAAACTTGAAAAACTAGGAATAAGATTTATCTCCTTGTAAAGATAGATTTTCAGCCCTCAACTGAAGAACACATTCTCTTTAGTAGCACCTTTAGGTATATTAAGAAATCAGGAAGTCTGAAATATGTTTAGATGTATTATTAACATGTCTGTTTATTCCCTAGAAATTGTTTAACAGTTATGGCTTATTGATTCAATTTCATTTCATAGTAAAAGCATCTCTTGTGGATATGAAGCCGAACATTCTCACATCTTATTAATTTCAGCTAGAACATTATGTATAGGTACTAAATTATTTTCTTCTGTCTCTTCCCCATGTTGTACTTACCCTGAAGAAATCCACTCTAGGAGGCATTTAAACAATGAGGAAGACACAGAGGTAGTCCCAAGAGTATTATGTAGCAGATTGTCTGAGTATGATTAGATTGGGGTGAGCTCTAAGCATGAAAAAACGTGCTGATATTGTAAGTATGACAACAGGATGCTTTAAAAAGTGCTTACTTCAAGTTGCACTGCTGTTATACAGTCGCCTCTGTAGAGCAGTCTGAGACCACGCTGGGCCAGGTTTTGAATTTTATTCAGTTGGGATGAAATTTTCTGTGTTGGCCTCATACCATTTCAAATTAATTTTGGAAAGAAATGTAGTTTGTTACTCTTCATTAAAACATCCTCTTGAAGTCAAATGAAGCTTGCTTAGCTGCTCTTGGAAGTTTGTTGTTGTCCTCCTCGCACTGCTGAAAGTCTTCATTCTCTTCTGAGGTCTTCAGAAGTTTTTAATTACAGTACTATACTGACCTTACAAGGTGAAAATGAAAATTCACTCTCTTACTCTCAAAAACTCTAAAGTCTGTACATAACCCCCACAACAGCAAAATTTTATAAAATGTGGCATCAATAACTAAACATGTCAGTATATGCTGCTGCTTAATTTTGAAGAAATAGGATAAATCTTGTCACAAGCATTCCTTTTTTATGCCAAAAAGAGAGAGGAGAAATCACATTTAACTGCAATAGACCAATCTATTCCCCTTATGGACAACTTCTTGCCAAATAGATGGTCCATCAGCAGTAATTATATCTCTAGAATATGTTTTAAGATTATTTGAATGATCCCATATTACAAAATCTGCTGTTGTCAGAAGAGAACAGATCCATGCTGGATCTATGGACCAGGGACCTTCCTGTTCTTACATTTAACCTCAGATCACCAAATATGGATATAAATTTCATTCAATGTGGGTAACTGAAAAGTCACATCTTAATAGATTCTTAATGAGCCCCACCAAGAGGGAAAGTGGAAGGTGGTTCTCTGATGGCCAGCACTAGAGGAATGCAACAGCATTCTTCTCTGATTTTTCTGTATAATGATTTAGTGTTTGTCACGAGAATGTCATAGAATATAATTTTATAGGTAATTTTGGGGAAAAAAGTTCAGCGTGTCCAGTCTCTACACTGCTCTGTCTCTGTGTTATGCAGTAATAGACATTTAAGAAGTCTTTAATTTTAATTTAAGAACACATTTAAATGTTTCATGAGATGCTGCCTTATGACCCAGTACTGTACATGCTGTCATCACTCTCCCCGGCATTGTGTGTCTCTAAGGAAACAATCATACAGAATTAGTTGCTTTTTCTCATCCTTATTCCTCCAGTAACCTGGAGCTGGTTACTGGAGGAATAAGGATGAGAATACATCCTTATATACAATCAAATACAACAGGGTAGAGGCCTCAAAGATTGGAATATCTACAGGTTTTGTTGAAGTCAATGGTTAGCAGAGGGAAGAGTCCCAGACCGATGTTCCATGGAGGCAAAGGTGATGTCTCAGCCTTGTGGACCCCTGCTTTGCTGGTCACAGCACCTGTTCAGGTAAGGAGAGATACACGACTTGTGATCTTCAGACCCATGGGAGGAAACGCTGGACACATGGAAAGGGAAGAGAAAAGAGGACAAGTACTGGAAGGGCTGTAGTTACAGCAGATTTTAGGTGAGAGATGGATTTTCTAAATGGAAGTAAGCAAAGTATCAGATGGAAATCTGGCTAAAGAGCTTTTACTGTGTTTTCTCTCTGTACACTGAATTTCTCTTTTATTTTGTACTTTACATTTTTATGAGTGTGAAAGTAAATTTAAATCAAAATTTACAACCCTGACGTTTTAAAAAAGGATTTGGAATAATTATTTGCACAGAAGACAGAATTGCTTCACCTGCTGTTATAACGGTCTAGTTTTATCTGTATGCATTCAAGTTTCCCTTCATTTCGCTTCCCATCCAGCGCCCAAAGTATAGAAAATGCTTTCTGATATTTTGTTTTCAGCCCTACATCTCCACTTGTAGTCTTGTGAGTCTGTTTTCTGAGAACTAGCTAAAAACTATGAAAACCTGAAACCGGTTAGCAGATGCGTTGGAGCAAATAGATAATTCACTTTTGGGATTGGCATGGCATCATACTGAGCATATTACTGGTGGCATGAGGGAAAGTCTGGCTCTTATGGGAAGAGACAACCATTTAATTTTCTAGACCTCAGTAATGGCAAGCTAGGACTACGTATTTTATGAATTACCTAAAGGGAATAACCCACGTGACTGTGATTTCTCTCTGGACCTACACACTGAAAAAAAGCAGAAGCAATTTTTCATGTAGATATTTTTATTTCAGCTAGATATTTTATCCTGTGCCTTTGGACCTTCTCAGAAATACAAGACAGATTTACATGCAACTGTTCTTCTGAAGCTGTTTATCAGCTGGGTTTGACTTGCACATCCAGAAATAGTGGGACACAAGCTCCTGAAACTGTGCAGTCAACTTGTGTGTTTCACACAAATGCGCACATGACATTCTCTTAGATAGGAAGTTAAAGTATTTAAATATTTCTATAGAAATTGATTACTGATTTTTTTTAGGCTAATGAGAGGAGGATTAGTGCCTCTTGCCACATAAATTGACAGGTACAAGATTGCTCTGTACATCAGTGAGGGAAGTCTTCTCCTCCGTAAGATAACTCTTAACGTTGGTTCCTTGTGATGTAAAACAAATCTCCTAGACTACCTGGACACCTTTCCAGCCCCTAAGAACATCATCATGCCATCGCGGTGAATCTAGTGCTGGCAATGGGTTTTACAGACAGTTCTAAGCCAGGATCCGGATCCTAATCAGACCCTATCCTGCTGAAATAGTTCTGCTGATCACCTGTCCACTTTCAGGTCTGCTATTCACAGCTGTGCCTCATTGGCATAATTAATAATATCAAACCAGAGTTGGTTTTTTTTCTGAGAAGGTTAAATGTTCCATACAAAGAAGATGTGTAGAAAGCCAAAACAATATAAACTCAAGCGACTTTAATTGTTTAGACATACACAGGTTTGAAGAATTTTGTGTGGAAAATACTACTAGAGATGGGGATATTTTGTGCCTCTTTCCACTGTACAATAAACCAGGTCAATGCAGAGTAACGTCGTTCTTCTTTGAATGGTAGTCAAAAGATCTATATGCAAGGAATAGAATATTAGACAATGATTTGTCTTAATGGAACCTACAATAACTTTAGCTACCTAGATACTGAAATAATTTTTGGACTCCTCTCAAGCTCATCAATCTTCAATGTCTGCCCTTCATTTTCTTTTCATTTGATGCCTACTACATTAAAAATTGAAAAACAAGAATTCCCTTTAAACATAACCATTTTCCAAGAGAAAATTTATTCTGACAGCAGTTAAGAATTTTTGGCACATTCATAGGTTCTCAAGAATCCTTTCTGAGTAGCTGTTTGTCAAGCAATTATTTCTTTTCTCTATTCATGTAGAGTTTCAGTGTTTGAAAATTTGGTGGGGGCAGTTATTTCATATTATGTTTCTTATGGCTAGCTTACATGCTTGGCAACTTCCCTATAAATTCAAGATCAGTTTGATTTTTTTTTTTTAATTGCATTTGTAGGAAAACCAAAACAAAACATGAAAACAAAATCATTGATGTGACACAAAATTTAGAATCTAACTCTTTAGCAGAGATAGATGGCAAAAAAATCTAAAAATTGAAAATGCAACTATGATGTATGAATGCAATATTTTACTAGTATCTGTGTCTGAGTTTTGTGGAAGTGGTCTTAGAGGAGCAAGTGAAAACTCCTTTCTCCTGTAGGAGAATATTCTCAACAGTAATGAGGAAATTTCATGTAATTGTCTGGTTTTATGGCTTAACTCATGATTCAGGATGAAGTGAAATTAATATTTTCATTCAATAGAAAAGATTTGATGAAGTATAAATCAAAATACACAGATAACTGTATGCATAGATATTTCGACTGGCAGATAAAATTGCTAATTTTTTGAGAATTCTGCATGTGGGCCTGCATGTGCAGATTGATTGCATTATTTCAAACTTGTCTAAGGATTTGTAATGAGCTGTTGTATGGAAAGGAAATTCACTGTACGAAATACACTATCTCAAGAAATAAAACAGCATGTGCAATACATTTCCACAATTCGCAGAAAAAAAAATTGCTTGAGATGTGCCTAATTTCTAGTGAAGGACATAGGTTGTAATAGTAGCTATTGTCGCATTCCAGTGACAAGGTATGAGTACCCTGTGAGCTTCATGACAACAGTGAGGTCACTTCCATGTGGTAGGGCAGGAGTCAGATTCCTCTGCACAACACATCATACAGAACCGGGAATGTCTCCACATCATACAGACAAACTTTCATGGGCCCTGTAGTTTTCATATTAAACAAAGGACAATGGCAGTGACATGTGATGAGGCTTTGATCACCAGGTTAATCCTGTGAAGAGTTTAATAAAGGAAGAGTAGAATTTCAGTGCAGAAAAAGTCAGAAAAAATGAAGCAAATGTGAGACTTTAAGAACAGATATACAAAGTCAAATTGAAGGCCACCCTGTCCCATCATTCCAATCCTAGTGATAAGTAAAAATAATTTTTCAAGAAGAATATAGATTCTGAACAATTATGTACAATGCTTCTCTGACATATTTGCCCAGCCTCCAAGAAGCTGCAATTTAGGAAGACTGTGAGTTGGAGATATTCCTTATTTTTTTTGCAACCCATTGTGGATTTCTTTTCAGTAACCTTTTCAGTCCTGCTTTGGAGCAGGGTAAAGCTATGATCAGCCATAACATCTGGTGAGAATGCTTTCACGCCTTGGGTTGTTTTCATATTCTGGAAACAACCACTTTCTTTGTTTGCTTTGTATCTGTTAAGTACAAATTGTGTATATTGGCTCCTAGTTAGGCTTTATGAAGTTACACCAGGATTTTGGCTAGGTGAGTATACAGAGATATCATAAAATAAGACATATTTATTATTACCTTATATTATGCATTAAAATAATTCAGATGTTTAAAATCATTTATGATGTGGAAATATTTGCCATTATCAACATGATCTTCCAAATCCCCTCTATCCCATATTTTGCAGACTTTGTTTTTTTGAGAAGTCAGATGAAGGATTTGAAGCAAAATTGTTTGCTTGCAGCTTGCTGCTCTAGACAAAATCATTGTTCAGTACTTGTAAGAGACATAATTATTTTTTTCTCTACAGAATACTTATAAAAACTACAAAGGCAGGCTGAAAAGTCCACCTGATCACAATAATTCAAACCCAAAACATCTATATAACCTGGCAGTTTTCTTTGATACCAAATAACTGAAATTTAATTGGTTTATTTGCTAACTGCTGCAGATTAAATAAGATACTTCAAATGTTAAAACATTGCTCCAGAATATGTATCCCGTAATGAGACAAATTTGTTATGTTCCTGTAGAGCCAGATAGGGTAGATGTACAGAGATGAAATATATGTAAAGCTGAGCTCTGGGTAAGAAGCAAGATGTTGCTGTTTTCCAGCAAGGAACCTTAATTGTTTTTCTCCTTTTTATTGTTCTTTCGGTCATTCTTCATAAATCCTCTTTTCCAGACTTCTTGATGACTCTTGTTGATTTATCCTCTTCATTTGCTTCCTCAGCTTTCTCTTAATCCTGCATCAGTGGTTGACCACTGGCTGCAAAAGGGGCGTGGTGTTTCTTAACTGATCATTTAGAAAGATTAAAAACATTTCCCAAGCTGAGTAAGCGGCAAGATGAATGACCTCCCACCAGTCACATAAAACACATTGTTTTACTAACTTAACTCAATAACAAACTTAAACAAGTAAATTTCCAAACCCCACCTCTGCACGTTCCCATTTTTGTCTGAGATTGAACACCCAGCTCCTCACTGCTTATCTTTTGGCTTTCATAGCACTGTTATTCAGACAGTGGAAAAAAAAATAAGTACACTTCGAACTACGTAGCTTTTTTGTGTTTCCAATCACACTGTGTCAAATTCATATGAAATAATAGTGTCAAATTTATATGAAATAATAGTGTATCATCAAAATATTTATTTACAGATTTAGTATTTTAATAAAATGCAGTAATAACTAATACAGCAAATTACAAGTTCTAGCACAAGGACATTACAAAATAAGAAAATACTTTGAATCTATTGGAACATAACTCAGAGTTATATGCTAAAGTCAAAGCTTAAGTCTTGTTCATTTTTTTAAGGTATAGTAGAGATCCAGTCACACAGTATATTGCAGAAAGAGCCCCACATGGAATGCCAGTTCATTCCAGGAACTGCATGGTTTCTCCAGTCTTTGAGGGATCATTCAAAGACAAAAAAAAAAAGGAGATGAAATCTATGTTGAAATCACACTTTTATGAAATGCCATGATAAACGTCCTTTGAAAATAGATATAACACTAATATTTTTTAGTTTGAATCCCCACCGATTAAAAAAATGAACCTCAGCAATATCATCCTTGTTCTGCAAACCTTAGAGTCTACTTAATTAAAAAGTCCTCATTAAATTCACTGTCTAAACCTATTTGTCAGTGAACTGGTTTTGCTTGTTTGTCAAAATTCCAGTCTCACAAATCTGTATCATTTTCTGCTAAGTAAGGACTATTCAGATTAGCACTTTTAATGATGGCTATACGGAGATAACTTCCTGTGAAGTTCTCCAAAAGTCAGAATTAATTTCTCTTATCAGTATATAAAATAAAAATGCAAAAGTAATTAAGACATGCTGAAGATTTCTTTTTCACCACTCTAAAAAATCTCATGTAGAAAATAACTACTTCTGCTGATCTATTGCTTCCTAGCAGAGAATAATGGGATATATATAGGATAGCCAGCAGTGAGCTCATTTATCAGAGAAGAAAAGTCTTAGTTTAGTTAGCACTGCTGTGCTTTGTCTACAATGAAAATCTTAACCCGGGCTGACAATGTTTGTGAGAGGTGTATGTAATAGAAATGTGCTAAAAATAGTTCAGCTGCAAGAAAAGATGGAGCAAAATACATTGCACACAGATCTAAAATTCCTTCTCAATTTCCAAAGCAAGTAAATTTTGGTTCACATACTCATTATACGAAGATGTGGTCCACATCATGAAGACTTTTTGAAGACCTATGGCTATTTTAAAAATACTGTATAAAATTCTGCAAAGAAATTGTTCTTACAGCTTTCTTGATCACTAAGTGAGGTTTAATGAAAAATTATATTCTACCTGTTGTTTGAAAAAGAATGGGAGACAAACCTTCCTTTTATCTGTTTTATTTTACAAATTCAGGATGAATTTTCTTACAAAATAATCTCTTTTACAGAAGTTTTTTTAAAACAGCAGAATGACTCTTTGCTGTCACATTTGCTCTTCTACTGGTCTTACACAGTTGTAAAACCTCTGAGGAAAGAAATCTATCCCATGCAATTGGTATTTACTGTCTTTTTTCTGAAAATGAAAAGCACTTTAGACATTGAAGAAGTAAAACTGTAATATTTGCCCTAATATTCACAAAAAAAAAAAGACTTGAAAAGATTTGAGATTTCTTCTTTCTTGACAGGTGTATAAGTGCAAGGGGTTTGGTGCACTTACATCTTGCTTACATTCACTCTTAGGAAAAACAAAACCCACAAAAAAACCAACCCAAATCAAACCACTCCAGACCAAAAAAGCCATGGTCAAATGCACTAAAAATCTGTTCTGAATAAGGCTGAATACTCCAAAGGTGAAGGGCACAGCTGTGATGCGTGATCTGTCACCTGCGTTGCTGTCTCTGATGTCTGAGGAACATACTACACCATCACAGCAGGTTTGAGAAGGCAAGTATTGCGGCCTTAAGCCCTGATTGTACAGTCTATATAGCCTGTGCCATCTTGTGCAAGTGAAAGGGATACAGGTGAAAACTTTGCCACTCCTGATATTAAGAATTGAATCCATTTAACAACCATTTTAACTCAAATCACTATTTCTAAACAAAATTATTAGCTACTGGTCAGAAACTTGCATTTTTTCCTATCAGTCCTGTACATCCCTGAAATACTTGTGCAGCTGAGTATGTACAATTCATTTCTAACCTTGAGTCTTAATCTGCCATTGTTCATTTTGAAAACTGAATTCACTGTAAACAGTTTGGTAAACCTGTGACTCATGTATTATTTAGAATTGAAATGGTAAAAATCTGGTCCTGCATGTAATGTATGCTATATATTAAAGTGCTTCTAAAAAGCTTTTATCATTTTCTTGCAATTCTAAGTAGAAGTCTGCTTGCTTGCTTTTTGCAATTCAACTAGTTTATTAGGCTTCCTGTGGGTTCACTCATTTTCAGTAATGCTGCTAACATTACATTAACCAGTTCTGGAGAAGTTCTGTATGGTTATGTATGCCAGGTTTGAAACAAAGATCAAGTACTTTATCCACCAGTACTTCAGAAGAACTTTGCTTTATGGAGACTTTCCTTTCTCCTCTCTTAGCATTTTGAAGTCATTAGATTTAAGACTCCTTTGAGAATCAGTGGCGCAGTCTGGAGAGAGAAAAGGAATGTAAAAGCAGCAGGGGGAACACTTCTCTTTTGCAGAGGGGTGAGACCATGGCATTGGCTAGCCTGGTGCTAAGAGCTTATTGATGTAGAAATGATGTTAGAGGCGTGAGATGCCAATCACAAAGTGAGTGAACTTCAGAAGAATACGGAACAGATAACAGGCAAAAACAGCCTTTCAAGAGGGTGACTGCACAGTGATCAGAATCACAGCTGAGAATACAGGGAGAGCTTCCCAAATGAGGGATGATGTTTGACTGCTTAGCAAAGGCCTGAGGCAGCCAGCCCCAGGTGCCTAATGGAAACATTTTCTCTATGTACATTTATGCCTTTCACAGTGTTTTTAACAGAAGTCTGCTGTGCCTTTCAATCCATGAAACAAAAGTTTTCATTTATTGATGATTTTCCTTGGCTTTCCATCCTTGCAGTAGTGCATCTAACAGGAGAAAGTATACGTCTTGACTGTAAGATGAAAGAAATAAAAGTTCTGTAGGTTTGAAATTCACTATTCAGTCAATAATTGATCAATTCACTGATCAATATTCTCATCATATAAAAGGAAGGTGCACAGTTTAAAAAGTAGCAAGTTAGATGAGGAATCCAATTTCAATCAGATCAGTCCAGTCAGCTAGTTGAAGGGGACTTTTCCTCTACCTTAAAAAAATGGGGAAATAGTCTCTCAGTTTTTCCAAGGGAAAGCAAAGGAATTAAATATTTTCAAGTAGGATGACATGTTCTGGAAAAGAGAAAAACAGTATGACGGCTGAAAGTTGAAATTAGAAGCCTCAATTTTGTTCCCAACCTGAAGTTAAGAGGAAGAAAAACTTTACTTTATCATTTTCCATATCTGAATTTTAAGAAATAAAGATCTGGGGGTAACAAAATGGGAAGCAAACCACTAAGAAGTTGGAGTAAATCACAGCTACAGCCTATCTCCATTCACCATCACTCTATTTCTGTATGTAATGTATTTTTTAGTTAAAATTCAGCTAGGTAATGTGGAGAATTATTTTCGCTTTCATTCTCTAATTGTACTTAGCAGTGAGTAGTGCGGTGGACTTGCCATCATCAAAATACTGTTGCATGTTTATGATATACATTCATGCTGTTGGAAGCAGATGAGAAGTTAGTAGAAGTTAATAAGAAGGGCACATTTTCTTGGGTTCCCCAATTAGTCTTTAATTTTATTTGCCAGAAACACTACCATGGTCTGTAGCTATTAAATACAAATTTCACTTTCCACTTCATCTTACTTATATGTAATGTATTTTTAGGACAGCATATGTTTATTAAGGGACTGATGAATCATTAAATGGTAAAGGAAAATCCATGTATTGATTTGTCTTCATTTTGTGTGGAATTCATAAACTAAATTAAAGTTCTTCCATTTGAAGGTTTGGAGATTTTTATCTTATTTCTAGTATATTGACCAAACAGTTCATTTATTTATTTTATTCTGCCTGAAAAATAAACATCACTGCTTTTGGTCCCTGTCTATGTTCTACTTTTACCTCTTAGTCTAAGTGCGTAGTGGATGGGAGATGCTGTTGTGGGAAAGCTTGAGACTATAACAGCAGGTACTCAGCTGCTCATGGCCAACATGCAGTGCCTCTGAAATTTTCATCCCTTGCACTCTTATACATATGACTCACGCTTCATTTGTGTAGTGTTTTTAATTTGAATGAGGAAGAGATAGAAAGTATTTATGCATTTCCTGTCATGCTTCAGGTAGACACATGATTAAAACCTTGTAATCAAGAAATAATTTTTCGCATTCATAGAGTGCTTGTCCTGCTGCTCAGGACCTATTTTTAATTAAAAATCTGAGCTCTGGTATATATGGAAATATCATTATGTTAACAATAATAGCCATGAAAACATGAAAGACTCATCCACTGTCTCAATAGAACAGAGAAGGAAAGCAGTGGGATATCTTACACCTTCCTTAGCTTCACAAAATGAATTGTAATGGACACAGTATAACATGAGGTTTTCACAAGGTTAGCCCTCCCTTGGTGATTTGCTGTCTGAATGTGAAGGAAACTGTAAGGCAGAACTGAGAAACTTTAACTCTTTCTTATTTTTCCACAGGAAGACGTTAATATTTTACAGCGCATAATGTAAATCAGACATGGCGCTTCATTAAGAGCAGTTCAGAAGTAAAAAATACAGAATTTTTACTTTTTGAAATGTGGTAAATATATGGTCAAATAACACAAAATGCAATATAAGAGTGTAACCAATTTCTCCATAATCTGTGCTCTGCTTCATACTGGAACCCTTTGCAGTGGTGGGGAGTGGGTAAGAATTTCTTTCTAGTTTCTATTCTTAGAAGGATTAATATAAGAAAGCCAAGCTTAAAATGCAAGAGTATTGAACTTTATATGAAGAATAAAGGAGGAGGTCTCCACAACTTGGACTTTTCTGATGATCAGTACTCGCTGTACACACACTCTGGTATCTGCAGACGTTGCTAAGCCACTCCGCAAAGCAGAACCCTGCATAATCTTGACAAACCCCTGGCTTAAGTAAGCGTGGCTTTGTGTTGGTCATTCATCCTTTATTTATACATACGGCTATTTATTTATATTCCTTTGGTTATACCTTGTTAACGGTTTATTCTGCAGAATGTGATTTTACAAAATATATTTACATATGGAGAATATACTTGACTTGCACGGGTGCCTTGTAACTGTATGGCACTTTGACTTAAGAGGGAAGATAAGTGAAGTCAGTCATAGCTATATTGCATGCCAGTGCTTCTCACTCCAAAGTAAGTGCCAGTTGAATCTTTTTTGGATCCATTGCAGCTGCACGACATACAGATGCAGAATGTCTGCCTGAAAGCTTTGTCTTTGCCTCTCTCTGAATGCCTCTCTCAGAATGCTGTAATAATTGTACAAGGGAACAGATGAGCAGGTATGGGGTGCCTGAGAAATATTAGAAAGTACTGGAGATGAACACAGCATAGGGAAAAATCTCTTAATTTCTATGGATTCTAATAGCATGGTGAATA
This sequence comes from Struthidea cinerea, assembly GCA_013397865.1. Lineage (NCBI taxonomy): Eukaryota > Metazoa > Chordata > Aves > Passeriformes > Corcoracidae > Struthidea > Struthidea cinerea. The sequence goes on along the minus strand of VZTI01000471.1, from coordinate 364,324 downwards.
TTCATACTTAGAAATATATGGGTTGGTCCAGGCAGCCCAGAAAACATGCAGTTTTCTGCATGGGTATTTCCTTGCACAAGAGCATGTTAGCAGATGCTGGTACTTAACTGTTCTTTCTTAAGTCTGTCTTCCTTCTTTTCTTTCCATGTGCAAAAATGACGTCTCTTGCTCATTCTCATTTCAAAAATGCTCTCCATTTAGCAAAACAGATGTTCTCTTCAAATAGGCTTCAGGTAATATGGACATCTCTGCCTTTCCTTAATGAATCCATCTCAACCAAATTATGTATGCATAAATGCAGCCTAAGTCCTTCAAGGACATCCTCATTAGCTGTGTCATTTTGGATTCACTCTTTGGAATAAATATGCCCCTGTGGCTCTTTGAAGCATTTAGATTCACAGATTCTATTTGAAAATAGTGATTTGATATATATTAACTATATATTGCTATGTACACAGAAAGAAAAAAGAGGCAAGAATAAAGTGTAAAATAAGTTGACTTATTGCACAGTCCTGTATCCTTTTCACATACATAAAAGATGAGACTCTGATCAATCATCTCTACCATCCTAATTTATTCACCGTGATATAGTTTAGCTAACTGGATTTTTCTTTTTTATAATGAAATGACAGAAAATATTCTAGCTACAGTAATTCACTAATTCACAAATACAATCACCATAGGTTTGGGGAGATTTTGATTTCTGTCAGTGTAGGTAGAGGAAATATTTCTAAAATATGACATAGAGTAACATAAGTTGAGATAAAAAATTCCAAGGGAATGTCTGCTGTACAGAAAACCTATAGGAAGATCCATCAACATCAGAAAAGCTTTAAAGATCTGAAGCATTTTTATTAAGTAATCTTAAACGAAGTTTTGTTGAAATAGACAAAATATGTAGTATAAGACTGGATGACTAGATACAGTAAAGAGATACTAGGTTATTCTTAGCTGCTCAAACTTCGTGACAATGTCTGTCTAATTAATCAGCTTTGCCACTTTAAGTTCCATTTTTTAGGCTGTTTTTTCTGTGTAAAAACAAAGAAGTGTAGTTACAAACATGTCCCTCAGAGTTGGTACTAGCCTTGCTGCTGTTGAAATCAATGAGAAGATCTCCCTTGGTGTCAGCACCAAACAGAGGAAACCTATATGGTTTAAACCAAAACATAGCAGTGCTAGATATTATTGGAGAGGACATTTGGAATCATCATGCAATCACTTTCCTTTGCTCCTTTATCTACTAGGAAGCATTCAACCTTACCTAGACAGAGGTTTTGGTCCTTTTTGTTTTATTATAAGGAACTTTAGAAACAAACACCCACATTTCCATCAGGTTCTAAGGAAGATAAGACTAACAATTAAAAGTACTTCAATTCTAGGAGATCTCCAGTAGGCTGGAGTGACAGATCCACCAGAAAAAAAGTTGTGTTGTGTATTGGAAATTGGTATGTGTGAACAGGGAATGTAGCAATTGCAGATTCATAATGTTTGATTATATATTACATTTGAGGGCTCATTAAGGCACAAGAGCATGCATTTCATTACAAAAAAACAAGGATTTAATATAGGTAAAAAGTCATTATGGCACTCAAGGGCAAAATAAACTGTAAGCAATGCAGCATTTCTTCATAGCAGTAAAGCAATACATATTCTGCTTCAAGCCTTACCCTAATAAATAGGCCCTAACCCCAGACAATGCTCCAAATAACTGAGAAGTACAAACACAGTATTTACAGATTGGCATTTCTCCTGTCTGTTGCTTGGCCTGTCTTCAAATATTATTTAAGGATCTTTTTCTATTGAAAGTTGGTCTGAGAAGAATTTGACAATACTGCTAATACTAAAAGTCACATAAATACTAAAAATGTGGCTAAAGCACAGTCCTATTCCACCTTCCCCTCAAAATGGGAAAGTTCTTCATACCACTGTTATAAAACAGATTATACATTTAGATTACAAATACATATCGAATCATATTTTGGGCTTTTGTTCCTGATGTACAATGTTAAAAGCATCTTTTAAGAACAAACACATCTTTCCACTTCCAACAAAGTCACTTACCACATTCCTCTCATGTTCTCTGGGAAGTCATTACACTGGTGACTCCATTATGCAGCTTTCTAAGTTAGTCTGAAAACCTGTATAGTTGTAGCTCTGTAGTGCTCTGTGGTACTTTTCCAAAAGGCTAATTATCTGGTGTCAAGCATGTTGCTAGTGGAGTGGTGCTAATTACATTTTTTCCTCTATTTGTTCAACTAAGGCACTTAATTAGGTTCAACATAGGCCCATTGCTTTTCACCTGTTCTTAACTTGAAACTTGCTTCTGTTTTGTCAGTTCTAATGAAGAAACTCACCTATTTTTTCCAAACATTTAGTTGTGTTATTTAAACATGTTTCCCCTTCTGACAGATGGCAGGACTGCCAAAGACTAAATGGACAACAAAGCCTCACTACAGCTGCAAGAATATTCACAGAGCAAGTTCTCTTCATGCACTTCTGTGGGCATGTGAGAGAGAAGGATGTGATGGGGAACTTTCAACATGGCTTCGCTAAGGGTAAAACATTGTTCAGCTGGGGCTAGAGTGCAGGAGAAACATCAACACATTGGAGGTTCTTACTGAGACAGCAGAGTTGGAACACCCACCCTGAAAAGGGAGGTTGTGGCACTGGTTCAGTGGGAGCAGATATGGCTTCACAGCACCTGACTGCACACCAGTACAGAGTGAAGTGGATCACAGGGGTGGGGATGGACTCTTCACAGGGATTTCTGGTGGGAGAATGAGAGACATTGGCCAAAACAGAAGTTTTAAGGTTTAAGACAAGTTTTTCCCCGCAAGGGCAATCAGGGATCAGCGCAGGGCAAAGGGAGGTGGTGTTGCTTTTCTCCTTGGAGGATTTCCACATTCCTTGCAATAAAGCCCTGAGCAACCCAGTCAGACCCTGTGGCTGAGACTGTTCTGAGCAGGGGTTAGCACTAGAACCTCCTGAGGTCCCTGCTGGCTTGATGCATTATGTAACTGCTTTGATCGCCTCCATGGTATTTCATCACTATTTTGTCTGGCTTATTCATTGTTACCCAAAGATCACCCACTGTAAATCACATACAATTTGAAGACCTGCCTTCAGCAAAACAGAGCAATAGAAATACTACTAATAGAAATAATACTAAGATATTAGTCCTAGCAGCAGATTTCCCCTGCTTTCCATGGACTTTCATTTTAGTTAAAATCTAAATGCCTTAGATGGAGAAGTCCTGTGCAAATGCAAAATAACTTTTATTTTTATTGTAGTATAGAAAAGTCTTAGTAAGTGTAGGGGTTGCAAGCATTGTGCTTTAAATTCTTTACCGTCCATTTAAATTCAATTTTTGTCTCTTGTGAATGATTCTTTCAGTATCATGGGATGCTTCTTTCATCACAAGATTTTCAGTAACATCCACAAAACTTCTGAAAGTCAAGCCTCTGCAAAGTATTAAGAACTATTCTGCAGGGAAAACATCAATTCTACTGTATTTCAACTATGAAATATGATACTTGAAAGCAAATACAGTCCTTGAATCTATTTTAATATAAAAACTGAGATATATCACCTCGGGTATGGCAACAGTTCTAGGAGTAACATGACTGTGATCACTTCCTACTATTAAGAAATGAACATTCCCTCCCACGGAGAGTAGAAAAACATTACTTAGTGAAGGGTGTGTGTCCATATCAGCTGCTGACAGATAATCTTTTGCAACAGTAGATGAAGTGGGTGCACCAAAGTAAATGTGTCCACACTTTTACATTTGAAATTTTGCCACTTTCAAGGGTTCTACATGGATATAGTTTTCCATGGTTAAACAGGAATTTTCAAGTGTAGTAATCATAGAATTGACTCTATTTTTGAGATTTGCACCATCTATCCATGGGGATTTGAAAAGATTAGAAATATTGTTTAAATATGTAAATCAAATGTGGTGAAATCTACAGGACAGAATTGTGCTGCATTGCACATATGCCATTTCCAGTCAAGCCCCCATGTTCAACACACTTATTATACAAGGTGAATAGTGTGTGAGAGTGAACAAGAAGGAATATGGAATTCAGTATATTATCTGTAATATCCAATAGCCTTTTAAGCAGCTGAATAGTACTATGGATTTATTTAAGATCCTGACATGACTTAATAGTTAGATAGAATTTGGTTGTCTTTGAAGTTGGTTTATTTCAATGCTTCTAGAATTTCAGAGAGGTTCTTCTCCAGCTGCATGGTGAAGTTTTAGACAAGCCAGTTAACATACACCCTTCAAATATACCTGGAGTAGATAAAATTCTACAGTTTTTATGATATATGTTGAATTTAGGCTGACCAGTATTCAAAGCTCTTAAGCGGAAAGTACTAGGGTCTCCAAACTAAACTTTCTCTGTGTTACCATTATTGTAGATTGTACTGCATCTGCATCGATGTCGTCCTCACTTGTTGTCATAACTTCATATAATTTTGTCTTTTTAAAATTTAGTTTGGGTTCATATTTTTACTATCTCTGTAATCTCATTAGCATACACTAAAAATGTATAAGGATGTTGTTAAAATTTATCCCCTTAAAATATATTATCTTTGCTTTCATTTTTGAATTAATGGATCTCCTTGAAAAGGTATTGTGGATCCTGTGTAAGGGAAGTGTATTTGGACCATAAATTAGAACTCTTTGGCTGGAAACATGGCTACAAAAGCCATCACTTGATCACTGGTTTTCCTTATGTCTTCATGTCTGCTCCATTCTCTGACCTTGCCATTGTCTTGCTTTTTCTTGCTGAACAGAAATAATCTCATTTCCTAGAACTGACCTGTAGAAAACTGTGACAACACAAATCACTTGATCACTGGCTCGACAACCTGAGTCATGTCAGAAAGTCACTGCCCTGCCAAATCTGTTTTAGAAACCCCTGAGGACCTGACATAATGAATCAGTTCTCCCTGGAGAGGCTAGCTGTGGGTTTCTTTTAGGTTTTGTTTTTTCGGTTTGTTTTTTAGTGGTTTGGTTTTTGGTTTGTTTTGGGGTGGTTTGGTTTTTTTGGTTTGGTAGATTGGTTTGCTGGGGAGTTTTTTTGTTTATTTTTGGGTTTTATTCAGTTTTGCCTAAATGCTAAGAATCTGTTTTTCACTTTCCTTTTTTTTTTTTTTTTTTTGGGGTATGTTTAATAAAAAAAATGGGGTTTGTGCAAA
>VZTI01000471.1:346487-359091 GCA_013397865.1 Struthidea cinerea | reverse complement strand
TTTTTTTTTTTTTTTGTGGCAATGCTGTTAAAAACAAATGGGATGTGTGCATAAAGCATGCACAGCGTTGTTAGTTCACTTCAGGAACATCAAAGTTGCCACTTGACCAACAGAAATGTCAGCATGAATGAATATAATGTCATGCAGTGATTACAGTTAGCCTCTCTGCACTTACTGTGCTTTGCCTCTTCCTTTGGTTTTGCCTGCTTGACTTGGAAGATTTTTTAACTCATCAGAAGATAAGTTTCAAATAATTGGATTTAAAAAATCTATCAAAAAATTGACAAAATACCTGAAGAGAATAGAAAAAGAAAAGAAAATAATTCTTGTGTTGTTGATATATCACTACTATTTTACATTATTTTGTCTTCAGAGATGTAGATGGATTATTAATTATTTATCATGTTATCAGTTATTAGGGTGTCATCTGTAATCAGAAATCTCAGACTCCAGTTTCTGCTTTTTCTTTTCCTAAAGTGAATTGACTCATCATGGTCAATACGATGACTTAGATGTCATTGGTCTTGTGCAGGAAATATAGAAAGGATCATCGGCTATGGAAATCTGTAAGAGAAGATTAAGCCATTGTGATTCTGAAGCTAAAAGACAGTTACAGAGATATAGAAAAAAGTTTTGCGTTAACATTTCTGTATAGAAGAATATCACAGCAAGATGCAGGAGGAATTTCCTTCTTGAAATTGGGGTGAAACCAGTCTTCCAAGCTTCTCATTAAAAAAATGTAAAGGCACTAGTCTAGGAGAGCCCGCCTTTATGATTCCACTTATTCTTTGACAAAAAGGCCCTATTTCAAATCCCTCCTTATGATACTTTCAGAAACCAGCTAAGTACCATTGTTTTGCAAGAAAGCCTTTAGTCCCTTAATGAAGTTGTCAACCTCTGTATTAATAATTAAGTAACTGTTAGAAAGGAATTTATGAGGTAAGACTCTTGAACCAGGATAACAACTTTCTTGATATCTGTTGGACTTCTTGCCTGCTAAATGAGTCCTGTACTTGAACAATCACTTCTTAAAACTTTTATTTGAAATTCCATGTTCCCTTCAATATCTTCTCATTTAACGCAGAAGCATCTCTGCATCCCTAATAGGCCTACAAACATGATGAGTATATTTAAAAATTCAAACAATACAGATTAGTATATGTATTCCTGAAACATCTTTGCCCTTCCTCCCAGTCCCATTAAACTTGCCTCAAGAGTCTAGGCTATAATAATTTGTTACCTTCTTGCAGTTTGAGGCGTGGAGGGACCCATTCATCTCTAAACTTGTAGTTTTAGTGAAAATTAAGTTTTACTGGCTCTTCCACTAAAATCATGCAGCTTTAGTTGCAATTTGCCATCTGCAATTAGATTAATCTTCTCCAAACTAATGAAGTGTAATTTGTAAATGAACTGTTTGTTTCTCTGAAAGGATCACTCCAGTCATTTAACTGTCAAGTCTCCTTCAAATGGATGCTTTGTTAATCATGAATGTCAGAGTCTAGCCTTTTTGAATTAGACTGACTTTCTGGTGCTGTCACTTGGCTTGGCTCTTTGACAAAGACTAGGGAGGGCAGGAAAGACTTCTGTTTCTGATTTTCTTCAAAGCCACAGAAAAACAGAGGTGCAGGCTACTTTATGCCTTCCATCTTTCTTTCAACAGTGTTAGAAAGGCCTTTGAGATCAGATCTCCTTACACAACATTTTCCTGTTACACATTCATGATGATGTGGCATGACAGAGGTGAAAGCTAAGAACAATTTCTTCATGACTATAATAAAGATCAAATATGACAATTGCACAATACACTTTACACAGTAATGATAACATGATAGAGAACGCTGGGACTGGTTAGCCTTTAAGAGCTTTAAATTATCCTTTCTCTAGTAATTTCTTTCTAATGTTTCCCCTGGTAGTGCCTTCTGATTCCAGAATTGTCAGTTTTTAATGGTTATTTCAGCTGTCAGGTAATATATCATTCTTTACAGAATATATTCTTCTCACAGACTGATACATCTGTGTGTGTGTGTGTTTTGGGGTTTGGGTTTGCAGAAGGGACAGGGCTGTTGGGGTTTTCTTACTTAACAGCAGCAGCAGCAGCTAATCTTGTTCTGAGACCCTTTATACTCCTGATAATAAAGTTCAGCTGGTTTATACTGTTCCACTAGCATTTATCTAAAGGGTTGAGCTGAGCTAACAGTTGTGCTTTGTGAAACTGCAGATGCATACAGAATGCATAGTTCAGGATGGCAAAACTGATATTCAGCTCACACTACTTATATCAGTTCCTTACTTCTTATTTTTCTCATGCTTCTAAACTTTGACAACGAACCGCTTTACTGCAAGTTCTGTTATTTGCATCCTGATTTGTGACAGTGTGTACAAGCTCCAGAGCAGCATTGCATATGCTTCTGAATTTGAGGGAATAAACAAGTTTGTCAAATGAGGTTCAGGATTTGTAACGATTCATAAGAATTACAAGTAGGTTATTATTATTTCCAATTCCAGACATTTGGGATTGGCCATTTTACTCACGGAAAATGGCATCTTTGAAGACAGACATAGCAAATCAATAAGAAAAAATAATGCAGAGACAGCTGAGATGCCAGTATTTGAAATTTTGGCCATGTATATCTTTAACATTTATATGATGCTGCTAGCCAAAAGCCAGAAAAGAGGCCAGAAAGTGGTGTGTCAGAAGACTGATCTTACTGATGTATTCTCTTTCTTCTCCTTTAGTAAATTGAAATTACACTTGTTTTCTCCTATAATAATTTGAAAGCGTTTAAATTAATTCTTTCTTTAACAGTTTTGTTTTTTAAATTAGCTTCTTAATTGCTCACTAGTCAGTTACAGTATTCTCATCTCTACCCTTCAAATCCATATTTTTCTCATGCATGTTCTTCTTTATGTACAGAGAGCTTTAATGTCATTTTGGAACAGTTTTAGTTATATCAATTTTTTTTTTTTTTTTTTTTTTTTTTTTTTTTTTTTTTTTTTTTTTTTTTTTTTTTAGTTTTTTTTGTTTTGTTTTTTTTTTTTTAGTTTTTAGCTATCAAAGTCACTAGTCACTGGTTTCCCCCCACCCCCATTCCCCCCACAATGATTAGACTATTTTGGCAATATCCAACAGGGAATGAACAATAACTCTTAAAATCAAATAGATATTCCAAATATATGAGGAATGAAGCTTACAGTTCACTTTTGTGTTTTCATGCTAAAATGTTTGAGAGCTCAGAACTCAGCAGAAAGCAAAGAAAAGGCACTACAAACACGGCAAAGTGAAAATTATTTTTGCATTTGAACAGACAATAATGAAAAATTTTCTAACACCATTCACATTGCTTCGCAGTCTGGCAGTCTCCCCACCTTCCTCTACAATGACAAATGTGGACTTTATGCTCCATCAGAGCCAACCCAGCTTTCCTGATGGTCATCCCATTTTAAGCTTGCCTCTGTTCTGCCAGCCTTACATCTCTCACCTAAAGTTCTGCTTGTGTCAAGGTGTCTTAGGAATCACCTTTGTATTGATACACATACAGTGGCTTCTTCAAAAGCAGACAGTTGTTCTGGCCCAAGATCAGATAAAGGCACTGTGTGAATTGGTGGCAGTGGGTGTTTTCCTTCCCTTCACCTCCAGTTCAGTCTGGTGTGCAAAGGAATGGAGCAAGTTATCTCTCTTGTCTTCCTTTAATTTACCATGGCATAGCTTATTTCCTTCTTGTGCTGAAGGGCAGCTGCTTTTAAGAAACTAGGTTCCATCTTTACCCACTTCTCGGGTTTGGCTGTCTCCAGCCACCTTCATCTGTCATAGGACATTAGGCAGGCATTCCTTTTGTTCCCTGCCATGTCCAAAACTTAAGGAGCATTTGTAAACAAAGTTAAAAACATTTGTAGCTGGGATAGGTAAAAGGTAATAAACAAGAGCTCTTTAATTAAACAAAAGCTGTGATATTGGCCTGGGTGGCCAAGATTTATGAAAATCTCAATTCAGGACTATTTTGCTAGACTGAGATCACATCTAGAAACCAGCTGATGAGTACAAGGATTTTCACAAGAGAACATTTACTGCAAATGAAGGAATAAGTGTGTTGGCAATTAGAGACTTCGGGGGAATATAAAAGATCAGCCCCTGAAACTGAATTTAGATGTGACTGTTCTATTTTCCGTGACTGATCAGGCTTGTGCAATGGCTCAGTTTTTCATTAATGTCGATGGCTAGACTCATGGGCTCTGCCACTTCAGCAGAGGGAAGGCCACTTGAATTCTGCTTTCATTCTCCTTTTCTTATTTCCCTGGGGTTCAAGGGTCAGCAATCAAAGTGCACATCAACCAGCTGAAACTGAAACTTTTTCTGCCTCACTGAGCAGACTCTGAAAAAGCCCTGGTTGCATGGATCATTTGTATTGCTATTTGCCATTGCTATTTATCTTACAAATAGGAGAAAAAGACATCACCTGCATTAGTCCTTGCATCCTGTACGAAATTATTTCTCATGTTTGTGCAGACAAGTATCTGTATTTTATGTTTATCCTGTAACAAGTTATGATTTCCGTAGTGCATGCATCATTCAAACACACATAAATACCCTTCAGATGGAGTGAAAGAGCTAGCTTAGGTCAAAGGTGATCCTCATTTATGGGATAGACTGTGAGTCGTTTTTTTCTCCATAAGCGAAAGGATGATCATGCTTACTGAACCACTGAAGACCTCTCAGAATTTATTCCTAGAACCTCTCTTGGGTTTTATGAAAACTTGAATCATGACAGTATCTTAAAAACAAAATAAAACTAACAAAAAACCCAGCCAAGCAAAATAAAAAACTAAACAACAGTAACAAAAACAACAATGAAAAAGTAGGACTTGACTAATAAGTCAGGAAATATCCTTCTTGAAGGTTATGGAAGTCAATTGGCTAAAACTTGAGGAAAATGGAACTCTGGATTTTTATGCAGTCTATCCCATACTTTTTTTACTTACTACTAATATGGTATTTTTTTTCTCATCTAAGGCACTTGAAATGTAAATAATATATGGCTAACTTTAAGGTCCCATCCAACCCAAACCATTCTATGACTCTATGACTTTTTCTGGTACAACGTGGAATCATCTTCTAAGGAAATTTGTCCTACAATATCACTGTTAGGAAAAGAACAACTTATTTAGGCACCACGTGATACTTGGTGGAGTGAAACTGAACAAAGGGAAATGACATATTATGAGCCCCAGAAGGGGCACATAAAGAAGTGATACATCCACTTATTCTTTGTCCTGCTTTTTTCTAGACCACCTCTCTTCAGCAACTGCTTCTTGCTTTGTTATTTCTCAAGCTATTAATGAAAGCTGGCAGCTGTCCTGCTAGCTACCTGACTCTTTGGTTAACCAGTTGGACAATGCTGATGAAACCAGCAGCTATTGACACAGAGGCATACATTTTCACCTTCATGGTGTGCTTGGGCTCTGCCTGCCAACAGTCTTTAAAAAATAATCCCCATCTCCAATTACCAGCTGAATGTTTTATTTTATTTATATTCATACACACACAGGCACAGAAGCCTGACACACTTTTTTTTTTTAATTTTTATTTTTACTTAGCAAAAAAATTAGTAGATGGTTCAATACGCACTTGTATAAAAGTTGTAATTTGTAGAAGGTTGGGCTAAAGGTGTATTAAAAGGGAGAACACCCGCAAACTGCATTTGCATGGAGTAGTTTCTTTTTGCTCTCACTGCTGTGGTTGATGTTTTATTCAGATGATCTCTAAAGACACTTAGTTAATTAGCTCAAGGAAGCAACACAAAAATTTACGTTGGGTCAGGTAATGAGTTCTGCAGTTTCAGTTGGCTTCCCTGGGTGATTTAGCAGAACAGCATTGTGTTTTCTCTTGGCCTTGGAAATCCTCAGGCTTAACTCCCAAACTTTAACTTGAGCACTCACAATATCTGCTATCTAACCGATAAATTAAAAATGACAGAAGATGAGAAATGGAGAATAAATTGGCTATTCTGAGTTCAGCACTAAAGGACAGCAGCTTGGATGATTCACCTTCAAGAACCAAAGGCAGAAATAGCCTTTGAAAGCTGAGTGCTCTCCCTGAAGGTATCTACCAGCCAGTGTGAATTTAAGGGATATACCATCCCAGGCTTGATTTCCACTGAACCATGAGGGTTAGTGGCAAGCAGTTGGAAAGGGACTCCTGCCAGCAGGAGTCCGTCAGGCAGCTGGCAGAGGTGGAGCAGTGCAGGCAAAAGCACTGCTTGGGTCATTATGGACACACAGAGTGAGGACATATGTCAGTGCTGCCAATTACACCATGGATGTTACACTGTACACAAACAGAAATTAACTGTATTTTCAGCAATAAGGCAACAAAAAGTCCTTTAGTTTCTTTTCTTCAATGCATGTTATGTACAAAAAATGCAAAAAGAAGAAATATTACTAGCCTGTGTTCATACCATTAACCCACTTTGTGGCCGTGTTTTAAATCCTGAAGGAATTTTACCTGTTCTCTCCTTTTGTTGATCAGTAGAAAATCTTGTATCACTACTGCTGCAGTTGTTTCTGCTTCTTTTTATTTTTTTTTCTGGACTCCAGGGCTTGTCTCTTTTTTCCGATACTGAAAATTACTTAATATCTCAGTTTGAATATGGCATAATTTCCCATTTCTCTCGAGAGTGTGAAAGCAAAAATACTGAAACAAAGCAATGTCTTCATCATTTGTTGGAAAAAATGCAGAAATAAAGTAGTTTATTTTTCTTGTGAGTATGAATAGAGAAAAGGTTATGACCAAAAAAAAGGAATGTTCAGAGAGAGCATTTATTTTGCAGAGGGAACATATTTTGCAGAGTGGAACTTTTATATTGCTCTCCAATCAGGGCTTGCATTATTTATTTAGTCATATGAAATTTATGTCAGAAAAAAAATAAATTGGAAATTGGATTTCCCAGATGACAGATGGTATCTTTATCATAACTTTCATTAGTTTCACTGTGGTCATTTCAATTTTTTTTTTCCCCTTTTTTTTTTTTTTTTTTTTTTTGTTTTTTTTTTTTTTTGTTTTTTTTGTGAAACAAGAGAGAAATGTATTCTTTGTGTGGGGATGTGTAATTGTTGCCAGTCAGGGCAGTATTAGTGGTTATAAATACTCTTAAGAATGCCAGACTACTGAGTCGGCTAAAAGCTATGTTGATCAGATACAAGATGTAGTCTAGCAGTACAGGAATGATGCTCAACACAGATTCATTCATTCACATCTAGTTGCATTTCCAGTGTACAACTGTACTCTGCAATGCAACATCAGTTCCAGTACTAAAGGTATTTTTGTTATGTTAGATAGCTCTGTACAACACGGGAAATGTAGTACTTCAGATCTCTGCTGGATTTCTTAAAATCGAAGTCTCAATGGCCTTTCCCTGTTCATAGAAACTCTGAGTCAGCAGTGTGCCCTGGCAGCCAGGAACGCTATCTGTGTCCTGAGATGCATCAGAGCTGGGTGAAGGAGAGGATTGTCCTGCTCTGCTCTGCACTGGGGCAGCTGCGCCTCGAGTCCTGTGAGCAGTTCTGGGTGCCACAATATGAGAAAGACATTGAGATGTGAAAGAGCATCCAAAGGAGGGCAACAAGGATGGTGAAGGGCCTTGAGGGGAAGCATATGAGGAACAGCTGAGGTCACTGGGTCTGTTCAGCCTGGAGAAGAGGAGACTGAGGGGAGACCTCACTGCAGTTACAGCTTCCTTGTGAGGGGAAGAGGAGGGGCAGGCACTGATCTCTTCTCTGTGGTGACCAGTGACAGGACCCAAGGGAATGGCCTGAAGTTCTGTCAGGGGAGGTTTAGGCTGGATATCAGGAAAAGGTTCTTCACCCAGAGGGCGGTCGGGCACTGGAACAGGCTCCCCAGGGAAGTGGTCACAGCACCAGCCTGACAGAGCTCGAGAAGCACTTGTGCAATATTCTCAGAAACATGGTGTGATTCTTCAGGCTGTCCTGTTCAGGAACAGGAGTTGGACTTTGACGATCCTGATGGGTCCCTTCCAAGCCAGGATAGTGTACTTTTTATGATTCTGTGGACTGCACCGTGGAAATGTCTGTGAATGAAAAGCCATAGGTAGGACTGACATTGATGGATGGTTATTCTGCTTGTGTCACTTTCTTCCATTTAAAAAATATTTATTCGTATAGAATCACAGAATCAATAAGGCTGTTAAAAGACTTCTAAGATCAAATCCAACTGTTGGTCAGAAATGTGTGTGTGTGTGTGTGTGTGTGTGTGTGTATGTATACACATACATATGTATTTTTATATATATACATACATATGTATTTTTATATATATATACATACACAATATATAAAAATATATTTAGTATATACGTATTTATATGCATGGCTATAAATATCATGTTAGCAACAGCCATTCTGCTACCACCTTTTCCCAAGGTTTTGTATAAAATCCCTCTCTTGAGGTCATCTAGAGGTGGAAGGAGATTATTGTTTTTGTTTTCACTTCTGCTTCGGTTACCTGACTACACATTAATTTCAAATGGCTTCCCAGCTAATTTAATTCATAAGCAAAGTATTGCAGAAGGCTCCACTTGAGTAGTAAGTATAGAAGAAGAGGTACTTAAGTGTGCATAAAATCTTTCGTCAAATGCTTCAGAGCATTATGTTTGGGTTGCAGGCCCAGGTTTTGGTAGCAAGGGGGCTACAAGAGTGGTTTCTGTGAGAAGCTGCTGGAAATTTTGTGCATGTCCAGCAGAGCCAATCCATGGTGCCTCCAAGGCCAAGGCCAAGCTAATCAGAGATGGGAACAATGCCTCCGTGATAGTACATTTAAGAAGGGGTAAAAAGATTATTTTGCAGATGTAATTGCAGCCAAAGAAGAGCAGGGTGAGAACATGTGAGAGGAACAACTCTGCAAGGTCAGTGGAGAAGGAGGGGGAGGAGGTGCTCCAGGCACCAGAGCAGAGATTCCCCTTCAGCCCATGATGCAGCCCAAGGTGAGGTAGAATGTGACTCTGCAGCCCATGGAGGAGACCCACGCTGCAGCAGGTGGATGCCTTAGAGCAGGCTGTGAACCTATGGGAGGCCTGTGCTGGAGCAGAGTCCTGGCAGGGACATGTGGGCCCACGGAGAGAGGAGATCACACTGGAGCAAGTTTCCTGCTAGGACTTGTGACTCCATGTGGGACCCACTCTGAAGCAGCCTGTACTTGAAGGACTGCACTCCATGGAAGAGTGACCCTTGTTGGAGCAGTTCATGGAGAACTGTCTCCCATGGGACAAACCACAAACTGGAGTAGGAGAAGTACTACTCTTCCTGAGCAGTGGCAGAAGTTTTCATGTGATGAGCTGACCATAAACCATAACCCCCATTCCCTGTCTCCCTGCATTGCTGGGGCAAGAGCCTGTGAAGGAGGCAGGGATGGGGGGAAAGTGCTTTTAAGATTTATTTTACTTCTCATTTTCCTGCTCTGAATTTGTTGGTAATAAATTCAGTTAATATTCCCAAGCTGAGTTCATGGTGCCTCTGATGGTAATCAGTAAGTGATTCTCCCGGTCCTTATCTCAACCCATGAGCATTTTACTATACTTTCTATCTCCTATCCAGTTGTGGAAGGGAGTGATAGAGTGGTTTTAGTGGATACCTGGCATCCATCCATGTTGAAATCACCACAGTATCAACAGTTGTGCAAACTGGAATAGTATGACACTGGAATGTGTCATATTAGAGATGTATCTCTATTCTTTTAGCACCAACTTTGAAAAATGGTCACATGAGGTATTTTGAAAAATAGAGTGTGGGCCAAATTCCTCCAAAGTTATCTATTTTTCTTCAGAACAGAGCAGTTACATGTCTCTTAAGAAGTGATTTCTAATTATTTCAGCAATAATTAACACTTTCTGCATTTAAAAATATACCGTAGAGATATCAAATGGAGGTATGGTTTCTCCAAGTTGTGCTGAACTATTTTGTTTAACCAGTGAAATCTGGGAACAATTAATACCTCATATCTGGAATATAGAAGAAGAGAAAATTCCAGAAACGTCCACGTGGCTTCTGCTTTAGCTAAGACACCCTTGTCTCAATGGACAGGCTCATTTGATTTATGTGGGGCTCTTCCTCCACAACCTATTCAAAAGGAAAACAATAATAGCGTCACCTTAGATTTCTTTTATCACACAACTAAAATTATCTTGTAAGACTGATCAGTATCATTATTCTTGTCATCCAGATTGGAAACAGAGGTCCAGAGTACTAAAAAATACTTGGGCATAATTAATCAGCAGCTCTGATAATGAAAGGCAGCATGCGTGATCTGCAGACTTGAACTTGGCCACACTACCTTTCAGCACATTGGCTAAAGCTCTCCAATATTGTTTAGCATCCTAAGAGTACATTTGTTTCCCAATTGGGCAGCATTCCTTCTATCTGTGCATTGGAGGATGTATGCCATGAGGGCATTGTTTACTCTTTTTTGGGTAGAAACTGCCTACTTTGATTTCTTACAGAGCAAAAATTAGTGCTGCTAGTCAAAGAGGATGGATGTGGCTAAAATAATGAATAATGAGTAATAAATATTTATAGCTATAATGAATTATGTGATGCATAATTGATTGTGTACTGTATAATACATAATACAACTTGGTATTGTAGCTATCTACAATATATAATTTATATTATACAATTATAATTATACTTAATTACAGTCATTCTGGTAATAGCTCCCCCTCAGTCTATGTACTTTGACTACTCTAGTTTATTATTCAGCCATTTAATCATTGCTGTGTGCTCAATATCACTTTAATACATTTTAAAGGCAATCAAAACTTGTGATTTTGCATTTGAGAGTCACTTCTCAAGGACCAAAAGTTTCACCCCTCTTATTTTCTGTGGAACTTTTCTGAAGGAAAGAAGTATCTATGGATTTGAAGGCCCCCGGACAACTGATTCTTTATCTCCCTTTACTATTCCCACCTAATACTAATGGCTCAGCAGCTACTGCACATCTCTCTGAGAGAGAAGTCCAAGGACCTTTGCAGCCTTTCCAAATTTAGGAAATTTCTAGGAGAGAGGTGGTGGCATGTAAGTTTCCAGACATAAATTGTTTTAAACTTCTTCAACAGATTTAAACTGAGATTAAAGTGTGCACTATCCAAATTTCAACGAAGTATGAGAAACTGCACACTGTTCGGCTTGATTTTCTGTAAATGTCCTCAGTCCCTGAGATGTTCTGCTATCAAATTTATAACAATTTAAAATAAAAAAGCAGGTGGAAGTGTCTGCCTTTAAGCAGTTGCCATATAATGTTATTTGTCTACAAACAACAACTGAGAATTTGTTAGATTCTTGTGTTCAGTGTAGAGAGGACAAAATACTTAGGCAAAACTAGCAAGCTCAGGCAAGAAGTCATCATAGTCTCAGCACACTGATACTTGAAAGCTCTCTTGGCACCAAGAGAAAACATGATCAATGCTGAAGTCAAATACTGCTTTTATGAGTAGAATTTCAGCTCCCTCAGACCAAGATAGATGATGTTTTGCAGTGCTTTCCAATTTCAGCAGATAAGAGCCTTTCTGATTGACAGGACTTCATTCACTGGAGGACTTAATAGGGCTGTTGCTTGGCTTATGATAAATTAAGTGGTTATTGACAATTTTTTTTGTGTCATGTCTTATAGAGTGCAGAAGAAAATCAGTATATATGAAAACTAGTTATCCTTTTCCTTCAATTATATTACTTTATGGCACATTGTGTTACCTCCAGTGCTCTTTTGAAATAGACTTTTCTCTGATAAAATCTGCTCTAAACCTGGCTAAAGATGGATACACAAAAACAGGCAGGGATGAAGTGCAATCATTAGGGTTTCTCCCAATATCTTTGGAAGAATGTCCACCCCTTATTCTTTAAGAATTTTTCCTTGAATTTTAATACAAGAATTAACTTTCTCATTATACGTGTGTAATCCTGAGAAGAGCTACCTTCAAATCTTACTCGCTTTCTGACATTTTAGTTACACTGATATTGATGGGAATTATGGATGTTTAGCACATTTAAGAATCCGTTTCTTCATCCCTGTGATGGAGGGATGCTCTGCTGACTTCTGCTTCTTCTGTGCTGCACACTATTTCTGCAGGAAGAACACCATTGCAAGTGAATTTGTTGTGTGTTTTTCTCACAGCAGTCTGGGTCTGATATTAGGAGTTTCCTTCTGTTCTCTGTTCCCAGTTTTCTATGGTACTGGGCCATGATGTAGAAATCAAGTATCAGTTTCCCTGGAAACAATAACCATATGAGATATGACACAGCTTCAGGAGGTGGGGGCTGTAGATGAGGTGGCTTCTATCCTTTCTAAATGTCAAAATGGAAGCTGGGGATTGAGTGACCGTGGTCGGTACCAGTACAACTCGAGGACATATAGACTGTTATGACAGACACTGTGACTTGGTCATATGAACCACTTCCACATACCTGGACTCCCAGGCCCTTCATCAGCCTGACAGTGCTTTGGTCTCAGCTAACAGAGTGGAAACTGCCACCTCCCTTCTCTTTAACGAGAAATGTGGGAATGAAAGCATATCCTGGTTTTTGTTGTGGTTTTTTTTTTTTT
>VZTI01000471.1:298982-346470 GCA_013397865.1 Struthidea cinerea | reverse complement strand
GGGGGGGGGGGGTTTGTTGTTTTTTTTTTCTTTTCCATAGACAATAAAATACTTGTTCTGACACTGCAGTAGGACTGGAACTTCAGTTTAGTCCTTTTCTGAATACTTGTTTGTTCCTTCCTTATCTTCGTGCATCTTAGAAATCAAATATTTCAGCACTTCTGCTATAAGAAATCTCCTAAGCAAATAAAGAAAGACAATACTTTCCTGTATACAGTGTCATAGGAATTTATCTTGTGCAGTTGGACAGTGTCTGTGAAACCAAAAATAAATTGTGGGGAGGAGACAACTCTACTACCCTGGTAATCAAACATTCAGAGACTTCATGGGGCACTTTGCAAGCAATCTGCAGCTGAGAAATTGCATTATATCTCATTACCCCAAGGATGGTGAATGGAGTCTATAGCACAGTAAGGATCATTCTGCTTCTGCACTCATTAAGGTAAAGGATTGAGAAGAATGGATCGGGAATGCAGAACATTCTTCACATTTTTCACAGCATGGAAAAATCCAGGTTATCAAAAGTCAGTACTGACAATGTTTCTGAACAATGCTACATGACAGAAGGGATGGAGAGGGTCTGCCAGGCACTCCCAGTCCCACTCCTTTCATCTGAAGACAGGGTAACATTGGAACCAAATCTGCCAAATCAGCTGCCACTTTGCAAACAATTTCTTTTCCACTATGCTTTCTAGAAGAGATATAGTATACCAGAAGATTAGCCTTTGTGTGAACTACGTGCTGCTGCAGCAATTGTATATTGCATGCTTTCTAAGCTTTCTTCAGTTTGTTAGATGTTCTTAACTAACCTGAGGATCATTTTGACCACCTTACATTTTCTACCTCCAAATCTATCAGAATATCACATTACTCCCATTTTTGCAACACTGCTGAATTTGGTTTTGCCCTCTCAGACAGCTTTAAGTTTCTTTGTAAGTACACACATCATTTTTATGATTCAGCGCATATAGAGCAAATAACAATGTGACTCAGATCTGAATTGTCTAGGTCCATCTCAGATAGATTCTGAATGTGCCCCTGGCTCTTTGGTTATCTCTCTGTTATCAATGACAGTGAAATCTTTTCTGCGTTAATCTCATAGCAGCAATCCCTGCAGTGAGACTTAAGGGAGAGTCCAACAGAACCAGATTCCTTGTTAAGATTTCAGTGCCTAAAATAGTAATTGGGTATCCATAATTGTTTGTTTCCTGTTAGATAAGAACAATGCAAACCAAATATAACTTCTTGAGAAGCAAGTAAAGACTTGGGGATGGGGGAAAAGTAATTGTTCCTATAAAATAAGTTATACCTGAAGAAATGAGAGGAATTTATACTGCATATGTATGTATAAATATATTTATCCCGTATAAACTTACCATAGAAATAGATACTCAGATTTCTTTGATCTTTCATTATTATCGTTATTAAAAAGCAATTTGTTATGAAAACTGACTGATGCTGTTCTAGAATTGCATCATTCCTCTGAGTTGCTGAGCCAGATGTGTATATCACCCTCAGTTTTGGTGATGACTAAATTTTAATTCTGGCATTCTTCTCCTGAAGTGTATTGTCTGAAGTACCTTTGGCTTAGATTCTGTAACTGAGTCATTAAAGGACCCTCTGTCTCAAACTGAAACTCACGAACAAAAGGGAAAGCCTTAGAAAGCTAAAATATTGTGAAGGAAATTGAAACTTGGGAGTGAGATGAAGTAAAATACTTAAGACAGATGAGTGGTGACTTGATTTATTCTGCTATAAATAATCATGTTGTACTCCTTTGTCTTGGAAGAATTATGCTACTTTTTCTGTTTTTGCTGCTGTGTCAGAGCAGGCAGTTATAGACAAACTCTTATACATTGTTCCAGAAGTGACACACCACCCTGCTTGCAAGTACAGAAGTGTCTCTTTAGGCCAGACAAGGCCTAAAGGTTCATCATGACGACAAGTTTTACCAACTTGTGAAGATCTTTCAGACAGAAGAAAGACAAGACATAGATTGTTCTTGGTTATGTTTTTAATTTTTTTTTTAGAAAAATACCATGTAAAAATATGGGGCCTTAGCTAGATAAAGATATTCTTAAAACCTAGTGTTGATTTGTAGATGCTTAACGTGGTCATGCCAAGCTTCTTTCAAGTCAGTATTTCAAAGGAACATAATTTTTTTTCATTTAGAAGTTTAATTTTTTGCCAATTTTACTACACGATGAGTCATTTGAATGCCATTCTCTGATCAATTTTTGCCATTACTCACAGCAAACTGGTTTTTTGGTATTTTTAATAGTTGACTTCCTTTAGCCAAGATGGTTTCCTCTTTCCTTGACAGTGACAATAGCTGAACTGAAACAGCTGCATAAAAATTACTTTGGGCTTGTAAGTATCATTTAGAATAGTGGCACCATTTAAATGTGGCAGCTATAAGGTGTTTGAATGATGGTTAAAAACCTTCTCTTCAAAACCTTTTTGATATTTTGACAGTAGAATTTAAATGAGATAGGAAATGTGTACACAGTTACATACTCCCTTATTTTCCTTATTGCTTTACCATGGTGGGAGGAAGAAAGAAATTTTAAAAAAATAAAATACCAAAACTTCTGCTTTTAAACTTATAATACTTTAAAATACCAAAACTGCTGCAGTAGGAGTGAAGGAAATTAATTAGTGGGTTTTTCCGCACTAGTTCACGCATTTTCTTGGTGTCAATAATTGAAGTGCTGTACAAGTAGCTTTTATTTCGTGGTGGAATGAGGTATTCCAATTTCTTTCTGGTTTCAGTTGTGTGCTTGGAGGTTCAGGTCCAAAAAAAATAAAAAGCAATTATGTGAAAAAAACTAACATGAAACCGACACTTCCATATTCCTCACAGCTTTTCTTTCACATGGCATTTAGTTAATTGCTCAGCTAGATAGCCATGAATAGGTTGATCACATGTATATGTAGTGTTCTGATTTCTCCAGAGTCACCAATTTTATCTGTGTCAAAAGCAAACCAGCTGAAGGAAATGTATTCTTCTGGGGAGCTGAATTAAAGGTAATTTGTTTCTTTTTCCTTACTGCTTTTGGAAGCGTAAGAATAGTGGGAAGGATGGCTTTTTTTTCCCATCCATGAAAATAACAAAGGAAATGTATCCGTCAGCAGTTCCACTAGTTCAGGTTTCCACCTGTGACTCAAGTGGGCAGCTTCTACTTTTCAGCTTTATTTTTGGTTATCATGAGCAGATTCTTTATGTAAATTAAAACCACATTATCTGTTTTCAAGATCCTTGAGCAGTTCAAGTTTGGAACTTTTTCTAGCTGATATCTGTAGGTCTTGAGGGATTTGTAATGTCCCTGGGGAAAAAAAAATAAATTGAACTATTAACCTCAGTTTCATTTCTCTTCAGGTCTTAAAACAAATATTCTTTCCTAGCTTCTTCAGATGACCTACCTAGAACAGACAGGGAATCTCATCTACAGAGTAGTTTCTGAATGTAGGAATTAGTCCTCTTTATTTCTTTCTCTTTTGTCCTTTGGCACTTAAAGATCAGCCAAACCATGATAGACCACCCCACAATCCCTGGTCTTCCTAAAATGCAACTTGTGTCACAAAACCAAGAGCCAAGTCATCTTCCTTCTCTCCATCACATCAGCAGAGATATTGAGTGCTTGAAAAGACCCCTGGGTGAACACAGACGAAGCACCTCCATGACTAAGCTCAGAGCATTGGCCAGAGAAATGTGTGACTAACTGTCTCTGTCTCACAGAAGTTCTAAAATGCCTGCTCTTGGCAGCACCTGAAAACGAATGTGTAGTTTTGACTAAGTTCATTGAGGGCCGTGCACAGAGAATTACACAACAGCGTGGGTAGTTTTCTGGATCTGGGGCATGTCTTCCTGTTGTGCTGTAGGCAAAATATGTTTCGTAGAGAAGTTATTCTAAACACTCAAAGGAAGAGGTCGCTTCCCCTCTAGCTTCCTATTTATTTAATTTTTCCTCTTGACTGTGATTGACCATGGGACAGACTGCTGTGCCTGTCCCAATGAGAAGTTATTGTCTCCCGGAGGCAGAGTACTGAGTGACGCAGCAGGCAATACTTTCTGTTCCACCTGAAGTTTGTCTTTACAGTGCATACAGTGCGTCATTCTCTCCAAGCAAGAAAAGCAATCATTTACATTTTTATCAACCTCTCCAAGAGCCTTAACTATGAAACTATCACAGCAATACCCCGGGCAGTATATTAATAAAGAGTCTGGTATCTCTTTAGTAATAAAACTGTGTCTGTCTCTAGCTCTGACCTTCATTGCACACATAAAAGTTGGGGTTTGTAGCACCAATTATACGTATCTGTCTATCTCTCTGTATCTATGCAAACTTGATTCTAATGACTCAGACCTCATTAAATAAGGATTAATTTATAATAAATACATGATTAATTGGTAGGGATAAAGACTGTTTCACTGTTGGGGTGTCCTGGCAAACCTGCCAGCCTAGGGCTTGGAGGGACAGACCCACGCCTGGAAAAACCCCCTCGGTTTAATGTTATCTCTATACAAATGTGTATTGGTTCACCCCGGTCGCCCTTCCCCACCCGGTGCCAAGGGTTTTGGTTTGGCCTCGGGTTCCTTCCCTCCCCGTTGGCTGTTGCTGTAAGCCTTGCCCCCATCCCCGGGACCCTGGGGAAAGCCAAGATCTCCCTGGGGAGGCGGCTGCCGGGGTTGAGAGAATAAACACCTCCGGCTTCCTCCAGCGTCTCCGTTCTCACCTTCCTTTGTTCTCGGGGTCCAGGGGGGTCCAACCTGGATTTCCCATGGATGTAGCTGCATCACATAGAGGGCTCCGCAGCCAGATAAGGGAAATTACAGACAGCTTGGCTGGCTTTTAAAGTGTGGTCTAAAATCTGCTATTTTGCTGTGCTAGCTCGGAATCTCACCCCCGAGCTAGCCAGCCACGGCAGGCAGACAAAGACACATTTCACCTTTAATCATGACCAATCCATCTTCAGCAAGTTTCAACATGATGGCAAGAGAGTTTTAAATTGAGTTCTGCACTTTTTTCTTCTCTTCTCTTCTATGACTTTTTAAATGCACATAATGGCAATAGAGAACATGCTTTATTCACAGTACTGAAATTACCTCTTTCAAATTTACTTGTCTACACAGAAGACTAATATGGCTACAGAAAGGATGATTCCAAAATGAAAGAATTTGGCAGCCCTTAACCATTTTATCTGCTTCTTAAACAGGGCTAGTTTAAGAATTGCATTATTGCATTAAACTATATTAAGAATTGCATGTAATTACATTGCAGTCCGCAGTGAAGTCTTTCAAAGAAGCCTCTAGGAATTCAAGTAGGAAATCTATCGGTCCAAAGTAAATATGTAATTTTCATGCTGGACATTGGGACTTTGATTCCTATACCAGATTAGCCTTAAGGACACTAATGTTCACTTTTTGAACACTTGTAAACATTTAAGAAGGTATACCTCTCTTGAAACCTTTTTATCCCTCAAGTTTTGAAACAGCACAAAGTGAGCAAAACCAAGGTTTTATTACTTTCTTCATTAATATCTGTAAAAATCCTTACTCAGCTATGTCCTGAGGAATGGTAGGAGGGCAAAAAATGCTTCTTATAGTCTCTTGATCACACCATCATTATTAGGAAGACAGTTTTCTGCTAACTTTTGGTGTGTTAAACCTCATCAGCCTTTTCAGGCCAAATTGTCTAGTTACTTTAAAAAATGTTTGTGTCTGTTTTGATGTCCTGTTGAGAGATTTCTACTCTGACACTGTATCAAAGGCAGTTTGTTTGGGAAAAGCACAATGTAATGAAGTTGTCTTATACATTTGACTCTTCAGCTATGGGATTTAATTTCTGATTTCTACTTGCACTCAAATGTGTACATATATTTTAATTAAAGTAGTAGGGATTTTTCCTTTATCTTACGTGTTTTATTCTGTTTTAATGCAAGAAAAATGCTATTTTCTTAGCATGGTCTATTTTTTAAAAATTTCATTATCTCTGATCCTGATGTGATGACAAAATCCTTCTACAGTCTATTTTTTTTCTTCCTCCTGGCTATAGAATCCTAGTCAATAATTTCCAGAAAAAATGGCAACAATAGTTAGGAACCTAAATATTTTTTGCTTTTATTTGAATACCATTTAATTCAGAGTCCTGCTTATTTTGCCTGGACTGAATAAAAATGTTATTTTCAAAATCAAATTAAACATAAATAGTATAAATGGGAATGAATGAGCTTGAGTTCATTTTAAGGACAAGGTACTGGTTAACAAATGAGATAAATCTGTGGGAGGAAAGAGTGGGTGTCAAATGCAATCTCATGGGCAATAAAATAGAACAGAATCATTTTAGTTGGATGGTATCTACAGTGATCCTCTAGTCCAACTGCCTGAACAATTCCAGGCTGAGAAAATATTAAAACTGACAGGCTTGGTTGTTGTGGTTTATCACCATCCAGCAACTAAGCACCCCAAACACACTCACTCTCCCACCATAGGATGAGGTAGAGATTCAGAAAAGTAAAAAATGAGAAAACTCATGGGTTGAGATAAAGACAGTTCAATAGGTAAAGTAAAACCCACACATGCAAGCAAGGCAAAGCAAGGAATTCATACACCACATCCCCTGGCCAGGCAGGTGTTCAGCCATCTCCAGGAGAGTGGGGCCCTCACTCTGGATGACTCACCCATCCTCCTTCTTCTCCCCACTTTGTGTGCTGAGCGGGATATCATAGGATGTAGGACATCCCTTGGGTCAGTTGTGGCCAGCTGTCCCAGCTGTGTCCCCTCCCAGCTCCTTGCACACCCCCAGCCTCCTCGCTGGTGGGGTGGGTGAGGAGCAGCAAAGGCCTTGGCTCTGTGTAAGCCCTGCTCGGCAGTAACAAAATCATCCCTGTGTTATCAACCCTGTTTTCAGCATGAATCCAAAACAGAGGGCTGTAATAGCTGGTATGGAGAAAATTAACACTATCCCAGCCAAGACAAGCACAATGGAGCATGAAACCCCACTCTAGGAAGCCTAATCTGGGGTTTGATCACCCTCTTAGCAAAAAATTGTTTCCTATTTTCAAGCCTGAACCTCCCCTGATGCAACTTTGAACCATTTCCACATGTCTACTAACACTGAATCCTAGAGAAAAGATCTCAGCACCTCCCGCTCCACTCCCCTTCCTCAGGAATCTCTGGAGAGCAATGAGGTCAGCCTCAGCCTCTGTTTCTGCAAATGAGACCATGCAGGGTCCTCAGCCACTCCTTATGGGGCGTACTATCCAGCCCTTTCCTCAGCTTTGGTGCCCTCCTCTGGACACAATCCAGGACCAGCACATCCTTCTCAAACGGAGTGACCCAGCACAGACTCAGCGCTCAGCTCAGGCCACACCAGTGCTGAATACAGCAGGATAATCTTCTCTCTGACTGCCTGGCTGTGCTGTGTTTGATGCCCCCCAGGATGCAGTTTGCTCTCTTGGCTGCCCCAGGCACACTGCTGGCTCACAGTGATCCTGCTGCCAACCAGCACCCCCAGATCCTGTTCTGCAGGGCTGATCTCCAGCCACTCCTCTCCCAATTTATGCTTGTATACAGAAGCACTGGGCATTAGCTATCCCACTTTTCTGATTCGAGCTCACTCAGCATATTACTTCTTCCACCCTCTCATTTGTTTATTTCTTTTCACACACAGCTCTGAAGAATAGTAAGAGGGTAAAAGTTTCTTCATCTCCTTAGCCATTCTGTCAAAAAGCCTTCTACTGTCTAAAATCCTGCTGGTAAACCTCATTTTTTATCAGCAACAACCTATTATGGCTGTAAATTAATGCCAGAGTCTTTTAATTTACTTCTCACTAAATAATAATAATAATAATAATAATAATAATAATAATAATAATAAAGCTTCTTGGAAAACATCTGTCCTCTCAAAACTGTTTTGGTTTGCATCATTCTCTTTGTTCCTTTCCTGTGTATCTTCTATCGCTTAATAAGGCAGATATAACCTGTAAGGTTCCTTTTACCCCGTATCTATTTATAAACAGTACCAAAAAATAGTTAAAACAAGAAGATAAAATTAAATTTATTCCACTCCAAGGTTAAATATATTTGCTGCCCCTTTTGCTTTCAACATTTTCTTATCTGCCATTTCATTCTCTGCATCTGGACATTTTTGCCCCAGTGTGCCTTTTCTAGTCATTTTCTCCTTTTTTCTTTCTCTGTCATTTCCCTTCATTTTTCTGCTCCCTTTCTTCCACCCCACTTTAGTATTTCCCATTTTCTTTCTTGTTTTCTGAATGCAGTCTTCCTTGCGCATATTTTGACTTTATTCACCCTTTCCTGCAACCTATTCCATTTCTCTTCCCACCTGTTTTGGTTCAGTTTGGGAGTGGTTTTTGTTTGTTGGTTGGTTTTTTGGTTGGTTGTTTGTTTTGGTTGGTTGTTTGGTGGTGGTTTTTTTGCAAAACCACTCTAGATCATTCTTATTTACACAACATTATCTCTCTGTGTCACCTTTTTTTCCCACCTCTTCTTTTCTTGCATTACATAAATGTGGGAGCAGTGGAAAAGGTCAATGCTGGGATTCTCAAAACAAGAGGAGGAATTTGGGCACCTTGGCAGACCTCGGTAGAGGATGGCATATGGATTGCAGGTATCTGTATCAATCCAAATTGTAATTTTCCCTTTCTATGTAACCCTCTCTGTATGTTATTTCTAGTTGGTGAAATAACATTAGTTCAGCATTGGAAGGTGAGTTTTACGCATGGCTGTGTCCCACCTTGCAGTGCTCAAGCACTGGTCTTTGGCTGCAAGGAGCAGGAGGGAAGGAAGATAGACTCTGGTTGACTCTGTCCACAGTTTGCCAGGATCAGGACATTCTGGAGAGCCCTTCAGGGGTGGAAAACTCTGGCTGCGCTCTTCTTTATGTCTCAGCACCCACAGAGTGAACTGGAATATGGCCTGGCAGGGTAATTCACAGGGGAAGATGTTGGTATGAATTCATGCCACCTACAGTGACTTGTTCACTAGAGTTTGAATTGCCTGTGAACAGCTCTCAGCAGCTCTCATTTAAGCCACAAAAATGTCAAAATATTTTATTGAGTGAAAAACACACGTGAGTTACCAGGGCTGACTGTTTCTGAATTCACGCCTCAGCAAACAAATTCTGAAATGAGTTTTCCCTCCTCCCTCCAGCTAGCAGTAAGAGATTCGTATGTTTTGAGGTTGTGAAGGGCTTTTTAAATTTATTTTTTAAAGCTCTACTTTAAAATAAAGTGCTTCTCATGTAGAGGGATTGATTCTTTTCCTAGTGTAGTGAATGATAAAACTACTGCGGACTATGTAAAGGCAGCATAGCAGTCTCTATCTTCAGCTGTGTAACTTGTCTGGAATCCATCCGTTCTACTACTGGAAACCGAAAGATTTGAAAACATTAAGGCATCAAGGAAAAATTGCAAGTGGGAATGAAGAGAAAGTATTGTGATTAGAACAAAATCATCTATTGCCATATACCTTCCCCGCAGAGAAAACTGTTTGGACACCCATTACATGAAAGAGCTCAGCTAAGCCTTTCCCTGGAAATAGTCTACTTACATAGTAGCTGGACGAAATAATGTTTATAATTTATCAGTAGTTCTTCTGTCCCTTAATTTAATTCAATTGATCAAAGACTTTTCAGAACTTTAAACAGAAATTCTGGCTTCTGATTAATTCTCAGCTTTTCACAAAAGGTGAAAAAAGGTGAAAAAAATACTACCTTCTTTCTTGTTCTTAGGCTTACTCTTATTTTTTTTTTCTTCTGCACATTCTTAATTTTTGTTCTTGGTCTTATCTGTACTCTTATTACACTCTGTTTCTCCCCATGTCTGAGGCTGTGATCACTCACTGAAGAATTTGGGGACTGTTAGGAAACATAAATGCTGAAGTTTTTTTCAGCATCATGTCATCAAGGCATCTTGTATTTTAAGGTTAGGTGTTGAACAACGCAGTAAATGCTGTCCATGCTTTAAGTTCCCTGTGCTTTTTCTGAAGTAGTTTGTAGTGCAAACGTAAAAGGAGTTTCGGGTATCTGCTGCAGATATGTGATGGCTGAAAGCAAAGTACTTATTCAGAAAAGCCTGTGTGTTTTTATATTTCACACTGGAATCATCCAAATGACTCCTTTTTAATTGAACTTTTTGAAAGAAAAACTGACCCATCTGAGAATAATCATTATTAATTTAAAGACAGAAGCAAATAAATTTTTAGCAGCAGTATTTGTTTCTCATATTGCATTCAATGTGAATTGAAAAATAATTAAAATAGCCCAACTTTAAGGTCTACCTAGAAGTATAGAAGTTTGTCTTATATTTGATGATGTCATTTTATCTCACAGCCATTATCTCCTTCATTTCGTTTGTCCCTCTATTCAAGATAGAATTGTCCTACTAACACCTGTGAACCTCATATCCTCCTTCAAATGCCTCCACAATTCTCATCACAATTTTTAGCAAAGGAAATACTCAGAATGCTTGTAACTATCTTCTTATTCTCTGATGAGCTCTTTAGAGCTGTCTTTTTGAGCACCCTCACCTGCCAAAGACCTTTGCTGTCCTCTGTCACTTTTTCTGGTACACCCCTTGCAAGAGTGTATACAAAATGAAGGAGGCTATAGCAGCTATGCTCTCTGGTTCTGGATTGACATCCAACCAACAAAGTTTGAGCTCTTCGTTTTCAAACCAAGTTTGGTAGAAGGTGGTATCTCAAAAACTAGCACTTTCCAATTAATTTTGTGACAACCAGCCTACAAGAAGAGGAGGATCCTAATAAGGCCTTCAGTAAAACAGTCTTCAGATAGTACTTTTTCCAGTCATCGAAGAATGCACGTGGGAACTAAAACATTGGAAGAGTACAGTGTTTGTTAAATTACAAGTCTTCATTAATTCTGCAGGCCAAGGAATTGCTTATTCTGTATTTAAGTATATCATAACACAGTAAGATCCTGGTTCATCTCTCTAATATGTAGATAGTGTGCTGCTGTTCATGGCCCCGTCCTATAAGTTTTTGTACCAGATTTCTTTGCTTTCACATCTTTAGCATACAGAAGTCCCTTAGGCACAGCATTTCATCTCATTTAAAAGGCCTTGTGAAGTAGAATTGTGACCAATTCTGGATATTGTTAAAATTTCACAGTAACTCTTTTTCACTCATATTTTGCCAAAATGAAAATTCTTATTTTTCGTTGCACTTCAGTCAAAATAAAATTCTGTTATTTAACTCAGGAGGAAAATGCTGTTAGGGAAAGTCTACCCGACTTACAACATAAAAAGGGAGCATAGTTCAAATGTGCTTATAATCCCATAAGCAATTCAGTTTGACCAAAAAAAAAACCTCACTGCTCTTCTTTCTTTCCTTAGGATGCCTGTCAATTATGTTAAACAGAATTAATTTTTATCCTGTGACTTGAATAAAGATAGCTAGTACCAAACCATGTTACTTATGTGAAATGGAGAAAAACACCCTTGTTTTTCAAGAAGCAGTGATTACCCTACCAGTTGTATCTCATTGAATCTGAAAGAGCTCTTATTATTGTAATTACATTCTGATTGAATTTTTCAGGCATCTATGATTACAGTAACTCATCTTTTATTTTCTTTTAAACCATAGATGTCATAAAGACATATACAATGGCTGGCACAAAAAAAAAAAAAAAAACCCTAAAAAAAAGTTTGGGGTTTTTTTTTAACTCTCTCTCTTTGAAGGGAAAACATATTTGTTAGTCAGAAAACAGGAAAGCATAGTACATTGTCTTGAAATCTTGCATTGTGATTTGAAAACTGAAGCCAAATTGGGAAAGTGGATTTCATAATGGAAATATCACTGTACCTTGGCTTGGTTTTTTTCCCCTCTCTGCTAAGCCAAAGTCAAAGGTCTTATAGCTTCTGTTTCGTGGTTCAGAGTATCGTTAGAGAATGATGTCCCTTTCCAGATTAAAAAAAAAAAAATCACTGCAGTCTAGTTCTGGGTAACTATGCTTCCCATAATCTTTGTGAGGAATCAAAGTGATAATGGCAATTAACTGAAGCAAAAATAGGCGAAACGAAAAAAATATGTAACTGACAATCAAATTATGAAATATAAAATAGAATAGACTAGACTATACTGGATTAGTTTACACTAGACTAGACTAGTTCAGTTGGAAGAACCCACAACGATCGTCCAGTCCAACCGCCTGACCACTCATGGCTGACCACAAGATAAAGCGTGCTTTTAAGGGCATTGCACAAATGCCTCTTAAACACTGACAGCCTTGGGGCATTGTCTACTTATTGAGGAAGCCCGTTCCTGCACCTGACCATGCACTCAGTAAAGAAGCACTTCTTGATGTCAAGTCCAAACCTCCAAACCTCCCCTGACACAACTTTGAGCCATTCCCAGCCTATTACAGGATCCCAGAAAGAAGAGCTCAGCACCTCCCTCCCTGCTCGCCCTTCTCAGGAAGCTGTAGAGAGCTATGAGGTTTCCTGTCAGCCTTCTTTTCTCTAAACTAGACAAACCAGAGTCCTCAGCTGCATCTCACAGGACATAACTTCCAGCCCTGTCATCAGCTTTGTTGCCTTCCTCATGGCATAACAAACATGATCTTATTCTGCTGAAACTCACGTGTCGTCCTTTGCTCATTGTGTGATTCTGTCTGTACTGCATCAAAAAAAATGTGTAAATCACTTTAATAGCAGATTTTAATTTCTTTTTTTTTTAATGATTTATCAAAGTCTAGAGATACCTTTCTTCAAGGACCATTTCTGCAAGACTTTACTCAGTCCACAGGAGCAGATTTGTTCCATCGGTATGAAACACAGCATATGTTTACGTAACAATACAATGACACAGGAAAATCCAGTGGGAGGTCTTGATGCAAATTCTTCAAGGTGTTGAGTAAACAATAGAAGCACTGAATGTCTGAATTTTATAGGTGGATGCTTTTTTTACATCCACAGTCTATATTTTTCACGAAAATCTGTATTTACAGCTCTGCCTATCTATTAAATCTTACCTGTTTGCTTTCTTTTTTTAGTTCATATTGAAATATTGATGGTTTTCTTTTTCAAAGTAATTTTTGAAGGTATAGTCCATAGGGCCATCACAACAACTGCAGCACCATGTTATTTATATATTTATACACAGATATATTTCTAGGCAAGAGGTTTCAGAATAAAAACATTCCTGATCTAGGGTGTACCTGGAGAACGTCCTTCAGAAATTTTCTGCTGCTTGTGGTGTAAACATCTTGTGTACAGATGTTCATAACAGAATTATACATGGAGCTAAATTGTCAGACCTTGTAAACAAGAGAAAATGGTAGGAACAGAGAAAACAGAACTTGGCTGTGTATTGCTCTTTTCTGTAGGATTTCACCCTCAAATAAGATGTCAGAGAGGACTTGTGCACTTTTCACATTAAACATACTCTTTCTGCCACACCACTATGAAATTAGCCTGCAAGGCAAGGACTATCACATCCTCAAAAATCCCAAGATAACTATTTCTGATGGCTAGACTGGAAGAACTGAAACCTGATTTTACTCCTCTGGTTTATTTTCAAATGTTAACACTTCACATCTGCAGTGTTAAATCTATTTCTTATGTACATATTTGAAATGCAGGTTAAGGTTAGCACTTGCAGTATTGTTTTTGACATAGTGCAGCTGGCTAGCAAATGCAAACCTGCGAAAGCTTCTCTGGCCTCATGAAGAACAGCAATATCATGAAAAATTGTCAGTATAACATTAAATTTGGGCTCATTTTATTAAAATTTTGATCAAGGTCATCTACAGAAAACTTGGTTTATTTGATCTGAAAATATGTTTAAAGTACAAAAAGACTATTGATATAAAGCAGATGATTCTTCAGTGATTATTCCACATCTGGAGTATCCCAGTTGGTTCCTCCATGAAACGACATCAGACAAATCACAACTTTTAAGAACAAGAGATATGTAGCAACAAGGTAAATATCAGCCACCTGATTTTACAACAAACATGCTTCCCATTAGACAACATAAATAATGGAGTTGTAGCATGGCAAACCTAGAAAGCTTTTAACCAAGAACCCAAAAATCAAACCTGCCCATGTTCATCAATTTAATGATTTGGAGGATGGCATAGAGACACCAAATTCTAATACTTCATTGGACGCTGAATTGTGTCAGGGAACGGTAGCTGAGAAGCTGATGCAGAACCTTGTTATAATCCAACTACTGAGAGAGGCCTCTGCCTAAATTAAGGTGAAAACACTATAGGCTGAAGTCAATAATATGGATATTATTTAATAGTAAATGTGAAGTAGAGAGATAGAAAGAACAAAAAAAGGTGATGGGGAGAGAGGAAGCGGAGGAAGGGAGAGAAAGAGGAGGAAAGGAGAGAAAAAGGAGAGGGGGCAGTGAGGGGGGAGAGACATGGGGATCCAGTACCATTCCGTTGGTGCTTCTTCACCCTGGGCTTTGGGGTTGTGGGGGTCCCAAAGTCATTCTTCTGGGGGCACCACCTTTACACAGTCCAAGTTCTGGATCCACGGGGCGGTTGCAGGTGTTGGAGTGTAACTTGGAGTGTCATGTGATTGAGCAGTTGCTTTCTTTCCCACAGTTTATCACATTCTTCCATTATAATATGCATTATAATGTATTAACTAAGATTTGGTAACCAGATTTCACCTCCGCTGGTCTGGAATTAGTGCCTTCCTGTCACAAATGTCTCTCTTCTGTGCTTACCTCAAGTTCCCACTGTGGTGGCTTGTCTTATGGCAAGTTCTGTAGCCTTGACAGTGTTTTGAGACAGGCAACTGTGCTCTTTTAAGTCCTTACAGACCGGTGTACAAGAAGCAGTTCCTCTCTGCTGCTATCCTGTGTGTAAAATTAACACATAAATCCAGTGCACTCTTGTAGCGGGTTTAGTTGGTAACCGAGCAGAAACACCAATTAAGTGTAGTGGTTTTGGTTCAAAATATTTATTACTTACTTATTTCTTTATTTTATGTGAGATAAGAATTAAGAGAAAGCAAAGCAGGCACAAAACTTAAACAGCTGCGGTACAAAGAAAGAGTTTTATTACTAATAGAACTAAAAGTAGAAAGAAATAACAAGAAATTAAAGCAAACTTCTCCCCTCTTCCAGCACTTTTTACTTAACTTGCACAAAGGATAACAGAACATGGGGTTTTAGTCAGTATTGCAGTTTTTGAAAAGTCTCTTTCTTATGCTTAAGGGAAAAAGGGTTTTCTTCTGCTTCACGTGGTTCTCAAACTGCCACCAACAGCAGACCCGCCCAGAAAGAAACAACCTGCTGTAGCGTAAAACATCTTTTTTTATGAAAAATTTCATAGTTCTATCACACTGCTAAACATAAGCCATCACATGGGGTTATTACGCTTTTTAAGGATGAGTTATTTTGGCCTGAACACAAAGGCTTTTTTTTTTTACTACAAGTCTCTAAAAGCCTCTCACTGCTTTTATATATCTTAGCATAGGCACTTTCACAATTTTCACGGGCCACACATGAATTCTTCATCCCCCCATGTACTTTAAATGGATTAAAAAGACAAAGAGTTTGTGGTATTACAGTCTTTTACCACGGCATGCAAGAAGTATTTTTAAGCGACGCGCGATAAACACGGCACCGCCCCTTTTCTCCCGTCGCCATTTCAGCTCCGTCTCACATGACTCACCTCCTCTTTCTCTCTGACTCTGAAGCCGCCATGGTGAAGAGTGCTCTTGTTCAGGCTTTACGGTGGAGAAAGCCTCGCTCCCTTTTGTGCTGGTGGCTGCATGGTGTCTTTTTCAGTTCAGCGTGAAGTGTGCTGGCTGCAGACAGGAGGCTGTGCCAGCTCCTGCTGGCTCTGCCGGCTCTGTGTGGAGAGGAGAGGGACCCGCCAGTCCCAAGAAGCCGCGCCGGACGGGTTTAGCGGTGTGGCAGTCCATGGCTGGCTTTGGCTGCCTGCGGCTCTGGGACAGTCTTCTCCCAGTGACTCAAGAGTCTGTGCAGTGGCGTTAGGGGGGGAAGGGGCAGGGCCCCGGCCCAGCGGAGCACAGAGGCTCCGAGGCTGCCCCCCCCACCCCACCTCCCGGTCGGCGAGCTGGAATGAAAAGGAAATTCCCGCCTTTCCGCGCAGTTTAAATATGTAAATTTAGAGAAGCATCATTGGTCTAAAAGGTTGCCTGTCAATTCCGGGTCAACCCACTACAAATCAACCCACAGCAAATCAATATAAACAGAGAAAAAATGACATTTACTATGAAATAAAGTAAGCATAGTGTGGTTTTAGTCATTTTGCTTGGCAGTTATGTTGTTAAAATCTTTAAATGGAAATGTTAAGTTAAACACATATTTTTTTCTCCTGAATCCAATGTATCTTGATGTCTAAGTTCTCAAATTAAAATAAGAAGAATTTATTTTATATATTCACGGGGCATAGTTAAAGAACATGGAGCATTTAGGTATTATGGATAATTCAGACCTAAGTCTGTTAATGATGTTGTTTTAAATATTGTTTTTTTCCTACATGAACTGTAAAAATGAAAATATCTGTAAATAATGTATTTTGACACACATTTTTTGGTACTTGAGATGCTGTCTAGCAGAAGGTGAAGGCTGAAGAATTTGCAATATAGAATTTTGTATCCTGCTCATGCCTCGCAATACTTGATCTCATATATGCATAAGAGGATGAATGCAGGTCTGCACACTGTGCTGAACAGACAATATAGCAGGAGGAAATTCATTGCTTCTGTGCATTGAAATCAAGCACAACTGGAGCATTTGGTTTGGGTTGTGCTGAGGCACCCTGTTTGGAAAATACGTCATTATAAACCTTTAATACTTTAAATCAACCATCTTGTCTGTAAAAAATCAGTCCTATGTAGAACCATGTCAGTGTACAAGCAGGCATCACTATGATATCATCAAGGTGTAGATAAAAGCAGATTTGCATATCACACAAAAGGGGCTAGTCTGTCTATCTTCTTCCTTATTCCATTGTGACTGTTGACATTTGAGGCATTATTCCATATTTACCCTAGAGAGACATGATCACAAGTGAGTCTCCATCAGGAGTTAAAGCCAAAGTGTGGAGGGAAAAGTGTTCCTTTGAAGGGAGCATATAAGCAATTCTACATTAAAACATATTATTTAAAAAACAGTTAAGTGAGTACAGTTAGACAGAATGTTATTGTGCTTTAAATCTCTGGAGGAAAGGCGATTAGATGCAGCTGCTATTTTTTCTATAATAAATTTGAATAGAATATTTTACTTGCGCACACTGCAGAAGCTGAGCACAAATTGCCTCACTAGGCTCTATTATTCTGGGCAACAGCAAGAATAACAAGCTGAGACACTGGTGAACTCAGAGAAATATGAATAACACATTAACTCTTCGGAAGTATCAATAGCATGCTGTCTGACACTGAGGACAAACATCTTGAGGATACAAGAAATTGCAAGGATGGGTCATCAAAAGCAGGTCTGAAGACAGGAGATTTTCAAGACCACTTCTCCAGGGAAGACAGATGCATCTGCAGGGGGTAAGAAGTCTTGTCAATAAAAAGCTAAGGGATTTTGTCTCTCAGATATTGTTAGTCTCAATGTAAAAATGAGGGGAAGGCTAAGCAGGAGGAGTGATTTTTATTTTTGCAAACAAAGAACATGGTATGGGGATATTTATGATACTCAGATGGTTATATCTGAAGCTTACTGCTCTCCCAACCTTATTTCCTGCTTAAAGCTCTGGAGAGTTCAGTGCGTGAGAGAACTTCAGGGAGG
The DNA here is from genome assembly GCA_013397865.1 of Struthidea cinerea. Classification (NCBI taxonomy): domain Eukaryota; kingdom Metazoa; phylum Chordata; class Aves; order Passeriformes; family Corcoracidae; genus Struthidea; species Struthidea cinerea. The sequence goes on along the minus strand of VZTI01000471.1, from coordinate 328,706 downwards.
GAGGGTGAAATACTGCCAAGAAACGTTCCCTGGCTGGCCTTGTTATATCCCAGCACAATATAGTCAATGCTGTTGCAAAGAGTTCCAGACACACACAAAAAAGTAAATACATTCTTTATTGAGAAGTGTTAAGAGTGCAGAAAGAGGACGTTTTTTCTTTCAAGAGATTCTTTTTGTCTGCATTTGGTGCAGCTGGATTAACAACATTTACACCAAAAGTCCTCTTACCAGAGAACAAGCAGCCTGCTCCTTTTCTTGAATGATAGGCCCTTAAACTGTCAGGGCTTAGCTCTGTCAAGTTTCAGTCCTGTCTTCTGAAATTGCCCAGCAGGATTCAGCTGGACTAAGAACACCAGCTTAAATCGTGTACCTTACAAAATTGCTGCATTAATGATAGCTTTGTCACTTTCATCCCAACATCTGTAGCTTGCTCTGATTAAGGAGGAATTTGCAAAATTAAAGAACTGAATATGTATGTCAATGAGAATTTAAGATGCTGTGTGCTGTAATTTGCCATTGATTATAATCAGTCCGAAAAAATTCAGTTCTACTCTTGATCGCTTTTGAAAGCTGAGCTTTACAGGGCGATCTAAGGTAATACTGAAGGAGAGAAGCAGGAAATTATACTGTACTTCGCTGGCACAGCCAATTGGTTTAAGGAATCCTACAGGAGCCAATAAATTCATAGCTCTGATGTCGTTATTAGCCTGAATGCAGTCTGAGAATTTCTGGGATTATAAGAAGCCTATCAAACTGAATGTTAGTGTATCATCATAAATTAAAAAGTGCTTTGATAATTTTCAGCTTCTCCCCTCAACTCCACCCTTGTGAGACTTCACCTGGAATACTGCATCCACATCTGGGATTTGCAGCACAACAGTGTGGACCTGTTGGAGCTGGTTCAGAGGAGAGCCATAAAGGGGATCAGAGTACTGGAACGTCTCCTTCTGTAAAGACAGAGTAAGAGGGCTGGAATTGTTCAGTCTGGAGAAGAGAAGGCTTTGAGGAGACTTCATTGCATGCTTTCAGTACTGGAAGTGAGCTTATAAAAAAGAGAGAGAGTGCTTTTTGCAAGGGCTTGTAGAGATAGGACAAAGGGTAATAGGTTTTTAACTAAAAGAGAAGAGATTTATATTAGAAGTTAGGATGAAATTCTTTACCCAGAGGATAGTGAGGCACTGACACAGGTTGCCCAGAGAAGCAGTGGGTACATCAGCCCTGTCAGTGTTAAGGCCAGGTTGGATGTGGCCCTAAGCAACTTGATCTAGTGGGTGGCATTCCTGCCCATGCCAGAGGGATTGGAAATAGATGATCTTTAAAGCCCTTTACAACCCAAGCCTTTTTGTGATTCTATCATTCTATATTTTAGGTAGAAAATAATTGCTTCTTTGCCTTAAATTATTGTTTCTGAGGCAAAAAGAAAGCTATAAAAGTATTTTTTAGCTTCAGAATCTTCTTCAGAACTCAGAAACTTCTCCCCCCAGGGGGTGGTTGGGCACTGGAACAGGCTCCCCAAGAAAGTGGTCACAGCACCAAGCCTGACGGAGTTCAAGGAGTGTTTGGACAATGCTCTCAGGCACATGCTGTGACTCCTGGGGTTTCCCGTGAAGGACCAGGAGTTGAACTTGTGGGCCCCTTCCAACTCAAGGTACTCTATGATTTTATGACCCTGTTACATTAGAAGCAGTGTCTGTACAAGGAGGAGTATGTCAGGTGTCAGGTACCCTGTGAATAGGATCCAGCCTTGACAAGCCAGAAGTTCAAGTTTTACTGGTTTGACCATTGAGGTAATAGTCATTAAGTGTTATAAAAATTTCTCGCCCAGACTGTGCTGACCAAAGTAGAGAGAGCTTTGTCTCAGTGTTTTCATCTTTACCACCCCAGACTCATGATTTTGTAAGTGTGAAAGAGGCCACTGCAATGGCTTGAGGAAATCATGGTCTGGTGGGGTATTGATGACCTTGCAAGACATCAAGAATCGTCTGAAAGTTTTTATTCTTTGGCAAATAAGACCATCTCTATTTTTCAGGACAGATAGTAAAGCTGGGAAAGTTTTAGCACAAGGTGTAAAATATCAAGTCAAATCAAAACCAAAATAATCACCCATGTAATAACCCTAGCCTCAGTGTTTGGAAACATGAAAACGCAACTGTGACTTGACTTGCTTTTGTTCCCTTTAAGATTGTGGCAGGCATTATGTCGCTTCAATTACAAGTAAGTTAGAAGTATGAAAATTAGATTTGTCCATTAGTTATAATTGTGGGGTTCTAGGGTGGTTCCTGTGCAAATACACATTGCGGCAGATTCATTATTTTGAGGGGGAAGAGGAGGCGGTCACAGCCAGCTGTCAGGAAACATGGGACAATGGCCTGGCTGCAGATGATGGACATTTACAACTGGGTGATAAATTTGCACAGTGAAGTCTTTGACTGGTTGGTACAGGAGTCCTGCAGGTGGGATTTTTCTCCAGATTTTCCCCAGGGAAGGTGGTGTGGTGTCTGCTGTTGTGTGCTTAAACTTGCTGGGTTAACTTCCTAGGTGGCATGAACCAAAAACTTGCCTAGGCTATTCCTGCTACAGAAATGATCAGACCAGACATTTATAAGCTGTCAATAGAAACCTTTCAGAAGTGGTCATGTAGAATAGTCCTTCATATGTAGCTGAGATAATATATATCAGCAGAGATCATTAAAAATTAAATTGCTTCTGCTGGGGTGGTTTTAGAGGATCAAGTCAGCTAGGTTGGAAGACCTGTGCAGGACTGGACTTTAGGGAGGACCTCTTCATCTGGTTGAAGACATCTCAGTGAGAATACTTGCCATGGAGACTCCCACTGCTGCCAGACAGAAAAGATGGCCATCTTGCTCAGCTCATTGCATTTCTTTGTTGACATTATTGTGTGCCAAGATTTTAATGCATTAGTGTAGGGGTTTTTTTCCTTTTTAACAAACACTATGTATTGAACAACATATTCCCATGTCATATTCACCTACCAGACTACAAAGTCATGCTATCAACAAGGATAAGTCACACAGCTACTCTAGGTATGGTTTGGATCTCAGATGGGATGCTTCCTGTATTCAGCACCTTATTTGCAGTAGAGTCATTAATTTTCAGGGTGGGATGTTTGAGGTTTTGAGTGGTTTTTTGAGTTTTTGAGGTGTTCTCTTAGCTATGATAGCTGAGCAAAGTGGCTCTTCACGTCAAGAGTGTAAGTTAAATGGACCGTGACCTAGATAAAACCTTGTGTTTCTTTTCCCTCACTGTGTCAGCCTATCCATAAAAACACCTTGCAACATTCAGTAACTCAGATGTATACTCAGTCTACTCAGAGGCATAATGTCTGTTTAGAAGGCAACACAAATGCAGGCACATTTGACACTGGACAAGAAGCAGTTAATGATGTGACATGGATGAATTTCTTCTCGCCAGCCGGTCATGGGTCTCAAGCTCTTCTGCACACACACACACCACCACCCACCCCAACCCAGAAATTTAACTTCAGTATGAGAATAAACAATTAGAGAAACATACATTTTGTTGATTTGTAAATGAGGAGAGAAGCACCATTTATTTCTAGTTTTTGCTGAAAGGAGTCATGATTTGCTTTTCCATTTATCTGGAACTGACCCACTCTGGATGTTTGAATAGACGTGTCTCTACTGTATTCACTTGCACATGTAGAACATTGGAACTAAAAATTACTCATTTTTGATTTAATGTTCAGATTAACATGATTGAAATGTTCAGTGAAAACTGAAGAGAAGGAATGAAAATAAGAACAGAAGGCACTAACTACCAATTACTAGACATGGTGATCTTGGAGGTCTTTCTCAACCTTAACAATTCTATTATTCTGATTTTTGTACTCTTGTAGAAGCACCAAAACGTTCCTCTTCCAGTAAGGCTGATCTGATTGTGTATTATGTATGATTGTTCTGTTAGATATTCTGTATTCAAGTGTGTTTTCCATCCCACCACTGAGCTAAATGTCATTAACAGAACTAGTTAACTCTTATTTTTTTGTTCAAAAGTTGAGGTCAGATACCTAAATATTTATATCAGATTAAAGTTATTAATCTCTTAGTAAATATGAATTTCCAAACAAATAGACATTCTTCTCTTTTTAGATACCTGCTATTACCAAAGAGTCACAGAACTTAAATGTAATATGCTGTCAGCAGCCCTCCCCAGTGGAGTAGCTGGGCAATCTTTCCTGTAAATTCTCTTATCACCAAAGACATGCTTTATGGAGCATTATGTCATTGTGAGCTCTTCTTTCTCCCTGATGTTATTACATCATGTCACATGTGGCACCTTTGGGAATGATCTAATGACACAGCAGTTTGCCATGCCACGGGGAGAAGCATTTCTAAGGGGGTGCTGTGGCAATGGAATGGTTGCCTATATGAAAACCTGCTGTGAATTACCAGCAGGCCTTGAAGCACAAGCAAAACACTTTAACACATTAGGAAATGCCTTGCTGAGGAAAAGCTAATACTTCAGTTCTCTGTGGATTAATTAGGAAAGGAGCCCCATCCAGTACCCACAATTGTTTACTTGAATAGTTTTTGAGCAAACTACAGTGTTTCAGCTGAGGTCTAATTGTGCCTGATAGACCCATTACTTTGTAATTTGAACAGTGTTGTAGAATTTTCCCTAGTGATTAATTAAACTGGAGATAGTGCCCAAATCTTCATAGAAAGCAAGACCACTTAAATTTTTCACCATCTCTGCCAAAGCTGATGCGTGTATGTTGTTCAAAGCCAGTGGGGTCTTCTACCCCTCACTTCCTAGGTTTACAATATTGAGAATAACCCAGGCTGGTGTGTGTCTTTGTTCCCCATCATGGCTCTGCCCTGCAGATGCCCATAGGGGATCTCATAAGTCCCTGGAAATCTCAACTGCTTTTCTCTTAGGCTTATTTCCTACAAAGATAGTTTTCTGAATATGGTTAAATGTGCAGCACTTGTGACAATGCCTGTGACTGTAGCCAAAGGCACTTAGAAGACAGGAAAGCTGTCACTTAACTGCTGTCCACTTCAGAAACCACTGAGGGCAGCAGGAAGCAAAAAGAATGGTAAGATGATTGCATCTTCTACAATTTCTTTTCATTGCTGCTACTACTACTGCCCTCTCAGTGATCTGACTTTTATCATTTGATCTTTTCTTTCTTTCTTTTAATGCTGAGTGTTTTTCTGAAAAAGGATCACCCCAGAAAATTTGCCTGGTCTAAGTGCAGCAAATGTAGGGGAGGAAGAGAGGGATGGAGGAAGAAAGCTTCTTAAAATGTTGCATGGAGGGTCACAGAGAGCTAAGAAAAATAGAGAAAAGTAATGATTTAAAGTCTGGTCTGTGAGGTTTAATACATTTCTGAGATAAAAGGGTGAATATTTGGACTATGTGGGGTCTGAGTGAGAAGCTAATATACCTGCAGTCTTTAACTAAAATTGTTTCAATATTTGAACTGAATTCAGTTGTTTACATATTTAATGTGCATAGACCTGTGTTTCTAAGAGACCTCTTTCCATTCTTGAAGCAGCTTGAGTTACAAATGTATTTATTTTGAGGGGTGTTGATGCTACGCTCTCATCTGGGATATGTCTTCTGTCTTGTTTGCATTGCCCAATGGAGCCACAGAAACCAGAGGTGAGAAAAAAGCCCCATGAATGATTAGCACTTGCTATCATCCAAAAGATAGTGGAAATTGTTTTAATTGTTTTGAAAATTTTGACAGAAGGTTTTTTCATTTAAAGAGGTTTTTACAGAATTGGCTACATTTTACACAGAGCTATGATCCCAGAGATTAAATTTGTTAGGAATATCAGTGGTTTATTTGAAGATCCAGTCTGAAGATACTCTGTGTTGTGAAATGCATTTAAAAGAAAATCAGCCTATTAAGAAAAGTTTGAAAACGAGAAAGCTGCAAATGATGGCACACTGTGTTGAGTCTGGCTGAGCTGGAGTTCATTTCTCCATAACAGCCCCCACAGTGCTGCTTTGCTTTGCATTGGTAGCTACCAAGGTGTTGATAACACACCAGCGTTTTGGCTATTGCTGAGCACAGCACCAGCGCTGACCCTCCAGCATTCCACCCATCCATAAGCTGAGGGTGGGCAAGATCCTGGCAGAGGACACAGCTAGGCCAGCTGACCCAAACTGACTGATGTTCCATGTCAGCTCAGAGATGAAAGTTAAGAAAAGGAGGAGCAAGGGAGGACATTCATTATTTACAAGGTTTGCCTTCCAGAGCAACAGCGTTATGTGCTTGCCAATGGGAAGTAGAGAATAAAATCTTTTGTTGTGCTCTTTTCTTGTGCATGTGTAACCTTTCACCTTTGCTTTAGTAAACTGCCTTATATCAACCTACAAATTGTATTCCATCTTATTCTCTCTCCCCTGTGCAGCTGAGAAGAAGCAGTGATAGAGAGGCTTGGTGAGCACCTGGCATCCAGATAAGGTCAACCCAGCACTTACACAAAATAAAAAACAAACCAGATTTTACAAATCTATTTTATTCTTTGAAAATACTGGTTATATTCAGAGTTTAATTATAGCACTCATACAAATAATGGGTTTTTTTTTTAAAGAATGCTTATAAGTAATACACAGTGATGAAGTCTCCTTTACAATGAGAGGAATTACTTACGCAGAATTAATCCTCTGTGACAACCTAAAATTCCTTAGGAAGCTCAAGGAGTTTGCAGTTTCAGTTGCACTTTTTACCTAATAAAGATGAAATGATCTGCAAAAAGTTAGAAAAAGAAATTTTAAAAAATGTAATTTAAATTTAGAAGCTGCATTTTGATTTGGTTTATTCAGGCTTGCAGCTTCTGAAATTAAAACCAGTAGATACACTCTTTCTGCCCATAGAAGAGTATGAAATTACTATGAAAGGCTGGTCATTCTAGAATTTTAATTCAGTAAAAAGAAGACAAGAAATAATTTAAAATAACAGGTATAAAATATTTTATAAGTAGCATAATCAACTTGTGTCAGGCTGACCTTTTTAGGTGTTGATTTTTTGTGTGCTAAGTTGCTCTCTTTTACTTAGAGGAGGGAAAAAAAGGCAGATTCTAACAAGACCATAACTTTTTAATAGTACCCCAAAGGTCAATTACAGGAAAAAAAATGTGCTTTCAGACTACTAATATTTCTGAAACCTCAAAAACCATGAAACCTTTCCCTCTATAATATAATAATAAACTAATCAGACAGGCTGGATATTCCACAGTACATCTTTCCACATGGGATACAGTGTTAATCTTTCAATTATTGAAAATAATTTATTCATTAAAATATTATTATTTTTAATCCATCACTGGGTATAGCTCCAAATCCAAATTACTTGTCTCCAGTACTGCACAGTGCACACATAACAGGCAACTCCTCCAGAGAACTTGCACTCCAAATGTACAGTATATACATTAAGGGTTATGGGTAAAAACTTCTGGAGTGCTGAAGAAGAAAGGACAGTGAATTCCTTTGAGGTCTGGTAGAAAGTGCTGAATGAAAATGTGTACCCTTAGTATAATCTCTTTATTTTGAACCACAAGTCCATCTGACCTGAATATTTACAGTACCATAGAAGCCATTCCCATTTATACCATTTCTGCTCCACAGAACTAGAAGTTTCTGCCTTGCGCTCTTGCTCACCACAAAGGTGGTCAGCTGTACCAAAGGGAGTGAGTGGGAAGTGGATTCAGGCAAGCCCAAGCAGTGATTTGCTTGTAACTGTCCTCCTTAATGACTAGCTTGGGTGTCATAGGATTTTGGTGTGGTTTTGGTTTTTGTTTTTCAAATTTGTGAATGGATGTTACTTCCATCTGTAAGTTAAATATGTCATTATTGTCTAGGCAGTATTGTCAGGCTCAGCAGGACAGACTTAGACCTGCTGGTCAGTGCAATTGTCTTAAGGTTAGATCAGTGCAGTTTCTCATTGTCAGCAGTGCCCCATTTTGTTATCTCAAGGATACAGATTCATCTGAGTGTTCAGCTACTCCTCTTTGCAGTCATTTAATGTAGTTCCTCCGTTTCATACTCAGGTTGTACTGACTTCCTTCTTGAAAGAGTTTGATGTGCATTTTTATGATAGTTTGCATCCTTAGAGAGAGGGAATGTGAGGAATGACAGCCAAGCTTTTAAGAAAACCAAGAAGTTGTGAGGGCTGTGCCCTCTCCCACAGCATGATTCAAATTGGGGCTATTTTGTGACAGGACTCTCTGGAGGAGGAAAGCAGAAACAGCATCCTGGGCGTGTGTTTGGGGAAGCCTTTTCCCAGGCTTGGGGAAATGAGCCTTACAAATCTTGCCAGCAAGAAGATCTTACTTAGTGAACGACCAGTTGCCTGGTCCTACACGTATCAAGAGAGCAGCTGTTTGAGTGATCTCATACAACTGATTTGCTGCTGTTTCGTGACAAATGAGCTTGCTCTTTATTAGCCCTGTTCATAGTCTCAAAAGGCAAAGTACTGCTCATGTAATTCTTCCCTGCACTTGCAAAGTGCACTTGTTATCATTCTAAGTGTTCTACTCTTTTACAGCTTTTAAAAATTAATGATTTAATTTGTTCTGTTTCCCCCCCCTTTTTGAAAAAAGCTTTTTAAGTTTGTTTCACTTTTACAATTAAGATGTCGATAGACACACACAGTGGAAATGTGCATGGACTTGTAAAAATTTCAGAGTGTGTCATAGGATCTCTTCATTTATTGTGATTTTGCTGTGGTTTTAGAAATATATTCTCTGTGCTATAGAAAACTGGAGAAGCAGTCATGGTGGAATCCACTTTACCCTGGTGTCGCTGCAATCCTCACCCACCTTCCAGGCAGATGGAGAACTAAGCCTGAAGAGACAAAAATCCCATTTTCATGGCTACATGTGCCTTTTGATCTCATCCTCTGATTTTAGTTTAAATCCTCTGAAAAGACTGTAAAACTGCTAAAGTCTTATTGCTAAATACTACTTTGGATGTTAAAAAATGTATACAACAACCCAACCTGAATTACTCTCCAGTCTCTTTAGAATCAATTATTACCATTCAAGAGAACAAAGTGTTGTAGAAAGATTACAATCCACAGTAAGAGCCAGAATCCAATAACCAAGTGCACCCGAGAAAAGGAAGCACACACTTTATTTTTTTTTTTCTGAACTATCTCAGAGAGAAGAGGTAACAGCAAGTCAACTCAAATTAGTCACAGAAAGGGAGAAAAAATAAATGGTACAGTCTTGATGTGAGAAGATGCAGAAGATGAACTTCCTAGAAGCTTTTTGCTGGTTTAAAAAAATTATTGTGATGAAAAGTTCTGACATCTTAAAATTATTGGAAATTATAAATGAATCATGTTAACTGGCTGGATTTGATAACAGTAATTAATCTTGAGAAACATGAATTAAGACCCTCAGATAAGTTTTACAAGAATGCTTGAGCCTTGATTTGGCATTCAGTGCTCCCAGATTAGTCTCATATCTGGCACAGAACTGGAAAACAGATCTGCTTTAAATTCTGTGGTTATATAATAAATATTTTTTCATTTACTCTGAGCTTAAGCCTCTGAATTCTTTTACATCTTCACTACCATCCTCCCCCACCCCTCTCCAAACTTATCCCAGGTCTGTTGGAAACAGTATTTTGTAACAACTGGTACAGTTTCCAAACACAAATTTCGAGTTAATTCACAGTACCAGACCAGGGCAAGAGACTTCTAATTACTTATGCTATGATCTTCCATAGCCTCTCTGTAGCATAAAGAAACCTTCAAGGGTATGCTAAAGGCAAAATAAAAGTGCCTTGATGTTTTAAATAAGTTATGAGAGAACTGTGGGAAAATGCAAAGTAAAATTCATATCAGAAGTCAGTTCTAACATTTGCAGGGATTATAATGGAAGCGATATTTGGTTACAGGCAGAGCCAAGAATATGATGCAGTTAAAAGTTAAAATCAAAGCAAAAAGTAGAATAGATGGTCTTAAAGGAAGAATTTTCTTCTTGTTTACTGAGAGGTAACCTTGAATCTGTTTTTTTCCCAGCTTTTCACTGTTTTTCTTTGCAATCTTGATTTCTTCTTTAAATGAATGAGGGTTTGGGTGTTAAAATGCGTGTATATTTCTCCTTCAAAATGTTCCAGGTTGGATTTGGCTTTTATACAACATTGAATGTGAAGTTGACTTGTACAAGTATGTGTCAATATGTGTGTTGGGTGTATGTATATATTAGATTAGGAATCAAATTAACTTTAAGGATTTATAAAGCAAGTAATTTTCGCTACCAAGAAATATCTCTTGCATATAGTAATGGCACCTTAGAGTTTGAAAAAAATTAATTCAGAAGCAACCAGGCATCACAAAAACATGAATGGGAAAAGTGTTATTAGATGAAACATGACAGCAAGCTCAGAACAAGACTATCTTTGTTTTTGTCCTGGTGTTTTCAAGGAGTAATGTATTCACAGCATGGTGAATTTTTTGGAACTTTTAGCACATGAGACCTAAGGGACTACATGTCAGAGAGGTTCAATTAGCCAAAACATTAGTGCTTGGAGATGTTTGACTTTAAAGACCAAATTCTTGAAATTTTAAAGTGGGTAAAATGTATTTCATTATTTCTAGCATGTAAGCCACAATGCCTTGGAGAGAAGGATGACATAAGGAATTGCAGATTGAGAACATGGTTGATTTTTCAAGAGGCACTAAAGAGCAGCAGCAAGTCTAAATGCCTACATGTTTGCACAGCAACACTGTCTTCTGGAGACAGTTTGATTGGTCTGTTATTTGAAAGGTGTGCTTTCAGCATTAAGTAGGAGATGACCTCCCACCATCTTAGCTCAGTCAGAAGAGAGGTGAAGAGTCAAGGTTTATGAGATTCTCCCCACTTTTCAAAGATTTAAAAATTTGCTGTTAAAGCAAAATGGCAGTGTCCACCAGATCCTGTGACTCAGGAGAGGCCTGTACGAAGATAGATTTCCACAGCAGCTATGATAAAGTCTCCCCTGGAGAACCTTGCAGAATACCTATATAAGGACTGAAAAAGAAGGAAAACAGTGAAGGGGAGAGACAGATACAGGCATAAATTAGGAAAGAAATTTTGGCTGTCTGCTAGGCATCTGCACCTAGTCAGTAGAGCCACAGTTACGGTACAATTGCAGGCTATGCAGTCCCTTCCCCAGGGCCCTTCTTGAAGTGTAACTTTCAGTGGCCTCTGCTCCTTTCATCCATGTTCAGCTCAATCACATAAAATCACCTTTTATTTGGTCACCAGCACTCACTAGTTTTGATGTATATGACAGTGTTTTGTGAACAGCTGCAGAGCATGGCTGAGAAGAGGTGGATATGATCTGAATTGTCCTCAGGATACTACATAACCAGCAGTATCTGTGAGCACTGCTGTGGTTTGCACTACCAGCCTCATTAGTGGGGATATGTCTTCACATTTTGCTTCATGCTGGAGTTGCATTAGTCAAAAGTGAATCCTGCTTGTAATCACCCCAAACCTAAGTGACCTAACAGCTATCCATCGTAGTTAATACTTACTGAATTTGACACAGTTGTAGCAATAATTTTGTCTCAGCATTGATTCACAGAAAAAGAGAACATTGATGGCAAATAACAAACGAAGTGGGCTAATAGGGTTAATAAATACATAGTAATGATAACAATAATAATCCCGATAGACATGCAGTTTTGTCTTTAGGAGAAGTTGTCTTTAGAAGAATAACAGCTGCCTAGTAATGAAGAGAGGCCAGGTTATGAGCTCCATTCTGTAGCAGGAGCAGCTATGGAAGTGGAGACTTATACACAGAGGCTAAGACTCTGACCCAGAGTTGCTTTCATACACTGGAAATAACCTGCTGGAAGAGCAGCAGCAGCATATGGCTCCTCAAAGGGATTTTGAGGACTACAAAGTGAGAGGGTGGATTGTTCTTGATGAGATGAGATGTCATGCGGTGGAGCTTTATTAGTACAGTAAAATTATCTCTTTACCTCAAAGTTCAACACTGATGCACCATGCTGCCCTTTGGATTTCTAGTGTTATTATTTGATCTTTATGAAGATCTTTCCTAATGAGCAGAAAATTGCTCCTGGACTTCTTGAGCATCATTTTAACCAGGCTTATCTCTTTGATCTGTTGGTGGGGGGTTTTTTCCCACATTTTATACCTACATTAAGAAAAAAAAAATCAGGACGTGGAAAAGCATAAAAACAAAGAAAAAATTGTGTATCCTTCCTGTTTCTTAATAGACAGATCCATGGATAATAGGCTCTAAAATCTGCAACTCCAAAGTTGTAGGTCATTAGAAATTACGTCTTGTCTATTTACTTATTTAAAAATTCGATTTTTTTAAGGCAGTTTTTACTGGTCACCAAGGTCTTAGAAGCTAAGATGACTTCAAAAGAAAATGAAAAAATAACCAGAACTGATTCCCCAGTGCATTTTTTCTATCACATCTTTTTGGGACATTTTTGGGTCTTTTTTCTGGCTATAAAGTTAAGCTTATACCCCCCTTCCTCTTATATTCTCTGGTGTGTTTCACAAGCTGCCCTTAGATTATACATTTAATACTAATTTTCTTACCAGATGGGGAACCATGGCTTTTCTTGCTATGTTATTCTGATGAGTTCGTAAATGTGTCCATTAAACACAAAGGTATTTATCCGTGAGTGCACCACTGCACTATACAGCTTTGCCAATTGGTACCTGATTTTATTCATGGTGACTACTAGGTGTGGTTGGAAGCCAGCAATTGATCCTCCCACAGGACAAAACTGAAATCCTAAAATTTTTCCATTCCCTTTACTTGCGCAACACATCAAATATTTGTCCAGTGGAGAAGATAGAACAGTGTGGGACAACCTGCTCCCTCTGCAAATGTCGTGGGAGACCATGAAGAAAATGTTTGCATGTGGTATTCTCAGAGCTGCCCAGGCAAGCTCTGAAATCTCATCAGAAGGAGACAAAAATAATATGCTTTTGTAATATTTTTCTGGTCAGATACACACTTAGCCCCCAAAGACACAAACAGATGCACATTCTATTTTTTCACCTTGTTTTCTTTTTTTGTTTTAAACACTGCGATACTGAGCAATGTAATTAGTTAACCTGTACTTACTAGGAAGATGGGCAATGATATTTCTTTAATTAGAACCATCTTCACAACTGTATTCAAAGTACTAATCATCACCTAATTACTGATATATCTTGGAAGAAGAGATGGAAAGCATGACACATGCTCTTTCCTGCAGTTGTGGTGAATGCAGAGAGTATGTTGCAGTGTTACAAGACACTGCCGCTGTGGCAGTGCTGACTGTGGGAGAAGTTGTAAGTAGATCAAAGGAGGAGAACAGCAAAATATAAAACTAGTGTTTGAGGATTCTTGAGGAGTACCTGAATCTAAATTGGTAGAAGGTTGCAATGCATGCGTTCCTTTTCCTGGCCTCAACTTTCATGTTTGCCTTGTTTAGCAGAGTTGGAGGCCAGTGGAGAGAGCCATACATTCATGCCCTAGCAAAGGTAATTGTGTACATCTCAGACTGTACCCTCTGTGTGACTAGCTGCTCTGTTCAGGTTACCAAGAACCAGAGGTGATGATTTTCCTAGAGATGAAAATACAGTTACATGCATATTGTATCAGAGAAGAATGCAGAGTGAGAGAACGCAAATTATAGCTTTTGGGGAAGCCTTAAATGCTGACGGTTTGTTCTGTCAGGTACCTTCTGAGTACAATGCAAACCAACATCACAGCAATGTCAAACACTCATCTCTGACAGTGTCCAAATTTTGACATATTTCACATCAGTAAGAAGTCATAGCTCTGCTTGGTTGCAGGATATCTGTGTATAGACTTAGGCTTCTGAATTTCCACAGTTCTTTTTAACAAGTAATACTTCTTATCATGCAATTCAATGTAGTGCTGTAAAATGGCCGGTGAAATTGAGAAATTAAGAAATAAGTGAAAAAAAAAAACCAGAAAATTAGCAATAAACTATAGTCCATGATTCACAATACAGTGAAACCTAGGACTTTTTCCACATCTAATTTGTCATTGTATGTCTTAGCCATTATCCATTCATCTTTATTGTGAAATGTCCTCACACACTCTAAATAACATTTTTCTTCTTGGTTCCGCAGTTATCTGGTACAAATATTTTCATTATGATGAAATTCAAGGTTGAATTTTAAAACATATAACTGCAAAAAAAAAAAAAAAAAGAGTATATAGGTGAAATTTTTAATACCTCAAGAACAATATTTTCATATTTTAAGGAAATGTTAATCTTTCACCTCATTCTAAGCTATCACATACACCATACTTTTCTTTTAGAGGAAGAGTGAATAAAAAACAGCTAATACACATACAAGTTCAACATGTATGCGAACCCTGTGAAAGCAGTGTTTGTTAAATGAGATTAGTTGGAACACATTGCAATAGAAAAGTAAAGAAGTGCCTTTTACAATACAGAAAGATACTTTAAAATTCCATTTTAAATGATTTAAAAGTTACAAACAGTTCTTACTATTCCATATGACATTATGAAATCTTACCTGTGCCTTTTTATAAAAGCACACACACGTCTTCCTTGGATGTGTCCTTTGCCTTTTGTAGCTGCTAGGTAATTTCCAGATAAACACTTCAGTCTTTCAGATAGTATCAAAAAGCCAAAATTGGGCAATTACTTAAGAAATAACTTAAGAGATTTCTTGAGATTTTTTTTTTTTTAAATTAGCTGTTGTTATCTACTCGCTTTTCCTATCTTCTGCCTCTCTGAGCACTTTAGCAGCTTGCTTGTGGGACCTCCAGCTCTCAAATAATACCTGGAAGCACCTAGCTTTTAGTGAAGAGATGCATGGAATGGCAGGTGCATGCTGACCTTGAAGTAGACCAGTTGTAGTTGTGCAGATCTGCAGGTAGTGTATACATGTACACAGATCTGAATATATATTGTTGCATGTATTCTTACTTTCAAACTTAATAAGGAAAGTCGTCTTTCCAAATGTATAATCAGGACATATGTCAGAGTTAGCTTAAAAATTTTCTATACATTTCAGGGTAACTTTTTTTTAAGTGCAGAAATAACCACTAAATGGGCTAAGTAGCCATTATTTTGTAGTGGATTTTAGTTTTATTTAGTATGGGTCCTCTGTGAATATGAAGCTATACTACTTAATAAAGCACTATCCTCTGCCAATAAGCATAATTTGAATATATATGTTGATGTTTATTTGGTTAGAAAAGACTGCTGGGCTTTATTTTTCCTCAGGAATTGATAGGAAAAGTAGAACATAAGGAAGCATACTTCCAGAGGACTGTGAGAACCTTACTTTCTCAATTTTGCACTGAATAGGATATGAATCCTTCTGAAAGAGTTGCCTGAAATCTTGCTATGAAAATATGGCAACGTGACGGTTTGGTGTGGTTTTGGGGTTCTTTAGTCTGGTTGGTTGGTTGGTTGGTTGGTTGGTTGGTTTTTTGTTTGTTCGTTTATTTTTAAGGAAGAATCATAAGACAGTTTTACTTAATGTATGAAGTACTGCCTGAAGGAAAAAGAGAAATCCTTACTATTAATGACTGCATTAATAAGTCTTGTCAGACAGCTGAATTAGTAAAAATGCTTGAAGGAATAAATAGAATGGAATGCTGTGTCCAGTTCTGGGCTCCTCAGTACAAGAGAGACCAGGAGATCCTGGAGTGCATGCAGTGGAGGGCAACAAAGGTGATAAGGCGACTGGAGCATCTGTCTCATGAGGAAAAGCTAAGGGATCTGGGCCTGTTCAGCCTGGAGAAGAGAAGGCTGAGAGGGGACTTATCCATGTGTACAAGTGTCTGAAGGGAGAGTGTCAAGAGGATGGATCCAGACACTTCTTGTGGTGCCAAGCAACAGGACAAGAGGCACCAAGCAGAAAATCATGCACAGGAAGTTCTACCCAAACATGAGAAAGAATTTCTTTACCATGCAGGTGACCATGCACTAGATCAGATTGCCTAGAGAGCTTGTGGAGTGTCCTTCTTTGGAGATATTCAGAAAGCTTCTGGACACAACCTCAAGTAACGTGCTCTAGGGGATCGTGTTCGAGCAGAAAGGTTGGACTAGATGAGCTCCAGTGGACCCTTCCAATCCTACCCATTCTGTGATTCAGTAAAAAATGCATTTTTTTCTCTAGGAAGTGTCTTCTACCTTTAGTATTTCTGGCCTACAGCTATAGAACACTGCCTCCCATTTCCCATACAAAGTAATTAAATATCATCGTTGTATGGAGGTATAAACTATCCAATTAAAGATTTGCAGAAATCCATTTAACTTTTAAAGAGCCAGTCTGCCTTTTCAACAAGAAAAACACAATGTAATTGAGAAAGCAGGATTATGAACCTTCAAGGAGGTAGGAGTTACATTAGAATAAAGGTCAAAATCTGATCAAGTCTGAATACTCTCTAGCCACAGTCCTGCTGCATTGTTGGATGGAAACTTAGTATAGACTCCTTTGCTTTGCCCAAGACACATATTTGGTCCTGCTTGCTTGTCCACTGAGTAACTGAGGAGAATTTACAGTATTACAAATTGTAATATGTGTGAATATTTCAAACCACATATGTTACGGTACGTTTTAAATAACCATGTCTTTTGCAACTGTAGTCCACAGACAGATAATTCTAAGATACTTGAACAAAGGTCTAGTTTTAAAATTCAGAACACACAAAGGTCTTTTAACGTAAAAATATTAATACATTTTAACCAAATTGGCAAATAATGTGAATAGAACTCTGTGATTATTAGAAGTACTGGTGAATAGATGTAACAATAAATAAAGTGTTGAGATCTTTTTAGCTGTATGCTATTGTATTGTTTGAGCACACTGTTGCATAAGCTCTGAAAAACAGACTGTAAAACATTTCTGTCATCATCATTGGCCAACAGGAAGTGGCAATACTCTGCAATCAATGAAAAATGGATAGTTGCTTTCTGCCAGAGAGTGGCCAGAAGTCCCATTTCCATTTGCACAGCATTCTTGTCATGAATGAACATTGTAAGTTTCAACAACGAGTTTAAAGTGGCTTAAAAGCTTTTCAAGGATTATCCAGGTTAATAAGTAAATAAACAATTAACAATAAGTAAATAAACAATAAACAAACAATTAATAAATAAATAAATGGGAAAGCACTTTTCGTTTTCCCAGTTGGTTCATCTAGGAGCTTAGGGAACTTACAACTAATTGAGTTTATGTCCTGTTTAGAACATTTATTGGATCATATTTGAACTCATAGATTTTGCACAGTAAAATTCACCAGTTCAAAGCCCATGATATGAAGAAGTCCTGCCAGCTCACATAAAGTTCTTTTGGTCCAGTTACACAAATCTCTCTGAGGAACAAATCAGAAGAGGTCACTCAGGACAAATTCACTGGTCAAAGTTCACTGATCTGTTGCTTTTGTTGCTTTTGTTTTTGTTTTCCAGAATGGAGCAAAGCAAAAGATGAGTTCTAGGTTTACAGATGCCAACACTTTTAAAACACTAAGGCTGTTTAACATGTCTTTTGTCTAGAAAATAAAAGAAGTAATAATGGTAAGAGCAGAACATCACTCAAATAATGATAAAAATGAGTTCTTGGTTCTTATCACACTGTCTTGAAACTTCCAAAATATAGATTCTTGGCTCAAATGCAGGTTTCCTTCAGGACCTCGAAAGAACCTTTTGCTTTAGCTTCGTGTCCATTCTAACACCTGTGAAGTGAAGATAAGAGAGATGTGTTTCACACGCCATTTGTTTTAGTTTTGTGAAAGAAGAGTGTGTAGCCTGAGGAGTATAAAACATGAATACCAATGGAGCAATAAGAATTTTAATGGAAGGGTTCATGCTCAAAACTTTTGGTGCCATCTCCCAAAATCTATGCATTACCTACTGATTGTCAAACTGCAAATAAAAGTATTAAATCTTTTAATATGTAATGAAACTAAAACCTGACAGGATTTTAAAATTACCTGCACTAAAGTTAAGGATTATCTCAGCTTTGCCAGTTGTTTGAGAGAACCTGAACCTGAAAAGAAGTTCAGACTTCACAAAATGCTCTGCTGCTAATTCCCAGCCCAGTTCTGAGGATAACTGTGCTCTGATGATAACTGTGTTCTGACCTATATCAGACTTATATCAAGCTAGTGCAGGACAGGAAGTGGCAGAGCCTAACTTTGTCTCCTGGGATATGAAACCTGTAAAGAAATTTGTCTTGATGGAATTCAGAGGACAGAACAGAAGTCAGATTAAGAGGTCATAATGGTCCCTGCCTTCTTTAGAATTTAAATTCCATTTGACATATTAAAAACAAGTTAACATGGCATTTGCATTCAAGTAATTAGCTAAAAAAGATCCCCATACAAATTTAAAGGTTCCAGATAAGAAGGGATTTTCAGTACACTGAAAAATGAAGGTAGATATTGATCGTCACTGGTGTTCCAATGTACAGCTTTGTATGTTAACATCAGGCCTCCTATTTGAAGGCTGATTTTTTTTTAACAAGTTGACTACATCATAATACATGTTATCAGAAATTTATACTGACATAATTAAGTTTCAAAAGTCTCAGAGGTTTATAGTATCAATTGCCTGTATTCAAAAGTGCTTCTCATTACAGATTTCTTTTGGTGGTGGTGGTGGTGCTCTTTTTGGTTCTTGATTTCAGGGTTTTTTTTTGTTTTGGTTTGGGGCTATTTAGTTCATTTGCTTTTTGGTTTTTGTTACTCATAAAAGTACACAACTTCCTTATAAAATAATTTCAAGTTTCATTATTAGAAGAAATAATGGCTTTTCTGTTGAGGGGTTGTTTTGTTTTGTTTTCAATTAAAATTGTGAACACTGATATATGAGTACATGCCATTATTTTTCAAAAGAAACCTCCACTGTCATTTCTCTGATTGCCTTCTTACATTCTACATCACTTTCCTTTATTAAACCATGGCAACATAATTATTTCATTAATTAAAGAATTAATATAACAGTGTTGCTAGAGTATTCCATTACTTCAGAGCACTTCTTCAGTGCTAGCACTTGAGTTTTCAGCTATTTTCAGCTGAAAAACTAGAAAAGAGGGAGAAACCAAAGTATTGGTTTAATATCATTTAATGCAGCATCGGATGTGATAACTTCACAAGTGAAAGAAAGAAACCTTCAGACAGACACATCCCAAAGTGTGGTGTTTTCAGAATGGCTCACTTTAGGTTTGGGGTTTTGTTTTTCATACCTAAGATGTCGATTGGACATTTATACTACTTACATGTTTTAGTGAAAGAACAGTTTAAATTTTCTTGTGTCTTTGTAGCATCTCCATGCTTTCTTTTTTCTAAGGTTAACTGTTGCTTTCCACATTTACTCTGCACAGAAGCAGTGTTCTGCTGCTCTCTGGCACTTCGTCACCAACAGAGCTTTAGTAGCTTCTTTATTCCCTTTCTGTGATTCACTGTCTTTGTAGGAACAGGAGACTGCTGGGAGCAGGTGGATTACAAAAATATATGGCCTTGCCCAATCTTATTGACAAATTGTTTTAGAACACCTAATATCAAATTTATATGGATTTTCTGTGATGGGTGATTATCATTCCTATGCAATGGTAATGGCCTGGCATTGCAGAAGGCTGGATTTATTTCTCTCATTCAGTGGGACTAATCAGGTGTGGCAGAAAAGGGCATATAAAAACACTGACTGACTCCACAGAATAACTGAGTTACCTGAAATCTGAAAAAATATGATGTCATCAAACAGGTGTCATGAATGCAGTCAGTATTAGGGTCAGACTTGTTGGGAGATGTATAATTTCATGCTTGTATAGATAATAAGTCCAGTGCTTTTCAGTGTGAATAGGGTTCCTGGATTTTCACTTTGTACCCTTCCTGTGATTATAGATTTCTCTCTTTTTCTCTCAATCTCACTTTGCCCCTAATAAATACAGTCTACTCAACACAGTATTTGAAGTTCAAAATGTTGTCCTGTGAACAGCAGAGCATTTGTTCTTTCTGAACAGGTAATAAAACTAGGAAGATTTGACTTGACTTATTCTTCTTTGAGAAAAAGTGGACCCAGACATGAAGAAGGAGTTGCATAAAAAATGTCAGGATTTTAACGCTTCATAGTATCTTTCATTTATAATTAACTGGCACAGGAACTCAGGCCCTAGCCATGACAGCTGTGGCCAGCACAAGGTCAGGACGTATCAGAAACAAAGACCAGCTTGGCCAGCAGTGGTCTAATGAGTGTACGCAAAAAGGGTTTATATACAAAATCCCCATGTGTTCACAGTAGCACAAAGAGATTGCTCCCATATGCAGCCTAAAAAAACAAGTCTTCAGTATACCACAGTTTAAGAAACTAATTTATATTGCACTCTTGTCACTTTGTTATAGTTTCCTGCAGTTGTGTATCTCTTTGTGATAAGCAACTTATCTTGGTTACCAATATCTTACAGCCATCACTACAGAAAAGACCTGATTTGATATCTTTTATTTTTGTCCTCAGCTGTTCCCATACAGTCAAGGCAACCTGAGCCCTTTTTTTCTTCTTTTCCCCTTAAATATTATAATTTTCTTATCTTTCTCCACTGTTTAAGTGGCTTTTCTCTCACCACCAAGTGCCCTGCACACCAGTGTTCTCCTGAGCTTCTCAGATGTTGTTCTCACAGGTGTTCAAAATATTGCCAACATTGTTCAAAATATTGTAGAAAGATTCCTACATTACTCTCTTCTATTTTTTTCATTTTGCAAGGACCATGATCATACTTGGAAGTCCATATATTGTATAATTTGTACCCGTGCTTCCAGTTTCATTTTCTTTCTTCTGCTCCTACTTTTTGACAAACTTTTGACTTAAATCTTCTGTTTTGTGTATCTCCTTCCATGATGACTGATCACCTAGAAATATTAATCCCCGAATTTCTTTGTCATGAAATCATATCTACTTTGTATTAAAATCTGCAGATGAAAAAATCTCTTCTTTCTTTGCACCCATGTGACGGAAATTATGAAAATGAGTGAAGTGAACAAAATATACTCAAACTATGAAGTATTTTGAGTGCCCTGTGAAATCCTTTGCTGCCTTATCCTAGGCGTCTCCTTCATGGATTTCACCTATCTTTTAACTTTGAATTCTTAGAGTGAATTGTATCAATGGATTTCTGCAGAGAGCCTAGCCTGGAATTCTCTTTTCTAGGATGAAAATGCTTCTGTGTAAATTTGCCCCTTTATGAAGTTAAATTACGATAAATTTGACCCCCTTACTCTCAAATGATCATTTCAGTTAAGTACTTCTCATCCTCATGCAAGTTTTGCTTCCATTTTTAGAGCAAAAATTTGCTTACAGTATCAATTACAAGCTCATGTAACATTATTTTTAATGCTGAACTGGACATGAGGTGCAAATGTTTTGAGATGCAATGTGTATATATGGCCAGCTGCTACTAGCAGACCAAAAGGTGAGTGCATGGAATAATACAGTGTTTAACACACCTATTTTCTGAAAAGATTGCTGGAGTATTTTCAGCTGCCTATAAGTAAAATGATCAGATCTTGAATTATTCATAAATAAATCTTCAAACCAAGCCAGTGCCCAGTGGATTTAGATATTTCATTTCTGAACATTTTCTAAGGCAAAGCTGCATAGCTAATCCTTCACCTCATCTTTAGCTTCTGAATTCTTTCATAGAACTGAAGATGTTCTGCTACTGAACACTGTTATTCTTTTGATTTTAATAAAGCTTCTCAACACAGGGGAAAAGAAGCAGTTATCTAGGTTTGTATTCTTTTCCCTTAAAAGGTGCAAAAGGACAACATGTACCCCAGTAAAAATGTATGTACTGTATATTCAGTGACCTGAACTCTTGAGCATCATCTGTAGAGGTGCAAGTAATTGTTGCATGATGATTATTCTCATCAGCCTAAAGCATGAAAGCAATTGAGTGAAAAAAATCCTCATGTTACATAAAATTATTACTGCCTGTGAGCCATAATAAACAATGTTGTTCTCACAGTGGTGATGTTAAGCAGCAGAACAAATGAGTACAGCCTGCTGATTGTACGATGTCTTGATCATTACCAATTGCTGGAACTCCCAGTAAGTAAATGATTTAATTATTGGGGTGTCTGCATGATCTGTTTCTAAAAGGAACAAATGATAATGCTGAGAATGCATCACAGTCACTTTGACTGCAAGTGACTTAAACATCTACAGTTCTTAGTGTTTCTCTTTGCTGGGCTTTGCTTCTGCTCTGCTGGATGTCCAGGAGATGTGTTAAAATGCTACCACAAAGGAATGCAAAGCCAATTTATATTCCAGAGATAAGAAATAATGAGCAGAATAAAAAAAACTTCAGGAGAGCAGAAGGGAAGAGGTAGGAGGGAAGGCTGGGATTTATGCCTACAGTGTACAACAGTAGCATCACCATAACTTCACGAAGTTTATTGCTTTACCATTCCTACAAACCTGGGCTTCCTCCAGAAACTCATCAATTTAACCGTGTTATTACTATATTAAGAATTTTAACTAAATGCTGTTTGGAGAGCAAAACTGCCATAAATAGATGAGTCCATGCAGCAAAGAGACTTCCCCTGTATTCCATGGGAATCTTCCTTTACGCAAAGCGGGTGGGCAAGCATGATTTACAAGTTGAATAGCAAGATAACAGTTTATATGTATGGTGATACAGATTGTCAGCTGCATTGAATGACGGGTCCCGAAACTGAACAAAAATCATTATCTGACTAAAGTAAATTTGCACTTAGGAGCTGCAATATAGCTTTGAGAAGTTTTCCCTTAGTTTTAACTGTGCTTCTACCCAGATGAGAGCCAGACCAAGCATCTCAATACTGCATGGTAGCCAGCAGTGTGCACACACACCAAATGGCTTAAAAATAATAATCCTATCTCCAGCAGGATGTTCAGCACTTATGAACTGAAGACTTCCTGGAAGTCAGGCAACTCTCCACATTTCATTTTTTCCCTTCTGGTCAATGTGAGATCACCTTCTAAGTTCAGAATCCATCTTTGCAAATATAAGTCATGAAATCACAGGTTTTTAAAAAACCTTTCAAAATCTTATTACTCTGACTACTTTGTGGATTTAAATAATACAAAAGGGGAAAATGTAAAAGTAAATTAGTTTTTTAGACACATCACAGTTTCTCTGCACCAATGTTCTAGTTTTTAAGGACTGCTCTTTGAAGCAGGAATTGTCTGACTCCCTTTGTATGGAAAATGTTTAGCACTGGCTGATGCTTTTAGCTGCCAAACGCATTAGGTTTCTTGTTGTCTTTCCAGGTTGGTAACATGCATATAAGGTGGCTTTATCAGTCCCAAGGAATACTACTTCCTCTCTCTTATTCATTTTGAGTAGATTGCACCATTCTTCCTCATTAGACTGTAATTGCTCTGTAATTATTTTAACTACAGCTGGGACAATAAGTCTTGATGGAACAGTACCGTAAAAGGAGCACTGAGGATTCAAAAAATCATCCTCTCACTTGATTTTTATTACTGCTCACCTCCTCCTGCTGTAAGTACCACAAAAGGTCACAATAGCAGAAAGGAAAACGAAAGATTTAATAATTTGATTCACGATGATCACCTAGATGCCCCTCTAGTAATATATCTTCTCCAGAAAAGCTACATTTGCTGGGTATATCTTGGGGTGGAAAAAAAGTAGATTTTGTACTTGCATATGCACCCATGAGCACTTCACTTACTAGAGCATGTATCCAAGAACTAAGGATAGAAAATAGGAAAAAATATTCCAAGGCCTTCACAAGGTCAGTTTTCTCTGCTAGTATTTTCTGCTTCCATCTGTAAGCATTTGCAAGAGTTTCCTAACTGCATCTCGAGTTCTGTTTGTTAGATGGGAAAAAAACTCTTTTAGCCTTACTCTTTTTTACCTACAAGGTGTACAGTGTTTCCCAAACAGACCCAGTAACACTTCACAATATATTTATACCCACTCAGAAAAAAATGGTTTTCTTCCTGTGACCTAGTTCACAACCCTTGCCTACTGGCTCAGTTTTCTGAGAATCAGTTACCTGTAGCCATCCATTTCACAAGAAGCAAGTTCCTGCAGAGAAACCTGCCAAACAGAAGTTTCAAGACATTTCTGGAAATACTCACTATTTAAAAAATCAAGTAAATTTACATTATTGCTAGGATTATTACACTTTGGAAGGTTCAGTTCTTTATGTCTTTTAAGGGAAATTGTATATTATTCTAGTTTTGTCCAGATTTATGCTAATCAATGTAGTACTTTTCACTTTGCCATTCACTATTTTTTCTTACCTATTGTATTCTATCTTGTCCACATCCAATGTGCTGTTCCAGTTTGTTCCACTATTGGAAAAAAGATTGTATTGAAAAAAGACCATATTATAAATCAGCAATGTTTTTTTCCAGTCTGAAAGCTAAAATTAATATAAAAACCTGACCATCTATCCCTTTGTGGCAGCTATTTTCCATTTTGACTAAAAATGTAGGAATTTCCTGTCACTTCTTTAGTTTTATCTGTTCCGTTATCACACTTCAGCTTTTCTTAGAGAACTGTCTGTATTGGGTAGGCATGGCAAGGCCTTGGCATAGCAGGAGGGTTACAGAGGTGCCTTGTGTGAGAAGCTCCTAGAAGCCCCAGGACAGGCCAGTTGGTAGCCAAGGCCAAGTCCCTATCACTAAATGTTGTAAGATATTGAAAAGGGGGGAAAAGTTACTGTGCAACAACAATTGCTGTCAGAGAAGAGAGGGGTGAGAATAAGTGACAAGAACAGCCCTGCAGACACCAAGGCCAGTGAAGAAGGAGAAGCAGGAGGTGCTCCAGGCACTGGAGCAGAGATTCCCCTGCAGCCCCTGTGCAGACCATGGTGAGATCCACTGAAGGACTCCCATGCTGGAGCAGGTGGATGCTGTGGCCCCATGGACAGCCAACATTGGAGCAGGCTTCTGGCAGGACCTGTGGTCCCGTGTAGAGAAGAGCCCATGCTGGAGCAGGTTTGCTGCCAGGACTTGTGACTCTGCAAGCAACTTGTACAGTCTGTTCCTGGATGACTGCACCATGAGAGGGACCCATACTGAAGCAGTTCATGAACAACTTCAGCCCATGGAAAGGACCCACCCTGGAGCAGTTTGGGAAGGACTGCTGTGGGAGAGACCCTATGTTGGAGCAGGAAAGGAGTGTGATGAGTCCTTCCACTGAGGGGATAGGAGCATCAGAGACAACATATGATGAATGGACCGCAGGCCCCAATCCTTATCCTGTGCCACAGGTTGGGAGCATGTAGAGACAATCAGGAATAAAGCTGAGGCCAGGAAGAAGGGAGGGGTAGGGTCATGGTGCTTTTAAGACTTGGTTTTATTTCTCATTGCCCCACTCTGACTTGATTGGGAATGAATTAAACTAATTTCCTTGAGCTGAGTTGTGCCCATGCCTGTAACTGGTGAGCAATCTCATCCTGTCCTTACCCCAACCCACAAACAAACCCTTGGTATATTTTCTCTCCCCTGTTCAGCTGAAGAGGGCAGTGATAGAGCAGATTTGCTGGGCACTGGCATCCAGCCAGGGTCAACCCAGCGCACCAGCTGGACGCACACTGGGACCAACACTCATAAGCTTTTTAACTGTATACAGCAGCTTACACAAACTCATACTTGTGCTCCTCTTCTATTTCCAAACAGTAATAATTTGCATTCATGCTATGTGTATTTTATTTCCTTTATACCAAGCACAAACAAGCCCTCTAATAAGAATTTTATGGTGTGTCCTCTCGTCTTTTCTACCTACCTCTCATGTTTTAAAATTCTATTTGTGCAGAATAGTTGTCTGATGGGTGCCCCAATTTCTCCTCTTTTATTCCCACCTCATTCATTAAATACAGTGCAATGCTTGAACTGAACTCCTAATTTAATGAGACTCCTTTAAAATTCCTACGCATCAGGAACACATATTTGTACTAAGTTGTCAGGTAACCCTGCAATCTGAATGTCTTAGTAGCAGATTTCTTATAAGTGATTTGCTTTTGAACGTAGTGTGTTTACAATACATTATTTAATTACTTGAATAAATCTTTAATTTATAAGTAATTTCAGGCACAAGATTAATTTTTGGCATAACTCCACAGGTATCAGTGACGGATTGGCCTGGAGAGCTTGTAATAATCCTATTTGGCTTTACTTCCTCGGTAAAATGGAAGATGATGTTCAGAAAGCTCTGGTAAAATGACATTAAACATGATAATTCAATTGCAATTACTTCAGACATCTTATCTTCTGTGCTGCTATCACAAAAAGGACAACTGTGTAAGAGTAATGGATGTCAGTAGAAAAGGTCTTTCTAATTGCTGTTCCTTTGTTGTGATGCAGACATGCCTTTAAATAGCTACTGAGCTGAGCCTGCTGTGGAATTCCACCTGCTAATTCATCAGATCTTCTGATTGGAAAAAACCAATTACCACACTTACCAGCTTTCTGCTTACACTGCTTTACTGGGTTTGCATGGCAAGCTTTGCGTAGTGGGGTGCACTACAGGGGTGACAGCTTCTTTGAGAAGCTGCTAGAAACCTCTCCTGTGTCTAATGGAGCCATTGCTACATGGCTCCAAGACAGACCTGCTGTTGGCTGTAACTGAGCCCATCAGTGATGATGGTATCACCACTGGGACAATCTGTTATAGAAGAGGGGAAAAAAATACACAGCAATTTCATCCAGAAGAAGAGTGAGAACATGTGAGAGGAACAGCTCTGCAGATACCAAGGGCAGTGAAGAGGAGAGGGAGGAGGTTTCTCAGGCACCAGAGCTGAGATTCCCCTGCAGCCCATGGTGCAGAGCATGGTGAGTCAGGCTGCGCCCCTGCAGCCCATGCAAACCCCAGGTGGAGCAGAGATGCATGTGCAGCCCATGGAGGACTCCCAGCCTGGACCAGGTGGATGCCTGAACTAGACTGTGACCCTATGGAAAACCTGCATTAGGGCAGGCTCCTGGCAGGACCATTGGTCCCATAGAGAGAGGAGACCAGGCTGGAACAGGTTTTCTGGCAGGATTTGTGATCCTGCAGGGGAGCCACACTGGAACAGTCTGCTCCTGAAGGGCTGCACCATGGGACAGACCCATGATCGACCAGTTCATAGAGAACTCCAGCCCACGGAAGGGCTCACTTTGAAGAAGATCGTGGAGAACTCTGTCCTGTGAGAAGGACCCTGTGCTGTGGCAGGGGAAGTGTGAAGAGTCTGACTTCATTTTCCAAGAACCTCAGGGACATTCTGAGTGCTTATTTTACCGGTACAAAATACTCAGGTTTTTTAAAAACCTCAATTCCCTTGCTTAATTCCACTTTTCAGTTTCTCCTCTCCTCCAAATGATTCTTATTTGTGTGTGATGTGTAGTTACTGCATGCTCACCAGTCTATATGATGAGTTTCACATAGGATGTGTTTTTTCTTTCCTGTTAAACCACAAGATGATTTCATACTTTCCTAGTCTACTGCATTGTAATGGAAATGCCCATGTTTCCCTGGCTCTTGGGCTATTCAAATTAAGAGTACACTGGGCCCCAGAAGCTGTTCTCAACCTACTCACCTACCTAACTGAAAAGAAGTAGCTGTGAAGCCATTATGCACTCAAAAGGGAGAAAAATTTTGTCTTCTGTATGTGCCAAGTGCCGCAGAGAATTCTAATGGACTGCTAAACATTCCTCCCATAATGGAGGTGCTGCCAGCTGGGAAAATAAGTATCTGTAGAGACTCTTCTTCCTCAAACGGACTGTTGAAGATTTGTAAGTGACATACATAGCAGTCCTTTCGCAGTGTCAGCTATTATGGAGGAGTTCTTATGTGTGGCAGGAAAAAGGACAGAATTATATGGATAATTAAAAGCAAGAGTTTACTGGTGATTCTCTCTTTGTGAGTATTAGGGAAAGAGAAAAGGTTGCCCATTACCTGCAGTTATCACTAGGCAGTGATAAGCCCTTTTAAATGTATATGATTATGCCTCACAGACAGAACGCAGTCTATAAACACTGGACATGAAGAGGCTTACTGTAGTGCTTGATCCAAAGCCAATTAAAGCCAATGTGGAGCTCTAGGAAAATCAAAGTGCTGAATCTTGCTGACAGTTTATGACTGAAATGAAGCTCTGCTGTGACTGAATTATTCCTACCCCTTTCTCTTTGTGATGAAGTACTGGTAAGTTCTTAGAGCATAAATGAACTAATTCTCTTTCCAATTATTCAGTCCTCTAGAGCTAACATAGGACCTGAGCATTTACACCCAATTACCTTGCATTAAGTTTGGATGAAAAAACAGCTGTATTAGCCAAACTGCTTGATGTTTTTCCAGGCTAAGAAACAGTTTATTTCCCTATATCTAAGTTTTAGCTTTGCTAAAACTGTTGATTTTTTAAAATTAAATATTGTTCACAAAAGATGAAAAGAATGCCAGTGTGTCCTCCCAGAGCTGCACTACAGATTCCTGTGAAATTCCAACTTGAGAGAAAACCCCTGGCTTTGTAAAGTAAAGAAGCAGACTGGTTTGTGCTGATGAAATCCCTCCAGGATTCTGAAGGGCACCACCTCATTTTTTTTGCATGCATATTATGTCCTCCTACTCATTCCATTAGTGATTCATGGAAATTATACCTATTAAACACAAAAATATTCATAGGTCTGATTGCTGACATGAATATACTCGTTATAAAGACACTAAGAAATCAGCTGTAAATTGAATGAGACTTTATTTTTTGAAGTTAAAACATGATAATAAGAGGGTATTTTCTTTAGACTTTTGAATCTCTGCAAGGTATTTCCTTTATAAAATAGAACATATTGATTTAATGTGTTCTGTTGTGATTGGGAGTGATAGAGAAGCAGAGTTCCTAGCTAGGAAGAACAGCACAGATCTGTAGGATGCAATGGGTTTCCTTCTTTCCACGTGATCTGGGGATATGTTCCTTTGTATCCAAAATCAGTGTATGCAGATTTTTGCAGCCTGGCATTGGCAGTCTGGGCTCTGAGCACAACACCAGCAGCATCTCTTTATTTTCAGAGTAGCACGAAGGGCATGTGAGAGTGTGAAAGAAGGAATGGGAAGAAAGCATTGAAGTATTAATACAGTAAGCTCTTGTCAGACCTAGTAAAATTGGTAGAAGGTTCAGTGAGATTATAACAGAGAGTCTGAGTAAGCAGCACCGTGCATTTAATCTGCTAAGAGACATCTGTGGAGTAGGAACTATGACTGATACCTCCTTATACCATCTTCTGGGAAGATGTTCTGTTTCACTTTGGCACTCTTGTTTTGACTCTGTATGTTGATGCTATCAGGGCTAGCAAGGTGACCTTGGCCTCCAGATTGACTGGGTCTCTACCCCCGGGATATCAAAAATTGCAGCAAAGCACTTCCCTCATTTTTCCTTTCGGGGGCCAAAGTCCACTGCAGAGATTCACAGAAAAAGGCATCTCATACTACCTCAGCTACCTTCTAGGTAATCACAGCTCCATGGTCTTCTCTAATCTGAAGATGACATGGGAAAAATTGTGGTAGCACAGGAGGTTGATCTTGTGGTCTCACAAAATTAGACTAAAAATACTCAACCAAATTGAAAATTATCAGTTTTTCAAGCCTCAAGACAGCCACTCAGAGAATTGCTGAACAGAGGAGAGCCTCAGGCTGATAAACTAGGTATTCCTTTACATATATACCTTATCTATATCTATATCATCTATATCTACCTATCTATCTATATCTATAT
>VZTI01000471.1:154078-298920 GCA_013397865.1 Struthidea cinerea | reverse complement strand
TATATATATATATATAATGCCTTCTCTGAACTTGTTTCTATTACTCTTGGCTTACAAAACCAAATAAACCAAAGCAGTGAAACTGACAGAGAAACAGGTTTGAATTAAAAGGCATGCTGCTAAAGCTAAGACCATCATATGTGACCGCCACAGTGATACTGGGATGATAGCTCACCTTGCTCACATGTCCTTACACATGCCTGTGGTTGTTCAGTTCTGCTGACCTCGCTCATAAGAGACTGCTTCCTGAGCTGCAGATTTTCTGGCAGTACATTTTGAGAAGAAGCATTTAGCTAATGATACCAAATCATTAACTGCAATCAAAGGTATAATCAGTTTTCTGAACTAAGCATAATATTCTTACTGAAAGGGCTCTCTCAAGGAAGTAGGTGGCTGGAGAGAAGTTCTGCATGTCTGCACCACTGCTGTAAGTGGAAAAAGGCAGATGTGGATTTTTCATATCTTGACCACTCTTACCAGGAGGACATTGGATTCACCTATGACTCCAGATAGCTAGAAGTAACAGTTGATGCCTAAACTGTGATGACATTTAGTGTTTTTACTCAGCAGGAGTGTGATATTGTAGCAATTTTCTAGAACTGCCTTAGGTTTGAAGTTAACAATAGGAAAGCTGTTTGTGGGGCTTTTTTGTTGGTTTGTTTTCTTTTTTTGCCTCATTTATTTGGTGTCAGGGGATGGTGTTTATTACCCAGCATAGGTGCTTTCATTCTGAAGAGACCAGAGGTTTGAGATAGAATGTGCTCAGTTATCCCATGTAGAAAAGCTGTGACTTCTCACTGCAGGCCTCACTGAGATGCACACAGGAAAGTAAAATATTTTAAACAAGTGGAAAGTGAACGTACACTAGTACTCATTCAACAACTTCTCCTACATTAACTACACATTTAAATTTCATCTTGAAAATCTTATTGCGCTGTACTGTTTGACATGGCTTTGATAAAATCCAAATCTCCAAATGCAATTCTATAAACTGTTTAGCTTGTCATTCTTTTCTAGTTATTAGCTATATATAGTATAAAATATTTAAATTTGTGTGAGTTGCTTTCCTCATGCACATGGACTCCTTCTCACATCCTTTTTTGTCTATCCATCCCTTTTAATAGCCTTCAGTTTCATTTGCTCAGACTGCTGCTACTTCAGCCCCATTCTAAAATCTATCACTTGACACTGTTTTCAGAAGGTCCAGAGGAACTTTATAATCAAAGCTCATGAAAATGTGCTAATGACTTAATTTCTTTGTTTATGTATTTAATTTGTATTCAGACTCCTTATCATGTCAGATAAATAGGTTCATGCAATCTAACTTCCCATGTGCTTGCTCCTCGGAAGTAACTACCCTTACACAATTGGTAACACTGAGGTGAATGATACTGTCCATCTGTCTTATAGACCAATGCTTTATCTTGTCTCCTTTCATCCCACTGATACTTGTTTATCAACAGAAGCAGGCTTCTTGGTGTGACTCTCAGGCCACCAAGTTCGTGATTCCCAGCAAAGGCCTAGTAGGAGCTGAGTCCAGTGTACAAGCTGTAGTGGTTTTAATCGAAAGTGAATGATGATGACATATTGTACATGGCTGATTATGGTCCCTGAGGCTGATAAGCCTGTTCCATGGGCTTATTTCTGTTACGCTGAAGCCAACATGGGTAGATACAATGCAAAATATTTTTAATCTAAACAAAAAATATATGTTGTGTTTCTCATTTTTCCTTTAAGAATGCTTCTAAGTGCACTACAGCTTTCACCCCTTTGCATGATCAAAGATGAGAAAAAACATCACAGTACATGTGGTTCATGTTAATAAAAATGGTCTCATAGAACTGCATGCTGACAAAAGCAACACTAGCTTTGGTGGAACTAAACAACAAACTCAGAAAAACTTCAGAAAAAATCTGATTGTTCCTTTCTGCTCTGCACTGGTGCAACCTCACTTTGAGTGCTGTGAGCAGTCTTGGGTACCACAAGACATAAAAGTCTTAGCGTGTGTCCAAAGGACAGCTGCAAGGGATGGTGAAGGGCCTTGAGGGGAAGCCGTATGAGGATTGGCTGGGGTCACTTGGTCTGCTCAGCCTAGAGAAGAGAAGAAAGAGGGGAGACCTCACTGCAGTTACAGCTTCCTTGTGAGCAAAGAGGAAGGGCAGGCACTGATCTCTCTGCTGACCAATGGCAGCACTTGAGGGAATGGCCCAAAGTTGTGTCAGAGGAGGTTTAGGGTGGATATTAGAAAAAGATTTTTCCCCCAGTGGGTGGTTGGGCACTGGAACAGGCTCCCCAGAGAAGTGGTCACAGCACCAGCCTGACAGAGCTCAAAAAGCATTTGGACAACACTCTCAGGCACATGGTGTGACTCTTTGAAGTGTCCTGTGCAGGGCCAGGAGTTGGACTAGATAATCCTCGTGGGTCCCTTCCAACTCAGGATGTTTTATGATGTTATGATTTAGGTTGCATTAAGTACAGGAAGTGGAATATTTCTTGGAAATTAAAGTGTCTAGGGATAGGAAGAAGACCTTTCTTTCACATTCCTTAGTTAGCCAGTAGCCATGACTCCTCACACTCCTTCTCCATGGGAGCTCAGCCATGGGGAAGCTTGTTTCACGAGAGGGAACAGTGTCTCCTCCTTGTGCCACACCCCGGTGCAGTCAGGCATCCCTTCCCTAACTCTCAGCTGGCTGCAGCAGGTCTGGTTTGCCCCTACCACATTGTCATGGTTTGACACTGGCCCAATGCCAGGCACCCATGAGAGCCGCTTGCTCACCCTCCCCTGCCACAGATGGGGAGAGGAGGGAAAAGGGAAAAAATTAACGAATGCTTCATGAGTGAGATAAGGACCGGGAGAAACTCTTCAAGGGCGAATCAGGCTCAACTTAAGTTGCGAAGTGAATTTATTGCTAACAGAATCAGAGTAGGATAACGAGAAATAAAATAAGCCCTTAGAACACCTTCCACCCCCAGCCCCCAACCCCTCCCTCCTTCCCACCGACAGCGCAGGGAGACAGGGCATGGGGGTTTGGTCAGTCCCTCACCGGGATTCTCTTCCGCTGCTCCGGGAGTGGAGTCTTCCCCTGTGAGGCCGTGGGTCCCTCCCACAGGAGACAGTTCTCCTGAACTTCCCCGGCGTGGGTCCGCTCCCAGGAGCAGCAGCCACACCGCCCCTGCTGCAGCGTGAGCCGCTCCCACGGGCACACAGCCCTCCCAAAACTGCTGTGCCGTGGCTCTCTCTTCCACGGGGTGCAGTCCTCCAATACAGGCTGCTCCAGCCTGGAAGCAAGGGCCCTCTCTCTCCACTGGGTCTCCCACTGGAACACAGCCTCCTCCAGGCATCCACCCGCTCCGGCACGGGCACCTCCCGCACGTGCTGTGGGTGGATCTCTGCATCCCACATGGATCCCCATGGGCTGCAGGGGCACAGCTGCTTCTCCATGGTCATCACCACGGCCTGCAGAGGAATCTCGGCTCCGGTGCCTGGAGCACCTCCTGCCCCTCCTTCTCCACTGACCTTGGTGTCTCCATGTTGTTTCCCTCACATGTTCTCACCTCCTCCTCTTCTCTGACTGGAATCCAAAATCTTGTGACTTTGTTTTGATTTTCTTCTTAAATATGTCATCACAGAGGCATTACCAACCTCTCTCCTAGGCCCAGTTTTGGCCAGCAGCATGTCCACCTTCAGAGCCATCAGGGATTGGCTCTGTCAGACATGGTGGGAAGCTTCCAGCAGCTTCTTCACAGTATCCATCTTTGTGACCCCCCTGATACCTAAAACCAGGCCGTGCCAATCCAATGCACAGATGAAGGAGGGGGAGATCCAGGACCCCAGAAGCAATCAGGGAGGAGGCGCAGGAGGTAGCTGTCAGCATGCAGGGCAATGTCATGCCATTTGCACACAGGCAGCTGGTGACAGCAGTGCAGATGGTATGGCAGACACACACAGACGGGATCATGATACCAGCCTAAAGTTCACTGCCAGGTGCAGGGTGCAACATGCTGAGCAGAGAGAAAATCAAAAGTAATTTTTATGTGAGTTACAGGTTTGTGAAGAGGCAGCAGTTAACACTTGACTGAGAGCTAAGAGGCTGTCAGCAGTTCACGCTCTTACGGCAAGAGGCTGTCAGTTCCCAAAGGGCTTACAGATCAATTACACAAATGAGGAAAGTGGTGAGAGGAAGGCGGTGCTGAAGAACTGACAGTAACGCAAGACCAGGAACTGAGAATGACTCTGACCCTATGTGAGCATCAGTGACAGAGGCCTGGTATGTGCCTGTACTTCCCATATCCCAGTCGGAGCCTCAAAACTTTTCTGCACATCTGTCTTGGGGTGACTTTATGATGTGTATCCCCTATCGCTACCCTATGCCCACCAATCTTTTCTGTGTCTTTAAACTGAGCCTGAGAGGGACAGAAAACAAAAAACATTTCAAAGCAGTTGTTTCAAGGACAGGGAGATACGCTCCTCTGTTTCGGCGGTACCCTTGGTTTTTTTTTCCCGCAGCCAATTTTTTTTTCTTCTTTGGCTCTTTTTCCCAGCAAGGGACGGAGGGTTGAATTTCGTTTTCCCAGGATTTTGGGGGTTTTTTGTTCTCTTCTTCTCTTCTAGACTATTTCAACAACATCTGAACACATCAGGAGAATTTTCCTGGAGGCCCGGGGGGGTGGCCCCTCGCCGACCAGCTCCGACGAGGAGAGAGAGCACACCTACAGAAGACCTCTGAAATCTTCTCAGGTTTTCTCTCCATAGAGAGAGATCTCATTATTTAGCATTATTATTCCCCTCCTGTGTGTTTGTTAAATAAATAGCTTTTCATCTCTTTCACTTTCCTTTGAAGAATTTTTTTTCCCAAACCTGGAGGGGAAGGGTGGTTGCAACCTGACTTCTATTAGAAGATATTCTCCTCCAAATTTGTCCAAACTAGGACAACATCCCAGTGGCCTTGCTAAGAGACTCCACCTTTTTACCTCAACCTCCAAAGATTTGCTGTTTAACGAAAAGGATTGGAATGATTTTTCTTCCGTTTGAGTTACAGATTTTGCCACAAACAATCTGCAGTTAAGAGACTTTTTTTTTCCTTTTTTCTTTTGATTTAGCTAAGGTGATAAGTCCTACATAAAGTAGGACTTATCATTAAGTCCTTATCATGGATTATTATTAAGTTATATGGAATAGCAATAGCTTGTCTAACAGAGTAATAAATGAAGTCTTGAACCTGGAAAAATGCAGTCTCTTTCACCTTTTATGCCTTTCCTTCTCTTCTGACCTCTTTGCATTTTAGGAGAACACACATTTGTTTCTCTCTAGCTGTCTTTTTTCCCCAGCTCCTCTATTATTTGGTCATAGCCTATCCTGTGTTACTATGTTTTTGCTCCTATTTTATTCCCCCCTCCATCTCTTCTCTTTGCTATTTTATTCTCCTGTTGCATCCCGTTGCTTCTTATTCTTGCAGAAGGATTGCCTCCTGCAGACAATGGCCTGCCCTTCCCTATATCTTAGTCTCTTCCCACAGAGCTGGTCCAGTGAAGACCCTAGAAATCTGACTGATCTTTGAAACACAGCATTACTGAGAAGTTGTCAATCATGTCTTACTGTGGTTGACTGGAACAGCAAAACAAAAGGAAGGAGAGGGAAAAGTAAAAAAAAAAGGCTTCTGAGCCTGATGTTTGTAAAACAATTCTTCTGTGTCAAGGCTAAGAGTTTTCTTTGCAGTGTTAAAATTGATTCCCAGAAGGACTCCTTTTTATTGTGTTGATGTATGCTACACTGCTGACATTTGAGGCCTTGTTAACTCTTGTGCTCACCCATCTGCTGAGATTTCATCCTATTCTTTATTGGTTTGTATTACTCTTACTAAGCATTCTGATCTAAACTTTGCTTGCATTTGACAGTATGGCAGTTAAAATATTCTTCCTAAATGTCCAGGATTAGCAATGCATGAATGTTGGCAATGAGCAGAGAGGACAGCCCTGGCCAATGGCAGGGCAGGCTGCACCAGGGTGTTTTCTTATAACATAAATACATTGTATGCAGTGTTTTAAACAAAGGAGTGTCACGACAGCATGCTGTGTTATACATATCCATCAGGAGCAGAACAGTACAACTGGCCTCAGCTCTAAATTAATCACAATCAACCTCAGTTGGTAATGGTTGCAATTTTTCATAAATAATAGTGATTTCTTAAATATTTCAGTACTCCTATTTTGCCTGAGAACCATCTGTTGCATAAATTCAGTATTGAAAACCTGATAGCATTCATTAAGCACTTATCTCCTTTGCTTTTAACTCTTGTACATACATTAAAGAAGGCCAATCAGGCAACCAACAGTAGTGAGTAAAAATCTAACTTTTTTTTCTTTTATAGCCATGGCATTACACTGTACTGCCTTGGAGATTTAAAGGGCTCTAATATTTTAGATGTCAGTCCTTGAATCTTGTAAAAATCACACTGAATTTCTTCAGAATTTCCACATCAAACTGACTGTGAAAGAATTTTGCTAGTGAAAATGGGGAGGCTTTTCTAGTGGATGAATTGCAGTATAAAAGTAAGAATCACCACTAGTGAGGAAAAATAAGCAGATTATCTTCTGAGGTCTGGTATCAAAGGCCTGAAACTTTAAAACCAAATGACCACATAAAAGTGGGACCAAAAAAAAAGACCCAGAAAAAATCTATCATTGACATATTTTCAATTTAAAAAGATCTCAACATAATAGTCATTTTAAATAGCATATGTATATTTTCAAATGCTCTGTAATAAGATTTTCAGCAAACTACTGAATATTACCTTTTTTTTTTTTTTTGGTGGGGTGGGGTCTAACATTCTGCTGGTTATACTGCAAGGGTTTTTGCAGCTTCATCTTTCTGGCTGAACTATTCCTGTTACAGTGTAACTTTTTTTTTTTTTTTAATAAAATAAACTCTCTCTTTTTAGGAAAAGATAGTGATGCATCACTGAGGGAAGCACCCCACCTTGCAGAAATCCCAGCTCACATAAGTAGGATATAGTCAGATTACAATTTCAGTGAGGTACCATTGTGCCCAGGCATTTTGAGCATCAGAAAAAATGCAAAAGATTTTAGGTAAAGAGACTGTTTGGGATTCTTTCTGTTTGAGGTGGGCAGGGAAAAAGTTTGGCTTCTGTTGGTTTTTTTCTTCTTTGCTAGAGAAGAAGAGAGTTCTTTCCTAGGGCAAAAAAAAGACAAAATGCAACTTGTGAATAAAATATTTAGTTTTGCGAAGTTCTAACCTGTAAAAATCAAGTTAGAAGGAGTTATCTGCTAGTGCATGAAATTACACTATATTCAAAAAGTAAACACCACTTCTTTTTGTTTCAGTACCAGAAGAAGCATAGAATAATAGAATAATTAAGGTTGGAAGTGCAACATTGTGTGAGCACTGTTCCTGGTTCTATTAATAATAAACATCTTATTTATTTTAGTGTTAAATAAGCTCTTTAAAAATAACATGCTGCAATCTTTTACAGTTGCTTGAAGGATCCCTGTCTTGGGATGACTTGTCCCTAAATCTGCATATGATATACTGCTAAAACTGTCCCTTCCCAGAAATGAGATTTAAAATTAAATCACACACTTTCAAATAAGAAAATGGAAAAAATGGAGGAGCAAAAAAAAAGTGGCTCCTTAATATATTTGTCTTAGTACTAAAAGAACATCATCTATGGCCTTTTCAGTAATGCTGCATTATTCATTTTGATGCCCCCAATTCAACGGACACCACAGAAAACTTCCTGGCTGTTGATTGAGAATTGTGTGGTCTCAGAAAGCTTCCAGCCTCAAAACACATTTGCCAAGGACATACCTGTTTTATTTCATGAACAAGAAACAGTGCAGTTGACTAATACTGACTGACCTTGCCTGCAAGTATCCCTGAAAGCCTGCAAGGTAGAAGTAATGGACAATACGATGAAGTGATGCACAGCTGGGCAGATGATGCTGCCTGATTTGGTAGTGCGGTATTTTTTTTTTGGACGGGTTTATGAAGTGTGTTTGTTTCTTTGCGGCAGGACTTGAAACTGCTGCTGCTGCTGTAGGTTAGCAGGGACACCTAGTGGCTTTGGCAAATGGAGTTGCTGGGATTGCTTCTCCATTTTCC
Source organism: Struthidea cinerea (assembly GCA_013397865.1). Lineage (NCBI taxonomy): Eukaryota > Metazoa > Chordata > Aves > Passeriformes > Corcoracidae > Struthidea > Struthidea cinerea. The sequence continues at coordinate 290,801 of VZTI01000471.1, read as the reverse complement.
TGATAGACTGTCAAGGTTTTTCGGAATAGGCTCTCAGTGCCTCCCTGCTTCAGTGTTGTCTCAAAGCATTTTGCACCACAATTCTTCTCTATACTTTTTTCTGCATTCAGTAAAGCAGGGAAAAAAATACCTGTATGTGTGTTTTAAGTACCGTGACAGATTTTCAGGAGGAGAAAGAGGGTTGGTGCAATTCTTGCATGACTGCTGCAGTCAGGTTTTCAGAACAAAGCAGGAGGTCACTTAAAATGAAAAATTCCACGTATCAACTTTATTATTTTGTTGCCATTAAAGCAGAAAAGTGCTTTTCATGGTGGTAGTCTTTTTAAAGTTACCATTTTAAATGCAATGTATATAGAGGTTTTCTTTTGTCATATAGGTATTATGCATTACCTCATTTTCATTTCTTCTGGGACTAAATAAATCTCACTAAATCAATAATTCTTATGAAAGTGAGACTCTTAAATGACACTTGAGGAATCTGTACATGTAAATTGCTTTTCCTATAAAGCCACAAGTCAACCTCTCAGTGAAATTTAAACCAGTACACACCGAGTGTACAAGGTCACCTTGTAGTGCAGCAGACAAAAGCAGCCATGTCAGGTTAGGCAGGATCTATCTAGTCCGATATTATGTCTCATTTGCTAGTGGCAGCAACATTAGAAGTGTACCTGTGATTAACGTGAGTGAGCTGTAGTTTGCCAGGGTGTTGGACACCTCCTGAAGAAACCAGAAAAAATCTAAAAGCATCTGAAAGTTAGGTGAATTCACCAAGAACAAAACATGGAACATGGCTCTCTCTTTTGAGCTGCTGCTCTGCACTGGAGCTACATCCTGCCCTAATAACCTTCACGGACATCAGCAGCCATTGCAGCTGCCAGCATGGAGCAGCATTTCATAGCCAGCTTGGCAAAGACTCCTCAAGAGTTGCCAAGAGAGCATCAAGATAGTAAAGTAAAAACAGAAGAGGTAGCTAGGGGGTGAAAAGCTTAGGATCCAGTTGTAGGGGACTTGGTCCCTTCAGTCGAGAGCTCTGAAGTGAATGGCTTTACACAGTAGAGAAAAACACAACTGATAAGCTTTTAAATCAAAAAAGATATGAGTCCATACAGCTGGAATAGAACTTAGTTAAGGCCTATTAAGATCCTGTGTAGATGAATTTCAAACAATCTTTCTCAGCAGGTAGAGAAAACCAATGTTTTAGGGATTTGCTCTTATGTCACATTCAGTAATGATACACAGTCATTAACAGGTTACTAGAGAAGTTTGAGGCCGTCCTTTTCCCACAGAAAGTACCTTTATTGTAATAGAAATAATCTACATAAATTTTTCTCCCCTAATTTCGTTGCTTATAAAAACTAGGTGTGACATAATCCATAGCTGATAGCAAGCCTTGTTCCAGCACACATTTCCAGAGATGACAATGAAGCAGTTAGCTGGGATTTTCCTTCTCTGGCTTCATCAGATGGCATAAAACAGACCCTTTGAATTCTCTTCTTTCAGTATATGCATATTAATGCTAGATTGGATAATTTATAATCATCCCCTACTTTCAAACAGATGATACTGAGCAGACATGACTTCGACAGGTTTCAAGATTGTTGACTTTTGCTGGTCCTCATGAGCCCATGATTTTCTTTTACAGTATTTCAGTATCGCAGTATCTGCGATAGAGCATCATAAAGATCTGTCTGTTCCACGTAAAGGAGAGAGGCTTTTCTCCCAGTTTTGATCTAAAATTGCCACATGTCCCTTGGATATTTGTGATTGATATTAATGATCATAGAATCATCAAGGTTGGAAAAGATCTCCAAGGTCATTGGGTCCAAGTTTTGACCACACATCACCATGCCATCTAAACCATGACACTAAGTGCGACAAGCAGTCATTTCTTGAGCACTCCCAGGGATGGTGGCTCCACTACTGTCCTGGGCAGCCTATTCCAATGCTTAATCGCTCTTTCAGTGAAAAAAATTTTCCTGATGTCCAACCTGGACTGCCCCTGGCCTAGCTTGAGACCATTTCCTCTTGTTTTGTTGCTGGTTGCCTGGGAGAAGAGACCAGCCCCACCTCCTGCAGTCTCTTTTCAGGCGGTTGTAGAGAGTGATGAGGTCACCCCGTGCCTCCTTTGTTCCAGACTGAACACCCCCAATTCCCTCAGCTTCTCCACATAGGACTCACCTCTGGACCTCCTTCACCCTTCTCTGGACTCCCTCCAGCCCCTCAATGTCGTTCTTGTAGTGATGGGCCCAGAACTGGACACAGCAATTGAGGTGTGGCCTCACCAGTACCAAGTACGGGGAGACAATCAGTGCCCTGGTCCTGCTGGCGACGTGATTCCTGATACAGGCCAGGATGCCATTGACTTTCTCGGCTACTTGGACACAAGCTGGCTCATGATCAGCTGGGTGTTGACCAGCACCCCCAGGTCCTTTTCTGCTGGCAGCTTTCCAGTCACTCTGCCACAACCTGTAGACCTGCATGGGGTTGTTGTGACTCAAGGGCAGGACCTGGAACTTGGCTTTGTTGAACCTCACACAGCTGGCCTCAGCCCATGGATACAGCCTGTCCAGAGCTCTCTGCAGAGCCTTCCCGCCCTCCAGCAGCAGATCAACTCTCCCACATAACTTGGCGTCATTGAGCTTTGCACTTTTAAACGTCAGTCTTTGCTTCCTTTCATGGTTATAGTCTCAAACCAGTTTTACCATGTACAGGATGATGAAGGACTCCACATATTGTCAGTTAACCAATGATTAGAGTGTAGGAAGCACTACTTCAAAGTGTTACTATTGAAATATTGTACGAAGACACTACCCTGTCTCCTGAATGACAGCTCTTTGTTCGTTGTCTTTCCCATAAGATGCTCTGAAAGGAGGCCTTTGAGTAAATATTTGGGAAAGAGATTGTTGAAATTCTCTCATTTCTTGCTTTGCCTACATCCCGAACCATTGTAAAACATGGCATTATTTTCAAATTGCAGTGAATACACTTCTTTCATTACATATTCTATTAACTAAACTTTCCTTCTACATTAATTTTTTTATTTTAAATATGACAAACCTTCCATGTGCTACTGTACCACTGCTATACAGTAATACATAGTTCATAAAAGTATGGATACTTGTGAATATTACTTTAGGGATCTTTATATTTATAAGATAATAAAAAGTTTTAGAAAAGGAAATGTATTCAGTTCTTGGCAGTAATCCTAGTTCATACACTAGCAATACCTACCTTTTGCTGATGTTGTCATTGCTAATGTGACTTGATTCTGGATTTACTGCACTGTCTGAGAGTCAAAAGCTGCTCTCAATATCATTGCCAAATAACGAATGGCTTCTTTGCATTAGACATTTAATTTCCTAGATTTGAACTAGAAAAAACAAAGCCTAATAACATGGGTTTTTGAGACTTCTTTATTCTTCATAGTTTGAAGGAGTCATTTACTTGCTTTCTTCACTCTCTTTTTTTTTTTTATTCATTTGGCTTAAAACTTTCTGGTTTCACCAATGGTGTAAAGAGGTCTTGAAGTCTCATGAGAACCAGGCTGAATATAGGTGTGGAAATACTTATTCAACAGTGTCTTTCTAACTGAATGATAAAGATATTTCAAGTAGTATAGCATCTGTTTTGAGAATTAGGGTCTAAATCAGACCTGAGAATGATGTATTCAGCATTTTCTTAAATGGCACATATAATTTCATGCAAATAAAAGTGTATATTTCCAGATAATTTTTCATATAACAGTTACTCAAATGTGTATAAGATTTTTTTGCATTTCTTCTGGAATTTAGGGTAGGGAACAGATATTCCTGTTGGTATATTTACAGCATGATTCAAGTAGAATATAATAGAAGGAAAAGTTTGTAGATTATGTACCAATATTACCCTACAGAGGAGCAGAGTGATGGAAAAGCCAATGGAATGGAAATATGAAGTGCTGACCTCCAATGTTATCTTAATTAAAATTGTCTCTGTTAAAGTCCTTGTACTCCCAAAAACTGACTGCCATGCTTCATATTGTGTGATGAAGTGACTTCACTCTTCTTATTGTACAAGAGTAATTTAAAATTTGAGGCAAGTTATCACCTCCTAGCTGGAAAAGCTATGAATCACACATAAGAACAAAAATCAAATTTAGGTGGTAGATTGGATTTTTGGGTCTCTGTTGCTGACCACTAGTCAATTTCATTCATTATACCTCAAACTAGCAAGTGCAGTAGGTACTTACACCCACCTGAAAACAGTTTCTGAATGCATGGCAAATGCTCTGACTGAACAGCCAGCTAGCACCAGATGGCATGGCAGGACACTGTCTAAGAATTTTGTGATCTAAAACTTCAAAGATTTGCTTTTCTGAAAAGAAGGACGTACCTAAGTCTCCTCAAGTAAATTCTGCCACTGTGCTGAGCTGCTAGCACGCTATTTCAGCACTGAGCAATGTTCTACCTGCCCCAGGTCGAGGGGACGGAGGCTGATCGCAGTGCTGGAGGGCAGGCGAAGCACCAGCCTGGGTTAGCCTTGCCTCCTGATAGCCAGGTGCCCAAAGGAGGGAGGAAAAAGTGGAGGGACTTCCACATGGGACAGGGAAGGGCTTATTCCAGGGGGAAGCCACGAGGAGAGCTGACAAAATTAGGCAGGTGCGGGGTTTTATATCCCTACATAATAGGCGTGGAGAACATAGAGTAACCAATAAAATACCAGTTATGGGGTCTCACAAAAGGGGGGAGAAGGGATTAGGGCAAATGGGAGAAGATGTGGGGGGTAGAGGATTAACATGGGCCAATTACCAACCCATGGAACATAGAACTTTCCAGAGAAATAACCAAATATGAGCTATAATGAGGAGGGGTGGCAGCAGCCAATGGTCAGCGTGCTTCATACAGCCTTTTGTGTGTTCACTGTCCTTGTGCTGTGGAGGCATCAAACCACTGGACCTGTTGGTCTGCTTGGTCCTGCTGACCATGGCTCTGGCCATGGATCACTGCAACAAAATTCCTGTAAACATCTAGTTATAAGATGCTCTTTAGAAATAGAAGTTTTGTTTGAACTGTGTCTTGCTCATTTTTGCCCATTTCAGCTTAGGTTTGTGCATCATTGAAATAGCAACCTCAGTGTTAACCCACTTACCCAGTTTTGAGACTCTACGAATTTGAAAGGTATATCTCTAAAGAGGCTGAGGGTTTCTGGAGCAATTATATAAGCTTCAGTTTTTTGTGTTACAGGTTTTGTTATAAAGGCTTGTTATTTATTCAGAAAGAACACATTTGCTGTTTATAAAAGTTCCAATATTTTTAATGTTTAGAGGGCTTTTCAAGGAATGAAAAGGAAAAATAAAGCTAACTTTTCCTTCCCAAGATATTAGGAAAGTTTCAGGGCTTCTGTTGGGTCATTCTTTTGAGAGATGATAGAGGTGGGTTTTACGAGTCAGATGCTGCTGTATACGTACAGGAGATGTGTCAAGCTGGACTTGGTCCTTAAATGACATCATCAGGTCTTTTTACAGTGTTGTAAGTGCTAAAAGCCACTCAGTCAGATAAAAGAATGAGCATGCCTGAAACGTCACGTAGAACAACTTTGCTGTCTAGGTTTGCTTTGTCAGGTGGTATTGTGAATTATTTAAAAACTAAATAAAACTTTTGCATTGCTAAAAAAGTTAATAATACAGGGAGAGTCATTAAAAGGGAGGGAGAGCTCTTACTTGAAATGATGACTCAGTGAATAGGACAGATTTGGGAAAGCTGCTCCATACGGCAGAAGTTCTCATCCAGAAGGTCCTCCCACCAGCCCCACCAGATTGTGTGAAGAGATGCAGAGGACATGCTTGCTAGCCAGGCATTGGGAAGTGGATCAGGGACTGATATGCTTAATCTACTCTGCATCCTCCTCCCCCGTGCTTTTTTAAGGATGCACAGCCATTCCAAGTCACAGCCATTAGCCAAATTGCTGTTTGGAACTGTTTGGAAGGATTTCTGGCCTGCATTCAGAATGCCATTCCTCTCTCTCCTCTGTGCCTTTTTTCCCTTCATCCTACCCCATATGAAGTCAGTGATTCATTCTCTTTGTTTCCTCCATATGGCAGGATGTATTAGAAAAGAAGGATAAACGCTCAAACAGAACATACCCTTTCCCAGAGGAGGCAGAGGCAAACAAACAGCATTTGCTCCTTATTTTCTTCTCTTTATATTTGTGAATAAGTTGGAAGGTTTGGGCTGTTTCTTTTCCCTTGCAGTGACAAGTTCCGGTCACTGAGTCCCGACGGTACACTTATTTGTGTGCTAAACAGATAGCAGCACTCTGCAACTACCTAAAATCCTATTCTGTGCAGCTGATAGTTCAGAAATCAGTAAAGTGTTGATCAAACTCCAAGTTCCACATTCAAAACATCTGCCTGATGCTAACTTAATCTCATATATTCTTGTTTGTGAGATTTTTACAGCCAATGGTTACACATCAGTATTTGGATGTAGTGACCATGCAGAAAATAAGATAAATTAGCTAGAAGGGCTATTTCTTAAAGAAAAACTATATCAGTCTGTTCAAGCAAAGTTAGATGCAACTTTGTTATAAAAGAAAAAACCAGCAATTTTTGCTGACAGTAAATATATACCAGTCAACAGCAATAATGAAAATTTACCAGCATAATTCCTTTTCAAAAAAACAGCAAGGCAAATATTGAACAACTGTCTTAATTGAGTCAGGCATTAAGTTTCCTGATTGTGAACAAAACTGGCAGCCAAGTGACGCTTATTTAATATGTATGTATATTAAAAAGGAAATAGAGATGCTGGATATGGAAGAACCAGCACTGCTCACTGGCGTTTAGACAGACATAATGCATCTTCATTAACGATGTTTTAACCCACAAGAATTGGAGTCAAAACTTCACAGAAGAAACAATTGTTGCCAGTACTCATTTTTACATGATATTCTCATGGTTCTGTCTCAGATATCATAGTAGTCATCTAAAATTTTCATTTCATTAATGATGAAAGTGACCTTTCAACTCTGGCTGATTTTGGATAGGACATTTTTGAAATAAAAAGAGTCCCAGAATCTTGTAGGTTTCACAAGTTTATTTTACATTTCAGAGGTGCTGAAGAGTGGGAATCAACAAATAGTCTGTTGTAAAAGCTCAGCTGTCAAGATGTTACCTTTTCGTCCACAAAACCAAACTTCAATTGATAATGCACCTATATGTGTAGACTCTTCCAAGTCTTTGTTGCATTTCGGTGGAAGACTGGACTTCAAAGTCACTTAAGCATGATGGTGTCTAACTGTAAATACTTAATCTGCCTTTCCTTAAACATAAACTGAAATAATGTTTAACATATGAGTTATTTAATTTCCAAATTATTGGTGAGTTACTCAGAAGTTATAAATACATATGCACTAAAATAATCCACATGAAAATAGGTCAGCTTCCTTCCAAATGACACTGATTCTGCAAAAATCTCTTCCCACAGTAGTAGCCAAGGACATCTTTTTGTTAAATATATGGCTTAAATTTGTTTGTTAATGAAAAAAATGTGGCACTTTACTTCTGCAAATTCAAACGACACTAAATGGTTAAGGTGTTCTGCATTATTGCACAAAATCCCAGTTCATGATTTTATACAGAATTTATTACAGAACTTGTCCGAATTCACATAGGAAGTGCCTGGATATCCAGCACACCATGTCTGGAGCACAACAGGAAGCTGCTTGCTCAGCTACATTAGTCAAAAACTTCATAGCTCACATATAGATTCTTTTATTATTATTTGTAATGCTATATATCCTGTGTAGCCTGGAGTTAATTTAGCCTGTCCCTGTAAGAGTATTATATTTATTTCTATCTAATTTTATTTTAGTAAAGATCCCATAGAGTGGCTAACTCCTTACCAGTTCTTGATTTTATACAATACTTTTCTTAAGTCTTTTTGGGAACACTCAGGTAATGAAGACCTGCAAGCAGAATGCAGAATGAGGCACTCTGAATCATTGACTCAAAAAAATAGATATAATGCCCATTATTAACACTGTGTTCTTCTCTGTCAGACATTGGAAGATAATTAAAATGTGCAGCTTTCCTTACCCAGGTGATTGTCAGAGCCCCCAAACACTGAAAATGGAGTTTGGGCAGAAAAGTTCTGAATCACAGCACAGAGACTTAGCCTGTGTCATTGTCATCTATCAGTTTTTTACAGAAAAAGCTTTTATTTTATGCATGTACAGACAGCACAACAATTCTCTGCTATTTACTCTCTACCACATATCCCATTACCAGTTACCAACATGTCCCAAACTGCCACTGCATAAGCAATGGCAGATATTCAGACCTCAACAATCAGAGTGCAAATCATAAATCTAGCATGAATTGATCTCAAAATTTTATAAAAATACTATTCCTTTTTTTTTTCCTTTTTATAATTTGAAACTTTTTTGTTGTGTCTTTGCTTCTACATCTTAGAGCTCACAGCTCCTAAACAAAACATTTCGCACTTATATCTGTAAAAGAGGGCTTGGTTTCTCTGACTAGATTCCAGAAGCCTAGGTAAAAACCTGGAGGCTCAAAGTTTATCAGAATTGACATTGTCACTGCACTAAGTGCATTTATGCATTATGTTTTTTTCTGGTTCTACCTCCTAAGTGTATGCTTTGTATGATACTGACTGATCGAAGATGGGATGTCACAACATTTTCTAATTATTTTTTTTTCTTCTAGCAGAAAAGATTATGTTTAAATGACCCTATTAAAAATAAAGATTTTCTGTGATGGAGGGAAAAATAAAAACCCCAGGCACTTCTAGGAATGTTAGAGTGACAGAAATGCAAAAAGTAACATAATCTGTTGAGCTCACAGTTATCCTTAACCTGACTGACTTCATGTATATGAGTCATCCCGTCACATTAAATGCTTCATCTGCTTTATGTATTATGTGATATTGCTGCCTTTGACAGTACAGGAGCCTGAGTGCAAGTGAAAGGGCTTTTTATCTGAACTCTGTTTATATAATAGAGAAGAAAGGAAAACCCAGGGTTCTAATCTGAGATACCCACTGTTGGTAATCTTAAGAAAAAAGAATGTTTTTGTACCTTCCTACCTGAGGAAGTTTTCTCTGGCTGCAAGAGACTATACCAGATGCATCATAGCTGATGGAAAACTTATAAGCTTAGGGAAAGTCTGACAGAGAGTAAAATATTGCTATTATTTAGTATGAGTCTGATCATACATTTTGTAAACAAGTGCAGAGACATTGGCAAAATGCCTTGCTTGAGGAAGTTAATTGAAGTTTGATTCACAGCATTGCTGCTTCCAGCAATACCACTAGCAAGCTGCTTTGACTTCAGTGGAACAAACTCCTTTTCATCTTCTTACCTAACAGAAGATTTAGTTGGAAGTGAAACAAGTCTATGAGATCCCTCAACTGTCTTCAAAACCCACAATGTCCTTTTAGGAAGCTGTGCCTGCATTCAGCAGAGGTAATGACATCTGACAACATGCCCACTCAGAATTGAGCACAACAGAGGTGGTTCCCATATCCACAATTAGTCCAGGTTTCAGGTATCCACCTGCAAGAGGCACAAGAGTCTCAAGGGTTGTGAGGACAAGACACAGGTTCACACATTGCAACGCTGAAGTCATAGACACCTTAATGCATTTCAACGCAAACTTGCTCACTCTGAACTCTCTCTGAGACAGAAGAGACACAAAAGAATGCCCATTTGCACCAAGGAAAAGGATGATTCTCTCTGTTCTGTTGAAACATCTTTTGAGACATCAGACTTTGACCAGATCTTTGGCCAGGCTCTTTTTCAAATAAAACACGATACTAGAGACACATCCTTACACCCTAAAGTAAAATGGACGTTTACTGATATAATCTATGAAAGCTTGATTTGACAAGCCGGAGTTCAGCAATCAAAGCAACCAAAGTAAAATCATGATGATATGATTAATGTTAGGTCAGATACTTAAATCTTAAGAGAAAAAAATAAAAGAGATGCATGAAATAACAAATCTGATCACAGGTGTGAATAACAGGTGGGGGATGTCCTCTCAGCAAATCTGCTCTGTCCTCAGTCTCAAGCTGAAGTATTCAGTTCTTCTGTCACAGCATAAAGGCATAAAGTAACAAAAAAGAAGGTATAAAATTTTTGAGCTGAGCTCAGACAGTTTTACATGGGAAGAGGAATACCTAGAATTTATCGTGTTGCTACTTAATTGGTTATCATTTTAATATTCACTAATAAAGTGCTCCTTTAATAACTGCAGACACAGTTTGTGCTCCTTCTGTTTTGAAGGAGACGGAAAATGGAGTTTTGGGTGATTGCTGTTTTATTCTAGTACTCATCCAATTATGGTATATAACTGCTTATAAGCAAGAAGTTATGATAACCTCAGGAAAGGAGGAAAACAGCAAATCATTTTTATTTTTGCTTAGCCAGAAAAGACAATATTATGGAAACACTGAACACTTTTCACAGCTTTTTATCATCTCCTGGGGTGAGGTATTGATTTCCTTTAAATTTATTACTCAGTTCTGTGTATATATAATTATGTGGAGTAAGGAAACCTATAGTCATTGCTCTTTTCCCTTTCCAAAAAAACCCTAAAAATATATGAATTTTAACCTTTATGACTCTTATACCCATAGCAGCTGCGTCAGTAAAAGACAGAGGATTGGTCATTGGTGCATTCTTTTCTTCCCCTGGTTTCATTTAGGAAACTAGTAGAATTGCTGAGCCGTATTATTGCAATGTTTTTGATCCAGTTGGATGTGGAATCAGGAAATCAAATGGAAAAGCATAGAAAGCTTTGGAAAAAAAAGAGCTTGGGGAAGAAGGGGAGCTGGTTTTGCATTTCTGTCATGCACAAGAACAGAGATTATTGCTTTACAGTGGATTTTCTGGGCTGTGAGTTATATAAAAGATGTTGAATTGAAATATGGGTGCCCAAAAATGCCAAGATGTACAGGAGGAATCAGTGCAGCCCAGTTGTTCCTTTTTGAGTGTCATTCTTCTGTATTCTGAAATACAAAAGCCAAACTGAATGCAATACTGAGAAGCGGCCTGAGAATATCTTGAATGACCTTGTGTGAGGCCCTGAAGAGCAATGGAAAGCCATAGATCTTAAGAGTTTTTTGTGGACTCAGTTTGGCCAGTCAAAACATTCCTCTGAGGTTTATGGCTTCTCCTTACATAGAATATGTGTACAGTTAGAGATCATGAATAATCACGTGGGGTATTCAAAAAAATGCTAGCACAGATAACCATTTCTCAGTAGACTTACATGAGTGAAGAGTGTTGGTTTTGCAGGTTTTATTGTCTTTCTGTGTTAGTCATCCCACTTACCAGTTCCTGAACCATGGGGAGTAGCACGTCTGACAATTTCATACCATATGGAAAGTTAGCTAGTGTTAATTCCGGTGAGATTGATGGCAGAGTGCAGCAAAATTTCTGTACACTACTGATCAGTGGATTTCAGTGTGTTGAGCAGTGGAAATCGCCATCTCAGTGTGTCATTTCATGGCTAAAATCTTCTTTTGCAACTGCATGGTGTTCAATTTTGATCCATTAAGTCGAGGGTCACAAAGTATCTAAAGCTACCCATAGACACTTTTAGATAACTAAATGTATTTGTGCTACCTAGACCTCCCAGTTGAAAACGATCGTTGGATACTACATGTGACTTTGGCCTGTAGCTGATTTTCCAGTTAATTATTTCTGAAGACAAAGTAACTTAAATAAATATCCCACAGGAAAAAGAAGGTTTTAATTTTTAATCTCCTTGCTAGATTTACTGAGCTGGGTCTTAGTGCCCATGGATGAAGCACTAGTACATATGGGATTTTTGAATTTTAGCAAACCTTTTGACACTCACACAGTATCATTCTCGACAAAATGTCCATCACACCACTAGACAAGTCCATAACATTTTGGGTAAGAATCTGGGTGATGGATTGGTTTTAAAGAGTTACAGTAGCTAGTCACCTGTGGGGTTCCCCCATGTTCGACTTTAGGGCCAGTGCTCTTTAATGTTTTCATGAAGGCTCTGGATGCAGGAATCAAGTGTACCTTAAGTGAGTTTGCCAATAGTACTAAGCTAGGAAGAGCTGTGGACTCCATCAAGGGTAGAGAGGCCTTACAGAGAAATCTGGATAGACTCGAGATCTGGGCCATCACCAACCATATGAAACTTTAAGAGCAAATGCCAGAATCTCCACCTGGGACAGGGTAATCCTGATTATACATTTAAACGGGAGGAGGAGAGGATGGAGAGCAGCACTGCAAAAAGAGATCTGGGTGTCTGGGTTGATGACAAGTTGAACATGAGTCAGCAGTGCCCTGGCAGCCAGGAGGGCCACCCGTGTCCTGGGGGGCATCAGGCACAGCATCACCAGCCAGGCAAGGGAGAGGATTGTCCTGCTCTGCTCTGCACAGGGGCAGCCTCACCTCGAGTGCTGGGGGCAGTTTTGGCTCCTTCAGTATAAGGAGAACAACAAACTATTGTGTCTAGAGGAGGGTGATCAAGATGGTGAAAGGTCTCACGGGTTAAGACTAAGGAGGAGTGGCTGAGGTCACTTGGCTTGTTCACCCTGGGGATGAGAAGACTGAGGAGTGACCACATCTTAGTCTACACCTTCCTCATGGGAGGCAGCAGAAGGGAAGGTGCTCATCTCCTGTCTTTGGTGACTAGTGATAGGACATGAGAAAATGGAATGAAGCTGCATTAGGGGAAGTTCAGATTGGAGATTAGAAAAGGTTCCTTACTGAGAAGGTGGTCAATCACTGGAACAGGCTCCCAAGGGAAGTACTCATGGCACCAGGCCTGTCAGAGTTCAAGAAGTATCAGGATGATGCTCATACTCTTGTGATTTACTTTTAGGTAGTCCTGTGAGGAGCAAGGAGTTGGACTCGATGATCCTTATGGGTTTCTTTCAGTTTGAGAGATTCTATGATTCTATGATTGAAAAAATTATCATAGTAATGATCATAGCCCTTGTTCAGGAACAGCCTGAAAAGAAAATCTCATTTTCCATCTAACTGATATCATCCTTATACCTATACATGCAAATAAACACTGCTTTTATGATCATTCTTGAATTCTAAATCATTTCAGTAATGTTTGTAATTGTGATACATAATAAAGCTTAAGACTGTTGTGAATTTTTCAAGTGAAGTGAATTAGAACTTACTGGCAAGGAGTTTAGAGAAAATCATATTATATATTTCAGAACAAAGGGACATCGTCAGCATCCTTTGCTTTGTGGATATCGTTTCACCTCCAGATTCAGAGGGCATAATATTCATACAAGGTAAATAAATATCTCTTTTGTTTTTCCCTAGCCACTGCAGAGATTTTGCATTTATATAATGTCTGCTCAAAAATTACACAGATGTGCAAGATCTCTTCTGGAGGAGATGCTGGAAGATCTCCTGTGTACAGCTCTGATACTGTCCTTTCTGTTCATGCATCCTCCTTTTCTGCATACGCCTTCTTGCTCCCATGACTAGTAATGCTGAAAATATGCAGTGCTTTTAATAATGGATCAATTACCCTCTTTCTGTTCTCCTCTTTTTTGATTTTTCCAGTTACTCTGTGGCCTAAGCTACTTTCAGAGCTAGAAACTAACTGAAAGGATGAAAAATCACATACAGTCTTCATAAAGAGGATGCTTGCTGTAGTATAAAAGGTTATGTCACACAACACCTACAGTAGCTTTTGAATAAGTGAATTTGAGTTGATAGTGTCAGTGTCTTCAATCTTAAACTCCCAAATGATATGGTCTCATCTGGGTTTCTTACAATTGTCTTTGATATTAATGAGCTTTTAATTAGGAATAAAATGGAGACATCATTATGGATAGATGTATTCATGCCGACTCAAGCATTCTTTTATTTATTTATTTATTTATTATTTAGGCCATCTGAAAGTGCTCTGGCAATAGAAAGCTATTCTAGCATTAATCTTATTTAGGACAAGGACAAGTACATTAGTCTTGAAGAGTATTAGTACAGATGGTATAAACAGTGCTCTCCTTTAAAGGCATCTAAACATGTGCAGTTTTGTGAGTCCTAGTATGCATGAACTGGTTAAAAATTATTCATTGAAACTGTTTCTAGATAGAATATTATGGTTTTAATGAAATATAACAATATAGAAAATGTCTTGAGGGAAAAAATAATTCACTGTAAAAAAGTTTTCAACAAATGTTAAAATAATTTCAAGAGAAGAAGGCTCTTATTTTTTGTAGACTTGCACTGTGCATCTATAGAGTCAGGTAGAAAATATAACCTAGATCTCCATCTTTGAGCTGAAGTCCGTAGATCTAAACCAAGAAGAAAACTCCTGCAAATATGATATGGGTGTATTTGAGATTTACTTCTCACCTTGAGGAGGGAAGTCCAGCAGTGCAATGAAGAACAGTTGCAGGTCTTCTGAGAGACTCTAAGTCCATAGATGAGCTTGTAATATGTACTGGACAATGCAGCAGTCACAGTGCTTGCAGCTTTGCACCAGCTCATTGCAACTCGAGTGTCTGCTGTCTGGCATCAGCCTCTGGACATCACACATAGATCAGGACAATTGTAGGACACAGCACCATCCACTGTTAATGTGATATGTCAGTTTCTTGAGGAAGCAGCAGGGTTACATAGACACAGACTGTCTTCCCGTGAAAATGTAAGAAAGAACAGAAAATGTTTTCTAGCTTAGAAACTATACACAATTGCCTTTGTAACTAGTGCTAGCACATTAGGGCAGCTGAGAAAATCCAATATGGAAATCTGCGCTTTCTAATCCCTTTATCTTGATTAACCAGGAAAATAAATGTATTTGGCGTATTTTTTAAGTATTAGTTTTCTTCTGTTAGCAATTAAAGAAAATGTTTACCAAATACATACTAATTCAAGTAGCAGAGGCTATATCTTGTACAAAAATTGTTTTCGTTAGATCTGATACTAACAGAATGAGGTGCAGTTTCTTAGGAAGCGTCTCTTCTTTCTAAATAAATATATAAATATATAAAAGCATTGAGGTAACAGGTCTCCATTGCCAGGATTTGGAAAGTTGCTAGTGCTATCATAGTAAATGTGGGTACAGTTTTCAAGTAAATGGGTGACTGCAAATTCTCAGAAGAATAGGTTTGTGATTAATAGTTTGTGATGAACAGTTTGTCTGTGAAGCATAGAAAAGTTAGCAAATTTCTGTTTGCATCAATTGGAAGCTACCTACAGCTGTGACACTAAGAATTCTGCAATGGGCCAGGCTCAGACCAAGGGCTTAATTATGACTGATCCAGCTAAAAAAAAACTGACTACCAAATTTCATCTGCTTGGTGTCTCACACATTCTATCTCTTTCTGTTCCTTTTTCTCTCAACATAGAGGCTTAATTCAGCTCATGCTGACACCAGTAGATATCTGGAGTAACATTCATGGAGTGTGGGTATGAAAAAAGCAGAGATTAATTGTTGTGTCTTGGCCACCTGCAAACATGTCACATCTTATTTCCAAATGCCCTACCTTGATCCATCTTCAGGCTGATATTGACTCTAAGCATATTTTAACAATGCCTTTAGCAAACAGGAACTCTCCAAGGCAGTTTGCTATTCTCTTCTTCTCTCAAATGTATACATTATAATCAACTCTATTCTAATTCAAAGTGCAGTAGTTTTGTGCAGCTGTCCCTAAGGTATCTTCCTTGTCTGAGCTATTAAGTGACTATAGTTAGGTCTGTCATGACATTTCTTCACACATGACCAATTTGTTGACCAGTGAGTTGAAATATATCCCTTCTTTCCTTTGTGCCACCCTCAAATGCTGGCCACAATTTTCTGTTAGGATAGCCACTCTGAATTCGAAGCCATAGTATCAACGGAGGGCCTTCTGACACGGACTAAGAAATTACTTATTTCCTTTTGTTTATTTTTAATGTATAGCTCCTATACTGTCTTTCCAGACTTTGGCTACTCCTGCAGCCAAAAAGAGCAGCAGCAGATAGGTCAGCAGCTTGCAGCAAGGTTGTACTGTGAAGGCCTTGTGTGTGATGGTATGAAGATGGTCCCCAGAGAATATACTCCCCGCTTTTTCTGATGGAGTTTCAGTGAAAGATACAAATACAACTGCTGCAAACATGCTTATTGAGGTGTGAGAAAATCATACAGGATTGGTTTAATTTTTTCTTCTGTTAGCCAGATAAATCATACTGAAATTATTTGTTGCGGCTTTGCTAAGTGTGTCTTGTCTCCCCACTACCATATACGCTATACTCGCATACTTTTGAGATTCTTGTCTCAGCACCAAAGAAAATATATTGGTTTCAATTTCTTCAGCCTTCCCATTTAATTCCACTTTCAGCTATTTTCAAACAACTTTAAACTCTATCTACCTCTAGGTAAGACAGATTAATGTTACCCTTGTGAAATTAATTTGCTTTTTTCAGACTTACTTAACAAAAAACGTTTCTTAAAAATACAGGTTTAAGTATTCAGAGCCTTTTGGCTAAAGATCCTTTGAATTGTGTTATGAAGTAACAACAGCCCTCGTAGTACTAATTAAATGATCTCTTCTCTTTCCTGGGCACATTCTCTGTTCACTTTATCCTCTGCATACCATGATTTGTCACCAGGCTCTGTGTTGCTGCCATAAAAAAACTGCAGGGACCCAAGTCAGTAGATTTAAATAGTTGTCATTAATTAGTTGTAATTAAATAGTTGTCAGTAGTTTAAAAAGTTGTCACTTTTTGGTGACAGCAATCACAGGACTGTGGTCTTCACTAGAATTAGCTCTACCAGACCCATACCCTCTGAAGTACTTTTGGTTTCACTTTTGCCCTGTTCAAACATAGAGCTGCTCGGGAAAAAGTTCTCAGCTCCTCAGGGCACATTAATCTGTCTGCCTCTCTTAATAGGAAATAAGAGGGAAAATTGTCACCTAGATTTCATGTGTGGGCAAGATAACAAATAAGAATTTTTGGTTTTAAAGCTAACAAAAATGGAATTATGCCAACGGGAAGAAGCTTGCAAAGCATATTGTTCACGTTACCAACAAGCGCCTCTGATTACAAAAGGTGGAAGTCAGCACATTCCTGGGACAGCAGAGCTCTCTGGACTTCAATGTTCACATATTTGAAGGAAACATCCATCTGTAACAGGTTATATCAGGAATGTTTCTTATGACGATCTCGATACAGTACAGATTGCTTGTGCCTTCCTAAACAGATTACTAATGTGAAATTCAAGTATGCTTGAATGTATTAGCCCTCAAAAGTCTGCTACCAATCCAGATTTAAAGCAGCTTCCTCTTTTTTCAGTAGCTTTCCATCACCGAGATCTTCACTCATTGAAGATGAGAAGTAGCTGGATATTAGAATGAAAACTTCAGAGGAAATTCCATCCCTGTTTTTCTACATAAGAGATACCGTCCAGGCCACAATGATGTCATCTGTTCTGTTATGCCCAGACAGTTTTAGAAGAAAGACTGCTTCTTTCAAGAGGAAAATAAAATTTTAATGTAGAGTTGTTGTTGAAAAAAGCGTCCAACTCTTTAATCAATGCAGCTAGCCTTCATGCTGATTTAGTTTTCTGTTAATTTATTCAGACTTCATTAGTTACAGCAGATATGAAAAGCAAGTATAGTATTTAACACTTTCACATTCTCTCGCCGATGTCCTGTTCGTGGTAGCAAAGCGTTTTAAGGTTCACCTGCCTAGACACACTGTGAAACACAAGGTCCTCTTTGAAGTAATGAATCCTAACTTGCAAGAGATTTTTAATCTTTTCCAAAATCTTTAAATTTTCGGTCTGCTGCGTTCCCCAAGAGTAACAACTTTAGCTCTTTGTTGTCATATGACTTTCCCTCCTGTACGACAATAACTTCACCTTTCTTCCCCTGTGATAAGTTGTTCTCAGTATTTGGAACATTAAAATCTTGCAAGAATCATCAGTGAAACAGTGTAATGGAATTTTGCTTTGTAACCCTTAGGATAAATCAACTTCATAAAAATGTGGACTCAAGCATTGTTTTTGAAGTCACACATCACTCAGGGGGTTACCATGCAAATACCCTTAACACCAGGTCTAGGGATGGAGTTTAGCTACAACAGGTGGGTGGTCTTCCAATACAAAGCAGCCCTAACAAAATGCAGTACAAACTACTTAGGAGCTGTACTGTTTTCAGAGACATCAGTCTGGCTCTTTCTCTATTATTGCATTATCGTATTTAGGTACATCAACACATCTATTGTCACGGTAATTAAGTTGTTCTGGTCTTTGCCACTGAATAATTATCTCTTAGTGACATCACTTTTTACCAGTAATATAGGAATACTATTGGATAGAGCTAAGTGAAGTGTGCAAAAGAAATTTTGTATAATTCTACCTTTCAAAAATCTGCTTCTGCATTCAGAAGGAAGAGATGGTAGAAAAGATCTGTAATTCACAGTAATTAATTAATTTATTCAACTAAGAATTCTTTGTCCAAAACTGTTTCTATGCAAATATTTGCAATATTTATAAGGTAGTTGATTGTGTGGGTATGATAGTAGTGCTATCATCCCTGTATAGTTGATTTATATCATTAACATTCACCAAAAATGTCTGAATTTTATTTTACATCCAAGCATCATTTACAGCCCTTCACATAATTGTTCATATAAGCTTTTCATAATCCTTTTCCCTTCCAATGTATCAGCAAGGTCAGTGGAAATGCCAGTGGAAGTGTTTACAATCCTTGCAAACATTTCCACTTTCTTTTCCTGTTATTTATGCATGAAATGTCTCCTGCGAGACAATCCTTAAGATTTATTATTTTTTTCCTTCAGATTTCTTCTTGAGGTTCACTTTCTGTGTGAAAACTGAAAGAAATTGGTAAATTAATCTTAGAAACATTGCTTTAAAAACAGAAGGTGTAGTGATGTCTTCATTTCTTTGCTTAATTTGAAGAATCTGGACTTCAAAGCCTTGTACAGATAATTTGTACAATTACATGAATTTGTCACTGTGATTTTCTTACCTTCTGTCTTTTGGTACACATGCTTCTTTCACTTTGACTCAGACAAAAATATAAGTGTTTGGGGTAAAAACTATACCCACTTGTTTAGTTTTAAAACACCTGATACAAAGATTTTAACCAATCTTAAAATCATTCTACTGGATAAGCAAATAAAGAGGGTTTCTCTAGTTGCTCTTTTTGCTTTTGTTTTCTATTTCTGTATTATGTCTTTTTTAATGACCTGGGTCTCATCTTTTCTTCTGAAAACAAATGCAACTTGACTAGTTTCTGACTTGATGTTAGCCCACGAAGTTTTTACTGATGACTTAGTAGACGAGAATGATCCTAGGACTGCAGATCCTAGCTTGTTGTAGCAACAACCACTTGTTATTCTAGGATTCGTAAATCTATTTATTATTGGAATGCAGACAGCTATTTAATGTTTTGCAGTTTATTTAAATGCTGAGATGTTTAAGAGCTCAATAAAGGGAGGGAGAACAAAATCTCTGCATAAGCGTAAAGGCTTGATCAAAGAGACAGGGAAGGTAGAACATCTAGGTTCATTTGAATAATTTCTGAGATGCTCTGATTTAAGGAAAAATCATCCTTTTGAGAGTGTATAGGCAGTCTTGACTTAGTCTGTGATAGAATTTGGGAACAATACACTAAGCTTAGATAAATTCCAGGCATGAGACCTGGCGAGGCAAAGCCTTTGCTACAAACTGGCTCTTTCATTGAAAGCACGTATGATGGGAACGTCCAAATTGCTCAGTCAAGTCAGAAAATTCCACAGTCGGGATTTCATACATTCTCCTAGTGTCATTGTGTCTCACTGTAGGAACATTTCTAAAAGTCTAATATTTTCATGTGTCATTTGGCTGTCCCTAGAACCATCTCAGTTTGTCTCTTATCTTCCCTTCATCTCCTGGTCAACACTTCCTACCACTGCCACCTTGGGCACAGTCCAGCAGCAAAGGTTACTCACCCTTCTTGCCCTTACCTGGTCTGGTCCAGCACCAAAGGAGAGTTCAAGAAAGCCAGATCAGCTGCTCTTCCAACAAAACTGCAATAGGTACTTGAGAGACAAAGCTGTGAGAAAAGACTTCCCAAACCACACTGAGCTGGGTGAAATTTTGCACCACAGTAAATCAGTAGGTTTGGCTGCACATATTCAGTATCTGTCAGCCCAGCACACGAGCAAAGGTGTTTTGTTGCAAAGATTTGAACAATGGCTTTGGCTTACTGCTTGCTGAAGTGTGACAGATGATGACAGCCATGCAAAGACGGAAACATTTATACTCCTCAGTATCTGCTCCCTGCTTTAAAATACAGCAATGCTAAAATTCAGCATTCAGAGGAGAAACAATCTTATACAGGAAGAACAATTTACTATCCTTAAACACAGGCTCATAAAAATATCCATCTTGAAGGACTGCACACCATGAAAGGGATCCACATTGGAGCAGTTCAAGAAGAGCTGCAGCGCATGGGAAGGACCCACGTTGGAGAAATTCATCAAGGACTGTCTCCTGTGGGAGGGACCCCACACTGGAGCAGGGCAAGAGTATGAGGAGTGACAGAGGCAATGTGATGAACAGACCACAGCTCCCATTTCCCAAAACCTTGCACTGCCATTGAGGGAAGGGAGACAAGATGTGGAGTGAAGTCAAGCCTGGGAAAAAGGGAGAGGTTGGGGCAAGTCTTTTACAATTTGAGTTCATTTCTCACTATCTTACTCTGATTTGATTGGTAATAAACTAACTAATTTCCCTTGGCTAAGTCTGTTTTGCCTGTGATGATAGCTGGTAAATGATCTCCCCCTGCTGTATCCTGACATGTGAACCTTTTGTTATATTTTTTTTACCCCATCCCATTGAGGAGGGCAGTGATAGAACAGATTTGGTGGGTACCCAGTGTCCAGCCAGGATCAACCCAGCACACATTTTTAAAACAGGTACTTCACCTGGTTCTCCGGATTAGCTGATAGCATTTAAATGAACAATCAGTACAAGTCTGTCTTGTCATGAAATATTTAATCCCGGATACAGTATATTTTTGTAAAGGGATTTTTAGAACCTATATTATTAAGTGACCTCAGCATCAGGCAAAATTGTCATCTCTGATATGATCCACTGGGTTTTTTTGTCTGAAGGACTGGGTAAAGGGGAGGGAAAGGTAAGATCAAAAACTATGAAATCAGAGCATCATGTGATGCTAATGCAGCTAATGTCAGAAACAGATCTTCTGACCTTTTCTGGCTAAAGCTATGTCCCATACAGTACTGATGCATCATATGGGACACGGAAAGGACCATAGTCAAGTGCACTCTAGCTTTCAGCTCTAAAGGCTTCAAAATTAGTCTGAGGGAAAGGGAGAAGTGAAAAAATATGTAACGTATGCATGATTTGACACATTCCCATATATGATATTTGGAATTGCCCTGCATTCTAAAAGAGCTTTGTGTTGCTTTTCAATTTTTTTTTAATTATAGTTTTTCAATTTAAAAGCTACAGGGCACTGTACATTCTTGTAAAGCACTCGTGGGAAGATTCAAAGCTGCAGAACTTTGTACAAACTGATTTGCATTTCAAAGTAGTAGAGATGGTTTTGGGTGAGATCACACAGAACTATTAACTAATAACTTTAATGAGCTTTCATAATTGCACAGCTGAACTTTGAATAGGGTCCTCTTTTGAAAAAAAGTATCAGCCAACAGTAACTTGACACCTGACTTTGGACTTAAAGAACAGAACCAGAGAAAGACAAAAAGAAGGTAATTAACTTATTTTCTTTTAATAAACAACTCCTTCATGTATTTCGTTTCTTAGAGTCTATCAAAGCACAACAAATACCCCAGAAAGGCCAGGAAAACAATTTTGCAGGCTGTCATTCTTATTCAAACATAGAAAAGCTGTCAGTTCATAATCATTTATGTTTTTTGAATTTTCATCTAGCAAGCTATAATTTTAGAGAAGTGCTCTGTAGTGCAAGGCATGGTACAATCACAGAACAGTAAGATTATACCTTTAGTTTACATTTATATGTGCGCGTGTGTGTGTGTGTGTGTGTGTGTGTGTGTGTGTGTACATACTTGCATGCATACACTTTACTTTCTTGTATGTATCACAATGAAGAGAGGGATGCAAAAAACCACAATGTTGCAGATGTTTAGAGGTAATTCCTATACTGGCAAAGGTAAAGTATGTAGTGCTGGTTGTTTAAGCAGGAATGAAAGGCATCATGTTGAACACTGACACTAACAGTTCAGCACTGTGCCAGTGAAGTCACCAATTAGTTAACATCGCACAAGTCTAAAATAATACGGAAAATAATTTTTCACTCCAAGAAATCATCTTGCAGAAAAGAATATGTTTCAATGGCATCATTTCACTCTGATTTTTCAAACAGTAGCATTGTTGATTAACAGGTGTATAGTAATAAATAATGGTGATCACACTGACATGAAAAGTACTTTACAGGTGAAACTGTATCCTTTACAGTATCCTTTATTATTATTAGGGTGAAGGCAAAAAGTAGGCCCAGCTAGTGATGTTACTGGGCATGTCCTGAAAATACAACTTTACATTCATTAAATTCAAATGGGCATCATAGGCATCTCCCAAAATTCACCTTGTCCCACACATTTCACTTGCTAGACCTTTTAACCCTAGCCTGAGATAAGGTTACATTTTTTACATAATGAAGATGAAATCATTTCTCCATAAAAGTAGTTCAAAGCTTAGGATATAGTCACAGATTTGCTTAGCAGAAAGAATGGTAGTATCATCTGGCTCAATGTAAATTGTAATAATAAATTTAATTTCTATTTTCTTCTAACGTGTACTTAGTGATCGGAGTAAAATTTTCCTTATTGAAATGTAGTCACTCCAGCTCGTATCTCAGTCCTGAATCTTGCTTCCTTGCAAGTGCGTACACACAGGTGCACACACTCTTACAGATAAATACATATCCATCTCATTATCTGTGCGCGTGCCGTAGCAGAAGACTGCTGTTACTGTTTGAAATGCTTTATTAACACTACTTTTCTATATTCCAGCCACAGTCAAAAAATCCTTTTATAGTCTTTTATACTGTCCACCTTCTACTTTGTAGTCCTCAGAAGTTTTCATTACCAGGTGGATTGGATAGCTGCAAAAAGCGTTTCATATTTTTTCTATCTAAACCAAACACTCCAGGAGTGCTCATCTTCCACTGAACCTGTTTACTTTGTGCTTCATACGTTATTAGATGGCTAAGGTAGGAAATGAAATCCCTGTGTGGCAGAAGCACCAGTATGAAAGCACTAACCTCACAGACTGAGCTCTGAAAGTAATGATCAGAGCACCCCAAAGGCTCTCTGATCTGAATTCATTGCAAATACCTAACTCACAGTCCCCTATAGGTTTCCAGTTTCAACTTAGTGCTTAATGAAGTGAAGTTTATCTCTGAAAACCTTTGTCACAGCTGGACATAACTAGCAATAGTTACTTGCAAGACTACAATTTAAGGGGGAAACTAAATCTCAGTATGTTGTCCTTCTAGAACAAAGTGGAAATGTGCTTTTATAGGTAATATCCTACAGAACAAATTTCATCCAAGTCTCCAGTCTATATGTCAAAACCAGCATGCAATGTGCCTCATATTAATAGTCTCTGCATAGAAGTGTGAAAATGGAAATACAAACCCACATCAGTCAAGACTGAAATTCTTCCACAGAGTTGTGAGAGGAGTTATATGTGCATCATTCATGTACGGTCAGTCAAAGAACACAGTTTTTACGGAGTTCCAAGATAAATGCTTTTTCACTCAGTTTAGTTTTTAACAGAGCACAACAGCTGTTTATTTCTCAGTCCAGTTACAATCGTACTAATGCTTGCAATCCAAACCACCCAGTTCTTGTTTAGAATTTTTTATTATACAATAAGATCAACAGATCCAAATACCTGCTCTTTTTCTTGCATCTTGAATCTCCACTGTTCTGATCATCCACAGTCTGAAAGTGCAACCCTTCTCTGTCAGGCAGGATGATTTGGTGAGTTATCACATTCCAAGTTGTGTACCAGCAGAGTGTGGTGTTCCTGTAGCAGAGTTAGTGGTGGGACTTCCTTTTCCATCAGTCTGCAATTTACTCAGTATTATTTTGATGTGCTTCAGACAGCTTATTTGCTCAAATAGCTGTTTGATTGCCCCATCAATTTAGTTATAACATATTTGTTAGTATGTATTTATCCCTGTGTACAGGAGGATTTCTTTTATGTTACAATACATGTGATAGAACATAGACAAAAAAAACTTGACTCAAACGTCAGTTGCAAACTTCTTATGCAGTAGCCAGATGATCCTCAAAGCCTAAAGACTCAGATAAGGTGGTGGATGCTTGGCCATTGGGTAATTTTGTCATTGTGGGTAGGACCAGATGGGCAATAGTCATCTGTACAGACATGAGAGGTAGTTACAGGCAGGAGTTATGTAAATATTTTTACAAGTATAACTAAAATGAAGCCCAAATTAAAAAATCCAGAAAAGGCCTCACAAGGCCTGGAACCCATTATAAGGCTTATTAATACTACGTAGCTTGAATCCCAGCCCTATCACTTAGCCTCATCAAGTTGGCTGTACCATAGGAGTTAAGGAACTTCTGCAGTCCTTGCTTGCAGTTTGCTTTACTCTGAACATCTCAAACACACCTTCCTTTGATGAACACCTATATCATTTTCTTCTTCTTTTGAAATGGGTTATTGTTCATCTTCATTTAGTAGCTACTGTTGAAAATTCTCTTGCCTTTGGTGACTAAATCTGAAAAGTACACCCTTTGAAGAAGGATAGCTAATTTAGTAGGGGTTATCTTGTCTTCTTCTATCCTCATTTTTTACCTGAAGGCAGGAATGAATAAATCGCTTACCAACTGCAATTTCCATTAAATCTGTGGTGCTTCTTTGGACATTGCGCTGCTTAAAAACAGACAGCTCATCTTATCTTGTTTTTTTCTTCCTAAAACTGGTTAATACATCTTGGAAGTACAAATATGTATTCTGTAAATCCTTCTCAGGTCTTGGGTTCCAAAGAGTCACACAAAATATCTTTGTGCAGTAAAAGCAAAGAATCAATTTGTCCTATTGCAAATTCTAATCAGAGATGCACCAGTTCTTCCTTCCTCATCTGAGCCATTGTGTATGCATATGCGTGAACAAGCTTCATCTATTTATCACTGTAATATATGCAATAAATATTAAAAGGAAACTTTCCATTGTCAAGGAGCTCCTTTTCTTGATTATAATGCATCATTAAGGTTTGCCTTAAAACACTAATGGGAGGCAAAAGCTTGGTTTCCTATCACCTCACAGAAATCCAAAGCTGTAAACTTATCACAAATGCTATTAGCTCTTTTTGCATAGTTTATCTCTGGGTTAATTATAGTACTGTCTTGAGGAAACCTAATGAGACTGAGAAAAGACTGAAACCTCCTTTATTATTTGCAGTAGGAAAAGCTGTTTTGCCTTCTCTGACATCTGGAGGAAAATGCTGGCTAAACAAATCCTTTGACTAGCCCTATGATACTGAAGTAAAATCTGCTTTTTTGTTAGTCTTGCCATTCACAATAGGTTTTATTGTTTTGTTTGGTGTGAAAACACATGCTTTTGCTTTGCAATGGTACTGTTCTTTTTCTGCAGACTTAACTTCTCCCCTTTCCCATCCTCACTCCACAGGCCTGTGACGGGGGGTTAGCCCAGATCAGTGGAGTCATGCGTCACACAGCTCTAACATGCTGGCAGCCGTTCCTGGGTCTGGCTGTGCTGCTTGTCTTCACGAGTCCCACCGTGGGCTGCCCAGCCCGCTGTGAATGCTCAGCACAGAACAAGTCTGTCAGCTGTCACCGAAGACGTCTGATGTCCATCCCAGAAGGCATTCCCATTGAGACCAAAATCTTGGACCTCAGCAAGAACCGACTGAAAAGTGTTAACCCTGAGGAATTCACATCGTACCCGTTGCTGGAGGAGATTGACCTCAGTGACAATATTGTCTCCAATGTTGAGCCGGGAGCCTTTAACAATCTCTTCAACTTGCGCTCCTTGCGGCTGAAAGGAAACCGTCTGAAGCTGGTCCCCCTTGGGGTGTTCACTGGGTTGTCAAACTTAACAAAGCTTGATATAAGTGAAAACAAGATTGTCATTTTGCTAGACTACATGTTTCAAGATCTGCATAACCTAAAATCCCTGGAGGTTGGGGACAATGATTTGGTGTATATATCACACAGGGCCTTCAGTGGACTGCTTAGCCTGGAGCAGCTCACACTGGAGAGATGCAACCTCACAGCCGTACCAACAGAAGCTCTTTCTCACCTCCACAACCTCATCAGTCTGCATTTGAAACAGCTCAACATTAACGCTTTGCCGGCGTACGCCTTTAAAAGACTGTTTCGCCTGAAAGACCTACAGATAGAGGCCTGGCCGCTCCTGGACATGCTGCCTGCCAACAGCCTGTATGGTCTCAACCTAACTTCTCTCTCCATCACAAACACCAACCTGTCTGCGGTACCTTACCCTGCTTTTAAACACTTGGTTTACCTGACACATCTCAACCTCTCTTACAACCCCATCAGCACCATCGAAGCAGGCATGCTGTCAGATTTAGTGCGCCTGCAGGAGCTCCACATGGTGGGGGCACAGCTGCGCACCATTGAACCACATGCTTTCCAAGGGCTCCGATTCTTGCGCGTGCTTAACGTGTCCCAAAACCTGCTAGAAACCCTAGAAGAGAATGTATTCCATTCCTCCAAAAGCCTTGAGGTCCTCTGCATTAACAACAACCCTCTGGCCTGTGACTGCCGTCTTCTTTGGATTTTGCAGCGGCAGCCCACCTTGCAGTTTGGTGGCGAGCCACCAATGTGTGCTGGCCCAGACAGTGTCAGAGAGAGGTCATTCAGAGATTTTCACAGCACAGCTCTCTCCTTTTACTTCACCTGTAAGAAGCCCAAGATACAAGAGAAGAAGTTGCAGTACCTGGTAGTGGAGGAAGGACAGACCGTGCAGTTGATGTGCAATGCTGACGGGGACCCGCAGCCTACCATCTCCTGGGTTACCCCGCGCCGGAGGCTGATCACAACTAAATCAAATGGTAGAGCCACTGTGCTGGGAGATGGTACCCTGGAGATCCGATTTGCCCAAGACCAGGACACTGGGATCTATGTCTGTATTGCAAGTAACGCAGCTGGGAATGACACCTACTCGGCCTCCCTGACAGTAAAGGGGTTTACTTCAGACCGTTTCCTTTATGCCAACAGGACCCCTATGTATATGACAGACTCCAACGACACAAGTTCTAACGGAACTAATGCGAACAGCTACTCTCTGGACCTTAAGACAATACTGGTGTCCACAGCTATGGGCTGTTTCACATTCCTTGGAGTGGTTTTATTTTGTTTCCTTCTTCTTTTTGTGTGGAGCCGAGGGAAAGGCAAACACAAAACCAGCATTGACCTTGAATATGTCCCTCGCAAAAACAATGGTGCTGTGGTTGAAGGGGAGGTTTCTGGACCACGAAGGTTCAATATGAAAATGATTTGATGGTATTCTGCTAGCAGTGCTTTTTCTGTGGCATTAAAACCAATTAAAACAGCCTGGCATGTGGAATTGCTAGGCAGAAGCAGCTTAATGCAGCTGTCAGTGTATCAAAAGGTTATATGAAAATGGAAAGACTATTTGTGGTTATACAACAGAGCCTCCAGACCTTGAGGCAGATGTGTCAGGGCCTTTCATAGAACTGGGAAATTGTACTAACTGTTTGCATTGCAAATATTGGCATTCTGGGGATATCAGCAATGAACCACTGGCTCATGCTCATGGACAATTGTTCAACATTTTCTATTGCTACAAAAGGAAAAAGAAAAAAAACCTACAGTGTAGGATTTACATATTTAAAGAAAAAGACACATTTGTCTAAACCACACTCTACAGTGAAATTTGTATCCATATATCTCATTTGGTAAAACTTTGCATCGTCCCTTCTAGTTGGTTCAATACAACAAAAAAATTGGTAGCTTTTGTTTTTAATCTACATCTATACTGTGTACATTTTGAAGCAATACAAATGAGAGGTTGTGCTTTTAGATATCCACCACTACTGACCCAAGTGTGATGTCACCCATCTTTTAACTACCATCAAACCCAAATTAGATTCTTGTAGTTACTAATTAGAAATAACATAATAAGATATTTTTCTCCTCATGTAGAAGGCCAGAGCTGAATAGTTGAGAGCAAAACCGCTCAACTCTGTCGATCTACCCTTCGTATAAATATAAGGCATGTGCCTAGTTTTGATACAGAATGGAATATTTTTTATATCTGTGATATCACACTGGACCAGTTTACTGTAATACAGCCCTGGTTCTCACACAGGGAAGGCAACCCACTAGTCAATGCTGGCATGGAGGAGTTGAGTTCTACCTTGAAGAGAGAGAATTGGTTTTGTTAGCCCTGATTTTAATTTCAAAGCTACTGTTAAAATGTTAATGTGTACTGGGCCAAATAAAGATCATAATACATTCTGCAGACTCCTTGGGAAATATGGTCATCTTACTCTTTATACAAGTGAATTAAAACATACAAACACTCTGCTACTAGGAATGAACTCTTCTCCAATGCCAAGTAAACTACAGTTGTTCATGCATAATATGGGGATTTATAATACTAAAATAATGTTTAAAACATGATAGCCTCAAAAAGGCTAACATACTGCCAGATATAATGAACCTCTAGCCACTGTCATTCTCATCTTGTATATTTGTAGATAACACAGAGACGCAAAGCTAATTTCCAAGAACAGATTACTTAGCTATCCTTGATGCCATTTTAATAACAATGTGGTTATGTTTCTTTCAGGGGCAGTATCTTAGAGCAAGAGGGCCAAGTTTTTCCAGATTTTAGGAATCTTTTTTAATGGAGAGAAGACAGAAGTGGAACATTAGTTCAGTACAAATAACCTTATGTTTGTTTGTTTTATGCCTCCAAAGAAATCCTCAAAAGGCTGAGAAGTGAAATTTTATTCTTTATCATTAATACCACAGTTTTTATTTTTAAATTCTCAGCAATTGCAAGATACAAAGTTGTTCAGCCACCTCTCAAGTTTTCCACCAATTATGAGCCATGGGTTTGTTGTATGTGGTTGATAGCAAATACCATTTTTAAATGACTGGCATAACCTGGAGTAAGGATGACAATGACTATATACGTGTTTAACCAGATGAATATGAAAATATTATAACACAGAACATACAGATTAATGTGATCAAGAGTCTGTGTTCAATCTTAGTATTAGAGTTTGGTATTTTGAAACCTATAGGTCAGGCTGACCTATAATGGGATGCAAGTGCTTCTAAAATTAGTATCCACATTCTTGGCAGAGATTTTCAAAGCAGGATAAAAATCTCCCACTTCTATCAAGGGAAATGTGCCAAAAGTTGTAAAATCCAGCTGCACTCCCCAGATGTACACATAACTTAGCTGCAGGACCCAAGGCTAGGCAGTTTTGAGAATCTCTTTTTCTAGTGGTTGATCATTGTTTGCATCGTTGCTTCATTTTTAGTTGCCAAACTGAGGAGGTTGCAAGCATTCTTAGAATTTTCTTCACTTAAGTTGGCTTTAAGTTTAGAGTTGTGTTTTCTTGCTTCCTTTTTTTTATGCTCTGAACTAGATAGCTGGAGATTTATGGACATGCTTGATAAGTATACTGTTTGTTCTATGATATTTTTAGAACATTAATATAATGGAATAACCCCTGACTAAATTCTAACACCAGGGAAATTATTTTTGTTGATGTAATAACCACTGCACTGAAGTCCAAAACTCTACTGTACCTTAATGTGGGCAGTTAAAGAAACAAATGGGGATAAAACAAAATGTTTCTGAACTGTCCCTTGAAGACATTTGCATGTGCCTTTCCCTTGTAATTGTTATTTTTTTCAACTAGTAATCTATTGCCCCTGCGGTCTTTTCATGTTAAATGTTAAAATCAATGTTAGAAGCAAAAATCCACCTAAGTTCTAGACATTTGCAGCTGATTTCTTCATATTAAATCACACAATAAAAAAAAAGTCAAAAACCACCACCCTAGAAAACATGTACTTTAGGATTAATTATGAGTTGCTGTATTCCCCTATTCCCTTAGAATGACTCTAAGAAGTGATTGCATTGTTAGTGCACTGCAAGGATTTGTAAGCAGAAATGTGCTTAGTTATCTATGTAAAATGTGTGCTGGTGATGGAAATCACCGCTTGCTGTTGCTGAGCACCGCCTTGCAGAGCTGTCAGCGTTCTGTGTACCGCCTTGAGTTCAGTCAGTATTCAGTTTTTCAGAATCAGTGTTTGCTCCCTGCCTCCTAGCAATGTTCTACTTTTTGCAGCCTACTTATTTCAGCATGGACTTAACAAGGCATATGGCACCTCTTAACAGAAGTGAGGACAGCAAGACTCAGAGACACTTTTTGTCTTGCTCCACATAGCATTCTTCTTATGTATTTGTGGGACACATACTAACTGTGGCTCTTTTGGGTGAATAAGGAGTACAGTGTCAAGGTCAGACCTAGACAAGTACCTTTTAGGCAATTCTTTTAAGAACAGTGGATGAATGCCTACCCTGCCTCTTGAAGGAGTCACTTCTACTTCTCTGCTAGAGATCAAGGAGACACACCACAGTTTATTTTACTGCAGGGGAGAAAAAGGACTGGGCTGTGAGGAGGCATCTGACCCATATGGCTCCCCTATCATATATTCAGAAACAGGTGGATAGTGCATACCTGGCACAAAAAGAGGAATCAAAGGTTTTAACCTACCTCTGACTTGTATACCGGCTGGTCTCCATGCTGACACTAGCCTGAATTTACCTGGCAGTCAGTGCAACAAAACTCTGAGGAGCAGCAATAGTTCTGCAGAAAAAGAGAAAACTGAAAACATCAGAACCAGCAAAGCAACTTGAGAAAACAGGTACCAAAATATCCTTGTCAATACCTCCTGTAAGAGAAATGACTGAGCCTCCCGCAAATGTGTTTTGAAGTCCACTTGCACAGATCAGTACGAAGATCAGAACAGATGAATGTACAAGTGTTTACAGAATCACAGTGAATCACAGAATCATTTAGGTTGGAAAGGACCTTCAAAATCATTGAGTCCAACCTTTGACTGATCACCACCTTGACAACTAGACCATAACACTAAGTGCCACACCCAGTCATTTACTGAACACGCCCATGGATAGTGACTCCACCACCTCCCAGGTCAGTCCATTACAATGCTTAACCACCCTTTCAGTGAAGAAATTCTTCCTGATGTCCAGCCTGAACCTTCCCTGGTGCAGCTTGGGGCTATGCCCTCTCCTCCTGTCATTGGTTGCCTGGGAGAAGAGGCCGAACCTCATCTAGCTACAACCTCCTCCAAGGGAGTTGTAAGAGTGATAAGGTTCCCCTGAGCCTCCTTTTCTCCAGACTAAACACCCCCAGTTTCCTCAGCCGCTCCTCATAGGATTTATACTGTACACCCTCCATCAGCTCTGTTGGCCTTCTCTGGGCATGCTCCAGCACTTCAGTGTATTTCCTGACTTGAGGGACCCAGAACTGGACACAACAATCGAGGTACAGCCTCACCATTGCCAAGTACAGGGGGACAATCACTGCCCTGGTCCTGCTGGCCACATTGTTGCTGATACAGGCCAGGATGCCTTCTTGGCCACCTGGGCACATGCTGGCTCATGGTCAGCTGCTGTTGAGCAGCACTCCCAGGTCCTTTTCTTGTGGGCCACTTTCCAGCCACTCTGCCCTAGTCTGTGGATCTGCATGGGGTTGTTGTGACCCAACACCAGGCCCCTGCGCTTGGCCTTTTTGAACCTCATACAGCTGGCCTCGGCCCGTCAATCCAGCCTGTCCAGATCCCTCTGCAGAGCCTTCCTGCCCTCAGCAGCAGATCAACACTCCCATCCAACTTGATGTCACCTGCAAACTTACTGAGGGAGCACTCCAGGTCATTGATAAAGATATTAAACAGGATTGGGCCCAATCCTGAGCCCTGGGAGCTCCGCTTGTTGTCAGACACCGACTGGTTGTGACACCATTCACCACTCTCTGGGCCTGGCCATTCAGAGAGCTTTTAACCCAGCCATTTTTCCAACCCAGTTAAACTTTGCATAAATGAGTGAAAGAGAACACTAAAGAAATGCATACAGAAAAGGGTTTTTGCAATGATTTAACGATGGATAAGGACTAAGCAGCACCCCAAGTCAGCCTTATTTTTAAATTTTGAGATGGTTCTCTTTTTTTTTGTCCCTTCTTCTTTCTTCTTAACTTTACAACTTTTTTTTCAGAAAGGTTTTCTCCACAAAAATGTAACTTCAGTTAGATTCAGACTGGGAGGCTGCTTCTACCCTCTGTACCCGCCCCATTTTCCATTCACACATGTTTCTAGTGCCAGCAGAGGCAACAGCTCCAGATACAATTGAACAGGAGACTCCAAGACCCCTAGAGAGCTGCTGATGTCACCGGACATTTTTTAACTAAACTTTTTTTAAGTTGACTTCATTGTCACACTGCCATGCAAGGTTTCCTTTATGGAAAGAAATTAGCCTTAAGGCTATCTTTTTTTTCCTTATTTCTTTAATCTTGATATTGTATGACCTGTGCCAACAATTATAACATCATGAAGAAAATTAAGACGTATTACACTTTACATCCTCAGCATGACAAATTGTAATTTAGGCAGATGAGACACAGTAAGAAGTCAGTGTTAATATTTAATAGAAAGTCTTATCTAAACCTTGTAACAGAAGAAACAACTGGCAAGGAGATAACGGAGGTATGTAGGCCATGTTGCAACTGAATCACATCAAAGATGTGAAACAGACTTTGCTACACCATGCCTGGATATCTGGTTTTGACAATAGACTTTCCCAGAAAAACTCTCAGGATGTGTGACTGCCAGAAATCCACATTTAACCCATGAAAACACAAAGCATTGGCTGGAAATCCAGTAGAGCAAGCAGTTTCTGGCTGCCCAAGGACAACAGCAGCTTCCAGCAAGGATAGACAAGAAACTGTAGTCATGCAGTTATTTTGCCTCATCCACTACTGCATCCTGTAAAAATATAGTCCATTAGCCAGTAATAAAATGCCCAATCCTTACCAATTTTTCTTCAAAGGAGGCAAAATTTGCATAATAAGCTACAGTCTGTTTTGCCTCCACTCACAGCAGTGAAACATCCATCAAGAAGTGAGGAAGAGGAACCCTATTCTGACCAGTTTGCTAATAATCTTTTTCCATTTAATGGTCCTAGTCTACCCGGGGCTAGCATGATGACTGCTTTGTCCATTCCCATCTTCTCAGCTCACCATGTGGCTTGACATGGAGCAGCAGGGAAAAAAAACATATGGTCAAGTTGTCCCTCCTCACTGAACTGTAACTGATAAACAGCACAGCAGTCGTGTCTTAGAAATCTCAGTCTGCTGCAGTTTATTCATGGTTTTGCCATAAGACAACATGTGGGAAAACATTGGATACATGCTTTCTGGCCTTCTTTCAGTATCCTGTGTGATTGATTGCTCTTTATGCTAAGAAGAACTAGGAAAGAAGAACTAAAAACATCTGATCCAGTAATTTAAAACTTAATTGTGTCTGAAGGAGTTAAAGAAACATCTTTGAAAAGTCAAAGGGCCTGGCTGCTGGAGAATATCTCAAGAAATGAATGAGATTTTTCAAGTTAGCCAAGAAATTTGGATGCCCTGTTCTTATTATCTGTAATAAGAATTAAAAACTCAATTTTCCTTGGCAGCTTAGAAGAATCACAGTTAGTTCAGTGACACATGCTCCTTTTGTCTGTCTCCTAGCTCTTCTCAATTCTCTTCTCAGTTTCAAATGACTGTGATGCCAAAGAAAGATCTCTGGATTTGGTTAAGTTTCATTGAATGTTCACATGGCTTTTGGAATCTAGATCTCAAAGCAGGATCTTAAACCTTCTTCAAGCCAAAAATAAAAATAAAAAAGGAAGAAGAAGTGTGAGTAAAACTCCTCCTGCAAATGAAATAAACCAACTTCTGTGAGAATCTTGCTACTGAGATAGCTACATGTGAAAAGGAATCTGCAGAATTTTTGGGGGGGTTGGGTTTTTTTTTTTTGTTCTGCTTTGTTTTGGTTTTCCTTTTCACTAGAAGCATGTGGTTGGGTATAAGGCCAGCTGGAAATAAAAATCTGTATTTATAGCATCAACAGAATGAGGAAAGAGCTGGCACAGTCAAGAAAATGTTCTGTGTTATTTCAACTTGAAGGATCTTTTATCTTTCCTATTAAAATAGGTTATAGAAACATACAAAAGAACAGACTTTTGCCTCATAATTTGATTATCTGTATTTATTCAACTGTACCAAAATTGTCATGAAGCAGAAGTGCTGAAGTAAGAGACTGAAAACAGATTTTCTACTGTAGTCAGGCAATATAAATCAGGAGAAGTCCTCCTGACACCATTCTGTTGCTCCTGGTTACACTAGAAATTTGATAAATTAATCTAGGTTTTTTGCTTTCTACTAAGCAGGCTATAGCAGAAAATAAGCAGAACTTCTTTTTTGACTATTTCTCATCTTGTGGCATCTTGTATCTTTTTTTCTGGATTGCTTTAATATTTACACTGCTAACTGAGCTGCAGAACATGAAAATATACGTTCTGGGAAGAGAAGGAAAAAAGGCAAATGGAAATCTGTAACCTTAAAGAAGTCTGTCTATTTCTACTCATGGCATTTGCAAGTCAAAAACATCATCTCCTCACACTTAAGCCAAAAACAATGGCTTTAAAGCATTGTGCATAAGCAGCTGCAAAGGTATCCATGAAGATGGTTGTCAACTTGTACACACGCTAGTAACTTTGATCTTTCAGAAAACAAAATATTATTGCTTCTTAAAGAATTCATTTATGCTGTTTTGATACTAAAAGCAAACAAGACTTTGGCTTCATTACACTGGGCACTGTATAAGTAGGAAGTAAATTATAACACTGATCTGTTGAGCTTACAGCCATATAGTAGGAAGTTGGCTTTTGAGCAAGTACACATGATAACAAGTCTCTCATTGTTTGTGGAGGGAATGCCATAGTGCAGATATATTAAAATATCATCACACTTACTGAAATCTGTTTGCAAGCACATGTAGTTCATATGTACATGTTTGTGTGTGAAAAAAATAGTTATATTTGTTTTGTTCCTTTCTTACTTCAAGTATTAAATGTATATTGTTTTTAAAAAGTGACAAGGTTAACATGAAAAAATTGTGCTGTAATTTATTTTGATATATATGATCATCAGTATGGATGGGAAATGAAACAGCCTTGCTGTCATGATCCATGAAGCACGTGACAATTCAGGTTTGTCCATAAGTTTGCTTCATGTTTGAGCAAAATATGCTAATATGATGGAAAAAAAAAAAAAAAAAAGCTTTGTTGTCAAGACAGTTGTTCTGAATGTCATTTTAAAAGTTACTTTAGGGCTTATGTCATGATGTGTGTCATACTTATCCACAATGAAACCCAAATAAATAATTCCATGGAGTGGCAAAATTTACTTGAAAAAGTGAAGAAAATTTACATTGTTTCCCCTATTGTAGCTGATCACTTTTTTCCCCAAGGTGTAGTGTAGGAAACGAAAATAACAATACAGTTTCCTTAACACCAGACCCGAGGTCCTTAGTGCCAGGTCTTCACAACAAATTAACTTTTCAGGCCCACCCCTCCTTAACTGAGAATCTGAACAAATACAGAGAGAAAGAGAAGACTCTAGCAGGTATTTTTCACCTACTCACTCTCCTCATTTATTGCATGAATGCATGAATGAAGCATTGCATGAAGCACAGAGAAAACCTAGGTTTCATTCAGATATGTTTTGGGATTTATTATCCATACAAACTATCAGTCAGCCTGTTCCCTCACTTTCATTCGTGCAGCATGTTCAGGTAACTGATGGGGATAGCAATGAGGCAAATGCTGGAAGGAGAAAAGCATGCCACTTAGTAGCACCACGGAGAGAACAGCAGAAAGATAGATTTCACCAGCTGTGTCACCTAGAAGGCAACCAATACTGAAAATCTGCATCTGAAACATGGTTACTGAGGAAATCACCAGTATTCAAACACCGCTGTAACTACAAAAAATTAAGTGGTGGAAAGGAGATTCTGCTGAGCTTGAAACCTACTTCAACCCCCTGAGACTTGCCACAATCTACCAAATCTACATCAGACATCAGCTTTGAAGAAGGACACAGGCTGTATTCTAAACTATTGGTACTCACATTTTTCCACAGCTAGGTACTTTTAACAACAGTGAATTTTGTTTATGATTTCTGGGATAATCTGAATTAAGATTTATCACTCATGTATCCATTATACAATAAACTAGGGTCCTGTTCTCTAGAAGGGAAAACAGTTGCTACCTTGGGAAAAGAAGCAGCTTGAAATCCTGATATATGGCTAGGAGCAGAGACAGAGGGGCTGAAACTGAACTCTCCTGTGCCTCCTGACATCTGTCTTATTCTCCTGCATTTGCATTTGACACCTCCAAAAGATTTTGACTGACTTGCAACACTGCACCCTCCTCTGGAGCAGAATGTCAAATGCAAATGCAAATTGTCAGCTAAACCTTACTATTGATTTTATTATAATAATCTTCTTTATTAATAATATTTTTAATCTGATTGACAGTCTAATGTACTACAATACTGCCTTCAGTATGACATGAAAAAAGAGCCACTGCACCTACCACTGCACAGAGAAGAGAGGTTTTTCGTCAGAAGATTCCTCCTAAGATTACACTATATCAAGAGGTAGAACCTGTTCCTGTATCACAAGATCTATTGAGCAACTTCCAGTTCTTACAGTAGAAGAAGCTACTAGTTTTCTCCGTGATAACCAGGCAGAGAAAAACACCATCACATCAGGCAGTCACTGACACATTCATTAAAATTTAAGAAAAATAAAAATTTTTAAATTTATTAATAACTCTTAACAGACAAAAACATTCAAGATTTTTAAAAACATCCAAAATTTTCTACAGCACAGTCACTTTCAAAGATTTTTAAGAATATTTATACTTTTGCAGATCCACTATAGAGGATTTGCCACATAGTTAGTAGCCTTATATTGGATACTACAGACATCTTTAAATAAACAAATCTTGGCATCCAAAGTTTATTTTAAGAAATGCCTGGGTTTAATATTTTTGTATTTTTAAAAGATGATGGGAAATTGAAAATGCCACTACCTACCAGGCAAACTCAATTCACAGAGACTGAGTTATTCTCACATGGGGGAGTGCTCACAGTGAATTTTCTGCATCGTGAAACCTTCCCAAATACAGCTGTAGATGACATGCTATAAGAAAAAAGGGCTTTGTTCATTTCTGGTACTATCTGGAACTGAGGGAGAGGCTGGTAATTCATGCTGGGAAAGCATGAATAAAGTGTGGAAGTGCTGGATTGAGAAACCGAGTTACTGCGAAGGAACTGGCCTTTCTGTCTACAGGCTCAGTAGCCGTCTGGGAGATTTAGTCTAAATTCTTTCTTTACTAGATAAGGAAATTCCTCATGGAAAGCCTTATTTTGCCTCTCTTCTCAGAAGGATAAGTTTCAACCTGAGCAATCAATGGGAAATGAAATACAGTAAGAAGTTAGTAAAATGCAGGACTGGGTAGTAAAGACGAATAGAAATTAAAACTTACCTTAAAAATTGTCTTACACTGGTACTTAGCACATTGTCTAAGTAATTCTGAAATTATTTAGGTTTTCAGGATCAGGTTTATTAATTGATAGCTAGGGGATTCATTCAGCTAGTTAAAGCTGTAATCACCAGCTGGAATATCTCATTTACCTCATCAGTCCCTAAGTGGAAGTTATATTTTTCTGAGCTATTTTCCAATAACTTTCCTATTTATATAACTCAAAAGCACAAGTGATGGAGAGCACACTTATTTTATTATAGGAAGACAATGATAATAAATTTAATCTATTACTTTTGCTAAGAGAGCTCTTTGCTGTTTGTACAAAGATTAATAAATTACATCCTTATCTAAACTATTGCTATCACTAAAACCAAACATCTCACCTTAAGAATCTATTGACCTTTAATGCATCTGTGCAGTGTACCAGT
This sequence comes from Struthidea cinerea, assembly GCA_013397865.1. Taxonomy (NCBI): domain Eukaryota; kingdom Metazoa; phylum Chordata; class Aves; order Passeriformes; family Corcoracidae; genus Struthidea; species Struthidea cinerea. The sequence goes on along the minus strand of VZTI01000471.1, from coordinate 252,671 downwards.
TCTAAAGCACTGCAAATAACATTTTGCTTTCACATTGAGCAGGCATGCCATGCAAAGGGGTTAGAGGCAATGCAGCCTTCCGAGTTACAGAAACATTTGCATTTTAATAGGCCCTATTGAATTTTTTCTTGGCTTTTATGGGTTTGGCAGGCTGTCACATTTTGTTAAAGGATATCAGATCATCCTTGCCTGGCTTGGAGAAGGCATAGCTGTCATTTAGTAACACAAACAGAAGTCTGCAACTCAGGATTTCTCAGCTGTAATCAGAACCCCTGGGCCTCTAATTCTCTGGAGAGTACAATAATATTTACCTTTCAAAAGGAAGATTCTGCCATTTCCCTAAGGTTTATAAAGCCAAGGAGTTATAGCTCGCCCATGCCTGTGTGAGGAATGATAATTTTGATGGAGGTTGGTATCAAACAAAGAAAATCTTTTTTAAGAAATGCAAGCCTTGCTGCTCAAAGTGCTCCAGACGAGCACTCCTCTTGGCAGCGTGGTTACAGCAGTGGTCTTCCCTGTGGTCAGCATTTCCAACAGTTCTAAATTAAAGGATCTTGCCGAGCAGTGGCAGTATATGAAAGAAAATTGTCATGAGACATGCACACCAACTAGACTCTGTCTTTTATGCAGTTCAGTGGTATATTGCATGAAAGGACCTCTTAATGCCTCACTTAATCAGTGGCTTTGCAATGCTTGAAAAACATTATTATCTCCTAAAGTATCTATGAAGATATTTGTCTTTGCCTTTGATTAAAGATGAGAAATGCTAAAAGGAATGCAAAACATGTATCAATTGTCAAGTGTCACACTAAGCACTCAGACTATTATTACTACAAAAATATTTCTATTTGGTCCTTATACAAGACTACCAAAATTAGGTCCCATAATTTCTTCCCTCCCTAATCCACGTTTCTTGAAAGAAAGACAGTATTTCCACAGGTTTCCCAACTCTTTAATAGATAAAGTAACAAGCATACACATTTCAAATTACTGCTGCCAATGTTTATCATAGGGAATTTGTCCTGACACAACGCTATTCGCCACACCATTGAGTTGTGGCCAACCTCATCTTCATCTTTTAATCAAGATTGTTTTGCTTATACATGAGCCAAACACTTGGAACTTCCCCATTCCCAGCTTCTGCTTTAGAACTGAAGCCAGAAGATTTTGCTGTGAATGTCAGTGAAGTACATTTGATAGTTAATGAGTGGTTACTGCCTTGCATCCCGCAGTCACTGGGAACTATTGCTGAGGTATGGGCCTGGCATGATTAAAAGTAACAACTACTCCTTGGGAACAAGATTAACCAGTACCTCCATTTTATCTTTCAAGACCTCCACCAACTTCCAAGACACTGGAAGGTGTTCGTCCAAGTCATTTAGAACTGAAGGAAGTATTTGCTGGATGTGCCTGCCATCTTAGAGAACTGCACACAAAAAGGCATGTGAGAAATCAATTTCTTCTTTAAGAGTTAAATTACTGAAGCAGAAACCCAAACCACTACAGACAAAAGGAGGTATGCATTAAAAAAAAAAAAAAAATTTCCCTCGTGGGTCATATGCAGTAGCAATGAAAAGTCAGAAACATGAGTAAGAAGCGAACTTGTTGATGAGAAAATTATTTTCTCAATGTGACAAAATGGTCCCTCCATATCATAAAATATACTCCCTCCAGTATATAAACACAAGGATTCTCCTCTCTCCTTGTTCAAAAAGGAGATCAACAAACCTCCTCATTTCAGTACAAATACTTTCTTAAAAAGCATTCTGTTGTGTTCACAACATCAACCCTTCCTGGATTTTCAACAGCTGTTGTAATCATTTTTCACAGAAATCGATTTTAATTGTAACACTGTTCTGCTACAGCCCTATTGTCTGTGTCCTTCTGAATTGTCAATTACTTAAATGAAGAAATAAAGGCTTGAAAGCGCGTTGCTGTAATTGATTTCTATGTTTCAATTATCTTATCACAAACAAAGCTATGAATTTCATCTGTTGAGGCTCAAAGAATACTTTCCTTGAAAAAAGAAAAAGGAAAAAATAGAAAAAATAAACATGAAAATCCATTACTGTTTCACTTGTGTTTTTAATACAAAAATTTGAGGCTGTCATTCCAGTCCTCTGCTATAGTTTTGGAAATATGCATAGCATTTTTAGTGAGTATATTGATTATAAAGAAAAAAAGGGTTTTCTTCAGTGTTCTAACAAAGTTGCTTTTCTGCATATGTAATCTAGATTCCCCCAGCTAGGTTAGCATTTGCCATGTAGTATCATCTCTCAGCCTGCCCTTTCCTCACACTTTCCAAGCAGGGTGTGATTGGTAAGTTCCACACGTGATGTTCTCATTGAGTCCCAAGACCTCTAAAAGTATGGACTTGTCCTGGGCAAGTGTGGGCAGATGGGTCTGGGTGCCGAGGAGCTGCTGATCCAGAACCTTTTAAATGTTCCCTTCCACACGTCAAACCCTTTTTCTGCTGTCCACTTTTACTTTTTCTGGTCATTATTGCCAAAGAAGAGACACATCTGCCCCCAAAGATGGAAACAACTTTTCTTTGCTGTGGAGATGGACGTGCCCTCAGTCGTCAGCCAGTCCTGTTCTGTTGAGGTGCTTACACTTCTGGGCTCTGGTTTCGTGCTGATGTCTGGCTTCCAGACAACAGCTGGAACAGTTCCAATGGCAAGCAGCCTATGGGGAGGGCTGCCAGAGTGGAATAGATAGCAGACAGGATCACCTCAGGCAAAGACAAGCCTTGGGACAAATATATTTGTGAGCTACAGTGTGGATTCTAACAAGCAAAATCCCTTATCAAGAGGAAGGGATGCCAGAGGCACCTAACAGGGCTCTGGGACAATACAGCGAAGTCCTTGGTGACAAGTGCAAAACACTAAAAATTTAGGGGAGAAGTGCCTTGCAGGAAGCCCCAGCAGAGTGAGCACTGCTGCCATGGCCCATTGCAGCAGATTGAACAGAGCCATACTCAGCACTCATCCCCAAGCATTGGCAGAGTGTGCCCAGCGTGGTTCAGCCTGAACTCTGATAATTGTGTGTATAAGGCCTGGAGAGTCAAGTCTGCCTTTGGCTGGTGCTGATTCCTGCTTCAGGGACTGCTGGTGGCAGCTCTTGGTGCCCATCCCCAGAGTTGTTCCCCAAGTTTGCCTGGCCTTGCCTGGTGCAGGAAGCAGGTACTGCAGGACACTTGCAGCGGGGTGATATGGTGGCCAGTAGGAAGCCAGACTGCCCTCTGTGAGAACCTGCCTGACCCATCAAGTTCTCAGTGCAAGCAAAAGCTGACTTCAGAGCACAACACAATGCCTGCCACAGAGCCAGTAAGGATGGACTCCCAGACACACAAAAGCCCACAGCTGTCATCACCCCATGGCCTCCCTGACATCCTCCCCACAGCGCACACCTTTCCCAGCTGAGCAGGGGACTGCAGGGACAGGGCCCAGACCTGCAGTGAGTGACCTCCAGCATGACACCTGGACAGCCCTTTCCCACAGCCATCCTGGTATTTTCAGTCTGATTATTCAGCTGGAGCTCAAAGAGGTCTGTCAAGCCCTTTGTATCTGGGATATTTCAGACAGTTAAGGCTGGTGCTCTTTAAAAAGCTCCTGTAAAATATCTGCCTCCATTGAAGAGATAAATACTATCTCAATAATCCCTGTAGAGATTCACTGCTGAGAAGTGATACCTTTGGACCAAGAAAAAGGAATTGTGGCTTTACTGTACCATAAAGGTAAAGGACAGAGATGTACTCACACAGGGCCTGTGAAAGAAATAATTTTACAGCACAGAGGCCCAGAGCAAGTTGGAACGCAAAAGTCAGCTGGAGTGAGAACAATCAAAGCCAAGTGTTCTGTGCCCCAGAACAAGAGATTGTTATATATCCTGTTGCTGCTATGAGAGTGCTGGAGGTTGTCAAGTAACTGCATATTTCTTTGGTCTATGTGTATCACAACATTTTCGAAGCTGGTGGGGTTTTATGCCAGTTAGATGATCAGAATTATTTGATTTCACAAAAACAAAAGAGACATCACATCCCCTGCATCCAGCACACAATTAACACAGTTAAAGCCCTTCTCACCCACAAATATTCGTGCTGCACCTCTGCTTGAGATTATGCACAATTTTCTTGCAGAAAACGTAATGTGTTCTTTAAAAGATCAAGACCTTATGGATACATTTTTAATATCAGAAATGGTACTGAGTCCTATTGCAATACTGCAACAGTACATTACATCTTAAATCCAGGTTAAGAAGTCAATATATTGGATTTCTTAACTATTTCTTTTAGTGACAGCTTTCATCCTTGTGAGGACATCTCCAACATCAGCCAGGTCTTTCTTATCCAGGACTGAAGCACAATGGTGGTTTTTCTTTGTTAATGTTCTGTTCTTTAATTCATATATTTTTCTGTGTTTGATAGGCTTTGTTGGTTCTGTGTCCTCCCTTTGAATGAACTTTACAGGAAAATTATGAGGAAATACTCATTTGTTTGTACATTTTTAGATATAAGCATACTCCAGATCAAATAAAGGTAGTAACAGTCTGTATCTATACAGTCCCCTTGAGCTCTTTACAGATCTGTCTTCTGTAGATGTGTGGCTGGCTTTCTTCATGACAAGTCATGTAGAACTGCTCTTCTAGAAAGGGGCTACGAATACCACTCAAGGTAGTCCTTGCTTTTATGCAGGATTAACATGCCTTAATTTAATGTTTATACTTCTTTGGCTTTCAGCAGCCAGAATCAGGAAATGAGCCTCTCTTGAAAGACCACTCCGTATTTTTTGGGTTTTTTTATGAGAAAGTACTCAGTTTTGATGAGAGGAGCATCACACTGCACCCTGAATGCACCACCTTAGCTGACGCATACAGAGAAACTTTAGCCTTTCTCAGAATGCTCTAACACATGGCGAGGCAATTAACAATGCCTGCACCCCAGTCACCTTCTCAATGTGATTTAGGAGAGAAGCAGTTGCGTACCACTTGTCAGCACTATGAGAGTTTCATCTCCAGTGTTTACTTATTTCATAGTCAAGTCTCCCACCACTATCCTTCCTCAATCCCAAATACTCATTTCTATAATACTCATTTGTCCAAGCCAATAACTTTCTGTTGCCTACCGGTACTTTGGTACTCTCCCACCACTGAGTGCAAATGATCTTTTGCTAATACCAGCCTCATTTCCCATCATGTTGATCCCTTTCCACAGTTTTTTGCGTTTTTATTCTTGGCATTATTTTGTCTGTATGTTGTGTTCCAAAAGAATGTGATTCTTATATTTAGAAATTCATTAATATTCAGAGTTTGTGCACTGTACAATGTGCTTATTAAATAATGAGCACACAGCATGCAGAACTCCCACTCTCTCTCTTGCATTAGTTAGAGTTGGTTGTGGCAAGCATAAGTAAATTAAATAAAATTTTTATTATATATTCACCACATATGCCTTTGAAGCCTGTACATGTTGTGCCATGAATGCATAACTAGCACAGGCAACACAGACCAGAATTCCACAAGCCCCTCTTTGGGACTTTATGACACCTTTGACTACAAGAAAAAGCTCACTTATCTCCAGTCAGCAAGAAATTCAATTGAATGAATGTCAAATGTAAGCCCTTACAGGATACAAGGCTTGAGTATAATTGTAACTGTGATATTTAGTTGTTGCCTGTAACGAATGTTTGCATACATAGATTTAAATTGTAACTGACAATAATAAATTTTTAAATTTAATTCAACTACTTACAAAAATTGTGTCTGCTATAAATTCAGTCCGGGAACAACATTTGCGTGTATGGGTCCCACTTACAAAAAGGGATAGAAAAAATTTTCAGCTCAATGCCTTGCTAAACTATTGACCATGTATAACACCCAGTCTAGAATTGTTGATCCCTTTATTATCAGAAGAATTATTAGGTTGCAGCCATTTGGAATAAATTCCAGGTAGATTTTAGAAAGGATTGGATATGGATAGTGTATTGTGTTTGCGTGGCAAGGGTTTGATAGCACTGTGAGCTACAGGGATGTTGATTTCTTTGAGAAGCTGCTGGAAGCTTCCCCTGTATCCAGTGGAGCCAACGTCAGCCAGCTCCAAGGGAGACTTACCGCTGGCCAAGGTTGAGCCCATCAGTGACAATGGTACCACCTCCAGGGTAATACAGAATAGAAGGATAAAAAAACCCCACCAGCTTCAGCCAGAAGTGGAGAGAGAGTATCTGAGAGGAACAGCCCCTCAGACACCAAGGTCAGTGCAGGGGGGAGAGGAGGTACTCCAAGAGATTCCTCTGCAGCCCGTGGTGCAGCCCATGTTGAGACAGCCGTGCCTGTGCAGCCCATGGAGATCCACAGTGGAGCGGAGATCCACCTGCAGCCTATGGAGAACGCTGCACTGGAGCAGGTGGATACCTGAAGGGAGCTGTGACCCTGTGACAAACACTCATTGGAGCAGGCTGCCGGCAGGACCTGTGGCCTTGTGGAGAGAAGAGCCCACACTGAAGCAAGTTTGCTGGCAGGATTTGTGACTTCACAATGGACTGCTACAGCAGTTCATAAAGGACTGTGGAAAGGACTCACATAGGAGAATTTTGTGGAGAACTGTTTCCCATGCTGGCATAGGGAAATGGTGTGGGGAGTCCTCCCAGTGAGGAGGAAGGACCATCAGAGGTGTGAGATGAACTGACCACAGCCCCCATTCCCTATCTCACTACACTGCTGGGAGGGAGCAGGTAGAGAAAATCAGCGGTAAAGTTAAGCCTGGGAAGAAGGGAGAGATGGGGGGATGGTGTTCTTCAGATCTAGGTTTACTGCTCATTGTCCCACTCTGGTTTGATTGTTAACAAATTCAACTAATTTCCCCAAGCTGAGACTGTAATTGTTGAGTGATCTCTCTCTGTTATCTCAGCAGACAAGCCTTTCATTATATTTTCTTTCCCCTGTCCAGAATAGGACGTGAGTGATAAGAACACATTCGGTGGGCACTTGGCATCCAGCCAAGTTCAAAGCACCACAGAGAAAGACTCCATCAAATTATTTTGTAATATATTATGACTGATCAGTGCAGGATCACTTTTGTTTACCTGAACAAGCCTTAGGAGATTCACTCATTACTGGTTTCTCTTCTCATTGCTCAGCACTCTCCTATTTCATTACACAGAACTATAATCACAAGTGGCATTTTACTTCCCTATCAATTTAGAATAATTCCTTGGTCTTTAATGTTGTGAATGCGCATACCTTAAGGTTCAGTGCTCACACTTTTCTGGTTGAAAGCACACCACTTTCTCAGCTTTCCCCACCAGGCAGTTACCTGCATTTCATGCATAAAAACAGCACTGCCTGGTTGGATATGTACCATTAAACATGTTTTTACATTTGGATAGCTTTAAACAAATAGTATTTTCACTGCTTCAGCTACTGAAATATCTACTGCTGTTTGATCATTTCCCCTGAAAACAATGAGATGATGGTCACTGTGCTGCAGGCAGGCTGGCACGTCCCTTCGCTTGTCTGAGTCTGGCTTCTTAAGAAGAAGCTGCAGGGCACTTTTAGATTCCCTGGACTGTGAAGCAAGGCCCTAGGCCACAATGACAACAGGTCTTCATCAATCTGCATATCTGCACCATTTGCCAGTCTCCCAGGCTCTGTTCCTGTGAGTCTGTAATGCACAGTATCCTTCCAAACACTTCCTGGCATCACTGCTTTTGACAGAAGTCTGTCATGGCCTTGTGAACACTCAGATCATACATGTATGTAAATGTCAAATGGATCATGCCTCTGATTTTTTAAAGTATTGATGGCAGCTTTGGTTTTCTTTTGGTTGGTTGGTTGGTTGGTTGGTTGGTTGGCTTGATTTCTGGAGGTTGTTTTAGTGGCAGAAGGAATTAAGAACCTGCTGCTTTTAACAGCCTCTCCTTCAGAAGAAATTTGTAGCAGAGGTTAGGGAAGAATAAATCATGGAATCACAGAATATCAAGGTTGGAAGAAACCTTCAAGATTATCTAGTCAACCATCAACCTAACACCACCAAAATACTGTGTAAATCATGTGCCACAGTCTGACACCTCCAGAGATGGTGTCTCCACCACCTCCAGGGCAACTGATTCCAATATCTAAGTACTCTTTCAGTGGAAAAAAAAAAAAATTCAAATATCTAATCTGAACCTTCCCTGGTGCAACTTTCTGCCATTTTCTCTCATCTTTCTGTTTGAGAAGTGGCAAAAGATTCCAACCTCCTCCTCACTGCAACCTCCTTTCAGGTAGTTGTGGGGGGCAATGAGGTTCCTTCCATGAATCTCCTTTTCTCCAGACTAAACAGTCCCAGTTCTCTCAGCTGCTTCTTGTAAGAATTGTGCTTCAAACTCTTCAGCAGCTTTTTCGCCTTTCTCTGGAAACACTCCACCACCCCTATGTGCATTTTGAATTGAGGGGCCCAGAATTGGACATAGGACTCAAGGTGCTGCTTCACCAGTGCCAAACACAGAAGAACAATCACTTCCCTGGTCCTGCTGGCCACAGTATTGCTGATACAGGCGAGGCTGCCACTGGCCTTCTTGGCCACCCGGGCACACTCCTGGCTTGCCTGTCATCCCATCTTTCTTTCCATGTTATGTGTAGTGAGCGTGGGACATGTGGTCTTGGCACAAAGTATGTAAGTAACAGACTGAGCTGTTGTTTTTGTCTTCTCTCTGCAAGGACTTTGAGAACTTTTGCTGTTTTTCTTTCCTTTGAGACTCTTATTTTACTGTAACCAAGCAAACAGAAGATAGATAGGCAGAAAAATATTAGACACATGTCCTGTATAAGCATGGTAAGTTATGAAATATATAATCAGATTTTACCAGAGCAGCCTAAAAATTAAAATTCATTCCAGAAGGAAAATAAACCAATAGCAACAAAATCCTCTCCCATACTCCTGTACCCTGTACAGATTACACTATAGGGCAGTGTGTTATCTGTTTATTACAGTACCCAGGTTAGCAGAGCAAGTGTGTTAGCTACAAGAAAGCAAAAAAAGAACTTGAGAAGAATTCTGAATTTATCTCAGAGGCTTAAATCTAATCATCTAGCTCTCTTTAGCTGTGTATTATCTAAAAAAATTCAACTGCTTGGGCAGCTTTTAATTGCAATACCCACAGAAAAGAGTTCAAAAAATCTAAACATGTATCCAAGAAATGTCTTCTATTAAGGGCTTTATTTTCAGAACAGCTACATTATTATGACTATCTGGCATAGTTGCATGTGTCCTTTCCCAGGTAAGAAGACTATTTTATTCAAAGAAATTCTACTGTGATGTAACTTTACTGTAAATAGATTGAATCATCTCCCTTTTGTTTCTCAGCCTGTAAATCTTATAAATAAATGTAACTGTTTCTTTTGGATGTCATGAATCAATGCTTGCATTTTTATTTTTACCTTAATCCATTTTGTGCTGGATGTGATTTAATGTTTCTGGATAGCAGCCCATCTACTTGGCACACAATATTGTGAACCTGCCATCTGGGCTTCCCAGCACAGCACTCATCAGAGGACGGGAGAGATGAACTTGCAGGCAGGTAATACCTGCACCCATGAGCAGTAGTGATGACTGCCATGACTACTGGTGATGCTGAAGGCCACTACCATGCAGTAAGGTACCAGGCTGCTGGGCTGATGCTAGAGGATTACTGCAAGATTATCAAAATCCTCTCCTTGCTATGTGTTTATAGCTACTCATTTATCTTATCATAGCTGTGTAGGTCAAAAGAGTTGAGAAATATAAGGAATTGCTGTAGAAACTTTGCTGAAGGAAGGCATTGCTAGCACAGATCATCAGCTGAACATGTTACATATTATTGGAATGCAAGGCATTGATAGAAGTGAAGAGTGGTAGGATGCCTCTGCCTACAGAGTTCTGTTCTAGCATGTTGTGACATACTATCTTCTATTTACAGTCTCTCTGATACCCACAGTTTGATTTTGGCAAGCTCAAACTGCAGGATGGGGTTAGGATTGTTGAAACAAATTTTATAGAGTGTAAACCACGCAGAGCACTTTCCACTTTTCTTGTTTCTTTGTCTGATGGCCATTTTCACCTTGAAAGAGCATCAGTAGGAAATCCAAGTCCTGTCTGACTGATCAGGCTGAAAAAGGGTATAACTCCTGTCAAGAAACATTTTGCTGCTCACCCTTGTGAGTGCTTGTGAGTGCTCACTTCTGTACTCTCACATGAATGAGTACAGCACCCAATACATACATGCATGCTGTTTTCTCCCACTTGACTTTACATTTATGCATAGCCTATCTACTGGACAACATGTTAGAGAGAATAGTACAACTGTAGAAGTGAGATAATCCAGAGATTCCCCCTCGTTTGTACTCATTTTTTTTAAGTTGTAGTGGCATAAACTAGAACGGAATAATTCTGTGGTGTGTATCTCTGAGCCCCATTTTCTACTTTTCCCTCAGCAAAGGAATTCATTCTATATTTTGGTCCGTCAGTAAAACAGTAATGCCATATTAGTTATTCATCTAAATATGGTCCAATATAATAGCGTTTTCTAATGCATAATCACATCAATGCATTTGCCATGATGATTAATCAGATGTACCTTCTAAAGAAAAATATCTGATTTTGCCAGTCTACTGTGGAATTTTTGTGGGTGAAGAATTCACTGGCTGAACCACTGATTTTCCCACTTAATCCCACATTCAATATTTTCATCAACTGCAGTGCAGATAGAAAATTATACAGAGATTTTTTAATGCAGTCATTAAAAATAATATCATAGGAAAGTACTGAAGACTACACCTAAAAATGGAGGAAAAATATCTGAAAAAGATTTTTAATATCAAGTAAAAGTATTGGAATTTTTCCTAATCATTCCTAAATTAAGTGACTATGAAAGGAGAAATCTTAATGGTACATATAACTCTTAGAATGTATCTCCTTTGGTCAATGAAAAATAAGACTAACTTTTTTATGAAAATGAAAGCTCTTTGAAAGCACAACAGTTATATCAAAGTCCAAAACCACTGTAGAACAGACAGAAATATGTTTTGCAGTATACCAAGCAACTATTCCACTAAAATAAAACACATCCTAGAGTGCATGCATGATTACTCGCATTCTGGATAATCCAACTCTGGAAAATTGCATCAGTCTTCTTAAGTTTCAACCCTGACTTACTTTCTTACAAGCCAAGTTTCTATTGCCTCTCATTTATCAATTATACAAGATGAACATTTTTAAATATCTTGGTATAAAGTGTATTTTTTTCTTACTTACAAAACTCAAAAATAGTCAAAACACTTTTTCCTAAATCCTCAAAAAGAAACCCCCAAAAAAGAATAATTCCCTTAAATCCCTTATGGCTATGGTGAATTTATGAGGCCAAAAGCTTTTTATGTCTGAGATCATCATTAGAAATGTCAAAAGAGGGTTGTACTTGCAAGTGAAATTTTAGATCTATTTTAGCATCTGGATACAGCTGGATAAACACTTCATGTGACAGATGAGCAACAGCTTCAGAGTCAGGGACAAAGGATTATAGTGAATGGGGTGACATCAGGCTGGTGACCCGTCACTAGGGGGGTTCCAGAGGGCTCCGTCCTCATCCCTGTGCTCTTCAACATCTTCATAAATGGTTTGGACACAGGACTGGAATGGTTACTAAGCAACTTTGAGGACAACAGTAAATGGGGAGGAGCTGTTGACTGTCTCAAAGGCAGAGAGGCCCTGCAGAGACACCTGGACAAATTACAGGGATGAGCAATCACCAATCATATGAAGCTTAACAAGAGCAAGGGCTCAGGTGAGGCAACCCTGAAAGTACAGACTGGGGAATGAGACATCGGAAAGCAATGGCATGGAAAGGGACATGGGGAACCAAGCTGAACATGAGTCAGCAATGGCCTGGCAGCCAGGAGGGCCACCCATATCCTGGGCACAGCATCGCCAGCCGGGCAAGGGAGGGGATTGTCCCGCTCTGCTCTGCACTGGGGCGGCCTCACCTCAAGTACCGGGGGCAGTTTTGGCTGCCACAATATAAGAAAGATAGAAAGCTCCCCCAAAGGAAGGCCACAAAGCTGGAGAAAGGTCTAGAGGGGAAGCTGAGGACCTGAGGCAATGGTATGAAGCTGTGTCATGGCAGGTTTAGATTGGCTATCAGAAAAAGGTTCCTCACCCAGAGGGTGGTTGGGCACTGGAACAGGCCCCCCAGGGAAGTGGTTACAGCACCAAGCCTGACAGAGTTTAAGAAGTGTTTGGATAACATTCCCAAGGTGTGATTTTAGGAATTTTAGGACAATGCAGGGCCAGGAGTTGAACTCAATGATCCCTGTGGGTTCCTTCCAACACAGGATAATCTGTAATTCTGTGATTCTGTGATCTGCAAGCTCAGGCTTCCAAATATATAGGCATAGCTACAGTCAGTATTTATGAGCATGAAATCATTTGAATATTACCGAGATATTTTCCTGGGTTTGAATAGTGTGTAGCACTTGTTCCTCTCCTGCAGTCTCATGATACCTTATCTCTCTTATATTATATTTTCCAGGAATACAAACAAAAAAAAGAAGGCATTCTTAGTTAAGTAGTTTGTGTTCAGCTCCCAGGAGGTGATAGGAAAATTTTCTGTTTACTCAACAAATAGTCCAGCTTTGTGGATTTCTGTGTAAAATACATTTCTGTCCTGCTCCCAAGTGAATCCGACCATCATGAAAGAACAAAAAATCAAATTGCATTTCCCTGAAATGTTAAAATCTGTAGTTTTGCAATAATCTAGAGATAAAAATAAAGGCAAAACCTTAATTCTTAAGACCCCAACCTGAAGATTCTCTCTTAAAATTAATGTGTTGACACCTTGCCCCAAGACCACCAATATTGGCTGTACAGGCAGAGTGCTGCCCACCTTCCATGCAAGGTATGACTCTTGCAAATCACACTACCATCAGTGCAGCCAAGAGATGACAAGGATCTTGGCTACCTTAGTGTTTGAATGGTGGGCTGTTGCTTCCAGATCACCTGGTGTCACTAGCAGTGATGGTATCACTTATGCTCCTGCTTTTGCTGCCAGTGAGTGGTTGCAGGGATGCTGCCTCATCAAATATTTGTTCTATAACGCCATTACTCTTTGTATCACAGACATGTAACAAACTGGCTACAACAGAGGTATCACTGTTTTAGACCACTGCTCAGTGCAGAACTGTTTGCCATCAGTTTCCCCCATCATTATCTGGATACACTGGGGTGGGGAATTACATTGGGAAAAACCTTTCCAATATCTGTATAATTCAATGGTTCCTTCTATGACCAGCTCTTTCTTAAGGCTCCATCATGAACACTGCCATCCTCCCTAGGGATCCAAGCTGCGCTTTCATCTGATTCTTGCTCAAAATAAATCATGTGCAGTCTAAAGAAGAAGCAAGCATGGTTGTTCATAAACAGCCTGAACTGAAAACTGTAGAATCAGCTAACTGACTAGACACAAGATTCAGAGCAAAGGAATAAAAATGTCCAAAGAGACAAAGAGGGAGACAAGGGCAGTGTTTATGACCAAGTGTTTTCCAGAAAATTGCCTAAGAAAGGCCTGACACTACGTCCTGTTTGAAGCTTCCCACAGTTTCAGCTGGGGTCAACCCACCACATTTACAATGGCAAATATTGTGTTCTCTATCACATAACAGGACCATGAGGTATTAAAATGGGCGTCCATGTTCCCATCAAGTGAGAGTCCTGAGTCCCAGGCTTTTGCTTGCTTTATTTTATCCTGAGGCTACTTTTTAAGTTTAACTAAAAACCATTGCTTTCTAAGTAAGCTCTGGCTTCGTAGTCTGTTTAGTCACTAACAAGGAAAAGCAGAAAACTTAGTTGTAGGGCGTGAGATTAGCCAACACAAGATTTCAGGGGAAAATGCCCCCAGGAGCTACTATGCTGCTGAAGTGCAGAAAAGATTGCCAAATGCAGGGAAAGGAAAAGTCATAGTTGGTTTTCTCTGGAAGAAATGGTTTAGACTCTTAGAAGTGTAACAAAATCTGGATGACACCTGTCTTTGGTGTAAGTTCTAGCTCTAAATGTACCATTGGTTTTCCATCTTATCCTTTTAAAATGGAGAGTTCAAAAATATCCAGAAATACGCAGTATATACGCAGTGACACTGCTCTAGGCAGTATTTTAAAATCAAATTGGGATGATGACTGAGGTACACATCAGCTGCATTCATCCAGAATGGGGCAGACTGTGTTCACCTGTCTAGGCCCCATCAAGCATGTGCACAGAGCAGCAGGTAACCTAGTCTTTTTTTCTTTTTCTGAAGTGACTCCAATGACAAGAAAGGAGCATCTGCTGACCTCAAGGACAAGGTTCCCTGAAAATGCCTTCCGGAGACATGCTGAATTTTTTCACCTGGTACAGCTGAACAGTATTTGAGTGGTGTTCCTTCCCTGAAAGAGCCCAATCCAAGAGCAGATGTTGGAGGCTAATCACTGCAAATTAATGATTTTTTTAAAGCCTCAGACATGATTTCTTTAAGCAGAAAGTGAAGGCCTCATTCTGATTGCAAGTAAGAATGTTTGGTTGGTGGGACTTCTTCCAGTGTAACAGAGTAAGCCTAAGAAAGAATCAAGTGCATGCCTGCTCAAAGAAGTGATAGGACTTGGTGGAGCATCTGAGCAGAGACTACGCTATACAGCTCCAGAGTGACAAAAATGTAGAATGCTAATTTGTCTCCAAATGCAGACTGACAAAATGTAAGTCAATGAAAGGATTTCAGTTAAAGAATAAGCACAACATATTTCATAAATTCCAGACTGCTGACCAGCTTTCTCACAGCATGTCACAGAAGAAGAGCAGAATTGTGACTGATATAAATTCACAGAACTTCATCAAAAACAGTAGGGTTCCTCTAATTTAAACCAGTTGAGGATTGTGCTCAAATCTTAGTCATAACAGCATGTCGTAAGCCAAGAGAAAATTGGTAGAGAAAATAACAGAAAAAAATTGGTGCTGTGATGATTTTCAGTGATAAACAACTTATCATAAATATTTAAAATCCATTATAACTTTTTATTTATTTTTAAATACAGTATGATAATTTTGTAATGTTAAAGTCTGTAAGTCCACTTATTTGCATAATTGCTGCACTGCAGTTTGGTAAAAGTTTTTTTCAAGATACTCACTAGTGATAGCTTGATTGTATGTTCAGTTGAATTAAGAAAAAAACTTACAGAAAGAAACCTTTCAATGCAAAATGCATTATAATAACTAGCATAGATAAGAGGAAAGAAAAATTGCAATTTGGTTGAGGGCAGAGAAAAGCTTTCCATAAATTATAAGTGTATGCTGAGTGCTAAGACATGAAAATAGTCTGAGCTAACATTGAGTGAGATGCTCGGAGTTGAATGAATAGTGTTGCAGTGATTAAAATATTAACTGGTGGTTAACTGTAACTGGCAGCACTTCATTAAAAGTGATTTTTCCTAGAGATGGGAATAACAGCATCAACTAGAAAGAAAGAAGAAGAAAAAAAGAATCTAGGAAAATAAGTGACTCCTGCAGATTTTCTGTCTGATTTATTTACTAATTTTATCCTCCTACATAGTTACACTCTGTCCCAGGTCTGTGTACGTAGCACCCTCAAACTTCTGGGATTTTGAAGAGAGAAAGCTGGAAACACAAGTACCTAACAGCCAGCTGGGCAGAATCTGATGAAGCATTGATATGTAACAGGCTTTATCAGAGCTTCATCAGTCTGCAGTCTCACACATACAAAAGAATTGCAAACCCATTGGGAGAACTGAGTGGACAAATGAGTCTAACTCTGGTCACAGAGTCCTTAGACGTCATTCCAAGAGCTGGAGACAGCTCTGCCCTGGAGAAGCACAGGCACCAGGCCTTCTCTGCAAACGGTAACACACTATGTGCAAGACTACCAGGACCTAGCATTTCCAGGTGCCCATTTCAGCCCTGCTGAACATTTTACTGCATAATCCATTCATTTAGAATGGCACAGAATATGGTTGAGGAGAAGTAGAAGCAATTATTTCAATTGTTTACTCCAAAATGTTTGTTTTAAAAATCTCACTGAACACCTTTCCAGCTGCACTGTATATCAGATAACAGCAATGTGACACAAGAAGAAACAGTTCTGAGTGGAAGTGCTGGTGCTCATCACACTAAAAGAGGAATAGAATATGAAAACAGAACTACACAAAATACCCTTCAGAAAAATATCATGGAAAATTTTCATTAAAAGAGAAGAAGGCTGCTAGACTGGAAGTCCCCAGCTGAATCATGAGACTTCATTGAATAAACATCTAAAAATCTAAACTGTATTTTGCCACACTTTTTGGGGAAAAATATTCTTTCTGCAGAGAGCTTGAAAAAGATCGACATCTTTTTGCACAAAATCTCAGAATCTGTCAGGATATGATAACTTTAACATTCCACTATACCCAAGGTAAATACAGATGAGAGACACCAAACCAAATAATAAAAGCTCTCAGTATTTAATCACAGGCACTCCTTAAACATTCAGCTGGGTGTTGCAGGAGACAATGCAAGGTGAGGAAGGAAAAATGGGAAATGGAAGCCTTCACGTGAATGCCTTCCAGGAAGGAAGAGCATCTCTTGCTGAAAATGAAGGATGTTGAAATCATTTCAGAGGTTTTCACAAGCAGAAATGACACAGCACTTCTGTCAAAGGAAGGTATCAGGCAGTATCTAACAGAAACTGCAGCATCTAGTTCACAGGAAGCAGATTCTGATAGGACTGTAATTGTCTGGACAGCCATGATGGGGTTGGAGATGTGCAGGCATCTCTTGCAGTGCGCAGCCTGGTAGTCAAGTCCATGTTGTGTCCAGCACCAGCAGGGATATCCATAGCTGTAAAGATACATAGCACTGAGGTAGTTCCAGAGCTATAAGAGATACAGTTCTCTATTCTATCCTTTAGAAATTTAACAGCATGACTAATTCCAAACACAAATTAAATCCATACTTTCAAGAGCACATTACTTATGGTTTAGCCTGAAATAGGATAAAAAAATCAAAGGTGCATATCTGCTGGGAGGCACTTCACACTTGAGAGTTAAAAAGGAGTTTCTGTGCTCTCTTTAATTTAGCTGACATATTACCTTAGAGTTCACTCCATATATGTTTGCACAGAATTTGATGCAGATTAACCTTGAACCTTGACAAATCCAGCGTAAGTAAACAGATATGATGACAAATCTGGTTACAACTTGCAAAGGCTGTGTTTATATGTTGTGTAGGGGCAACAACACAAAACAAGCAAAACAACCTGTGGTTCTGTAGGTTTTATTGCGTAGCTAAGCAAAGAAGGTGCCATTTCAAATATTTAACCATACTTAAATCGTGATTGTTAAATGAAGAGGGTGATAAGAGCTGTGCAACCTGAGCTTTGTCTTCCTCACAGGTACCAGCAACTGCATTGACCTGGTATGGAGCAAGGAAATGCTGCTTTTCAGAAACCTTAATTAGTATGTGCCTGACCCATTTCCAGTGCTGAAAGTTAATTACTTTTTTCTTGCATTTATTTTTAAACTACACCCAGACCACCTGGGATTCAACACCTAACTGAGTTACTCAAGCCTCATACCTAGAATGTCATGCAACAAAGCTGGCTTCCCAGCTCAAGAGCAGTCACAGAACAACACTCCCATTCTCTTGACTTTTTCACTACAGGAAAAGGAAAGCTCTTACACGGGTGTATTACCTATGCCCTGTCAACTAATGCAGTGAAGAAATTACAGTCCTGTACTGGCTGGACCCACTCATTTTTAGATTGTACTTCATATTAACTGAAATTTGTTGGCAACTACAAGTCCAGCAGCCACCAAAGTTCTCTTTTCTCATAACAGCATCAAGAAAACCTTCCATTTCCAAGTCTTTCAGCTGAGTGCTTTTTCTCAGCTCTTACTTACTGCCTTCCTTTTTTTAAAGGATACTCAAGAGTTTGCATAGAAACTAATAGCAACACAGGGGCTAGAAAGCAAGCCAGATGTTCTAGGGCTTTATTAGTTTTATAAACATTGGGTTCCTGTGTGCCAAAATTATTAATTTTAATATTTTTGTTTTTCTATCAGCAGACACACTGCTTTTGGCATAAGACTTGCAGTGCCTGCTCGAAGCAGTTTTTATCAGTCATTGTCTGGTGTAGTCATTGGAAGCTGCCATTGACTCACTTTGCACAGTTGCACCTGGCAGATGTCTCCATTTCTTAGTGAAAGGAAAACTCCCGGCTCTTCACAGTTGTCTTCTCACTGAACTCAATTATCCTCATTTGTTTTGAACAAGAACAGCACCGATCCCTCGGCCGGGGCTGTCCGCCTCAGGGGCTCCGTCCAACCCCCACGTAGGTCGGCCAGTGACCTCGCCTGCAGGCTGGAGACCCGGAGCGCTGGGAGGCTGAGCGCCGCAAAGAGGGCAGACACTGCCGGAGAAGCGGGCCAGACAGCTGGCGCACGCCTTCTCCTGAGATGGCAGAGCAGTTGGCAGTGTCCTTCCCTGAGAAGCCCGCGGGAGTAAAAGAACCGCGAGGAGGAGGAAATCCTTCGGTGACCAGGACAAGGTTTATTGGGCGTCCGGATCACGAGGAATTCCCCCGGGTACCGGTCACGCAGGAGATTTTAAGGAGGGGGAAAAGGGGAGGAGAACAGAGTGGGGACCAACGGGATAGGGGTGAAAGGGAGGAACCGGGGTACAAGTAACCAGTGGGGTTTGAACTGGGGAGGAGACAACACGCAACATCCAATGTGGGACACAGAAACTGGGAACATTCTAGAAAATAGGGTATGTACAAGACTCCGGGGGAGGGGATGTCAAACTTGGGAACTGCCCATGGAGCCACCCTCTGACTCCGAGGAGTGACAGGAGGGGGTCCCCACAGGGACCAAGAGGATGCTCTGAGGGGCAACCCAACACAGCACCATTCTTTGTCAAAATGCATGGCTCCTGAATTTCAGCCTGCATTTATTTCTTGGCATGGTTATTAGTGGGGCCTATTAAGCAATTCTTGTTGGAGGTAATTATAAACAACTTATTCTAAATTTGAAAGTGTTTTGGTTGAATAAAGAACTATAATCTTACATCAAGGAAAACATATTCTAGATCCAAACAACTGGTGCTTTGTCGACGTTTCACACAGCAGTTATGGTGTAGAGTCTCAAAGCTTTGACTACCTCCTGCTTCTCTGGAAAAAACCCCAAACGTCAAGTAGCAACCATTGCACTAGTTGATCATTCAGTTTAACAACAATGTGAATATTAGTGTTAGACACTGCAGAACATAACTCTTACCAACTACTCTGTTCTCAGGAAAACCCACTTGGGGTGTACTGTGTACACTTCTGGTGGCCCCAACAAAAGGATGTGAAACTGTTGGAGCAGGTCCATAGGCAGGCCACAAAGTTGACAAGGGGGCTAGGGCACCTCTAGTATGGAGAAAGGGTGAGAGAGTTGGACTATTCAGCCTGGAGAAGAGAAAGCTGTATGGAGACCTCATAGCAACCTTCCAGTATCTGAAGGGTCCTACAGGGAGAGGGACTTTTCAGCAGGAACTGTAGGGGTAGGACAAGGAGGAATGTGTACAAACTGAAAGAGGGGATATTTAGGTTAGATATACAGATAGAATTCTTTACTGTGGGTGACGAGGCACTGGAACAGGTTGCCCAGAGAAGCTGCAGATGGCCCATCCCTGGAAATGTTCAAAGCCAGGTTGGGCGTGGCGATCTGGTCTAGTGGGAGATGTCCCTGCTCATGGCAGGGCAGTTGGGACTAGCTGATATTTAAGGTCCCTTCTAAACCAAACCACCCAATGATTTTATGATTCCATGATAATGCGGCAAATGTAAAGGTCAGCTGAAATGTCCACTGCAATACAATGCAGAGACTTTTATTTACCACCTGTGAATTCTATTTGAGAAAGTACACTGTGAAGAGAACAGTATTCTTGAATGCCTGCATAAAAGTATATTTCTAACTCTTCAAATGAAGTTAGATCAAATTTCTCTTCATCTGTCAACCAGGGAAGTGCATTGGTGAAACCAACATGCCACCTACAGCAACACTCTCTGCACAAGGGATTAAATGGAGCAAGGATAGTGTATTTTCCTCCACCTGAAGAGGAACAACGTGAGAAACAGTGCAACAATGTCTGCTATTAAAAAGAAAACTGCTAAATAAATAAAGTTACATCAGACTTTCAACAGTGAAAAAGGGTACAACACAAAGAATGAGGGATTTGGTTGTGGTTTTTTAAGTGCTTCATTCGCCTTCATTGCTTCCACACAGTTTGGGAGTACCCTGGAGAGGAAACAAATCTGCTTGTGAGAAAGAACCATGAAACAGGATAAAACAGGGAGAAGATATGCTGCTTGCTGTTGAGGGGTTGTGGAGCATGCAGAGGAACTGCTGAGAGTAGGATGAAGTAGGCAGGTCTCAGAGGAGAAGGGAAAGGCACTTTCTAGGCTCTGGAACTAGCTAAGCACTTTGCTGCAAGCCAGAAAGCCTCTGAGCTGTCAGGAGCCATGCCTAAATGCAAGATGTTTCTTCTAAAGGGACACTGAATTCAAAAAAGTGCATGTGAACCCCTTATATTTCTAGCCTGTCATAGCACATTAACTAGACTTTCATGCACTTACTAAATTGAGAATCCTAGCTTACATTCTAATAATACTGCTTCTACACAATAGTAGTTTCATTTAAAATCCTTTTGGTGTCCATCAAGTTGCTCCATACAGGAGGGAGTTTGGGCATAGATGATTGGGAGTCACAGAAGACTTGGACAGCTGTGACAAAAAGATACATGGGAAGACAGGGTGGAATGTAAATGCAAGGGTCCAATTTATGTAAAGGCATATGTCATGTTGAAAATGGGCCAAGGCTGCAGAAGAAAGGTCTGGAATAGTTCCAGTACATGTCTGCAGTCACTATAATGGAGTTCAGTACAATTCCATGGTGATTACCTGAAAAGGATCACTGAGTCCAACTCTTAGCCTCGCATAGGACACCCCAAAGAATCACACCATGTGCCCAAGAGCATTGTCCAAACGCTTCTTAAGCTCTGTCAGGCTGGTGCTGTGACCATTTCCCTGGACAGCCTGTTCCAGTGCCCAACCACCCTCTGGGTGAAAACCTTCTCCTGATATCCAACCTAAACTTCCCCTGACACAACTTCAGGCCATTCTCTCAGGTCCTGTCACTGGTCACCACAGAGAAGAGATCAGTGCCTGCCCCTCCTCTTCCCCTCACAAGGAAGCTGTAACTGCGATGAGGTCTCCCCTCGGTCTCCTCTTCTCCAGGCTGAACTGACCAAGTGATCTCAGCCACGCCTCATATGGCTTCCCCTCAAGCCCCTTCACCATCTCCATCCTTTTTGTGTAATCAGAACTAAAATCAGTAACTGCAGCTTTATCTTGCTAAAGGAGATCCACAAAAAATAACTCAGTCTCTTGCTTTGCCATGGTTTCCCTGTGCACTCCTGCTGAGCTGGACTAACACGCTGTGGTGTACATGGGCACTGCTGTACAATGTGGCAGTGTGGTGTCTTAGAAAATGAAGAGAGCAACACCCCGTGGAAAAGTTAAAAGCTTTCTTTTAAAACATTTCTGTTACAATCTTGTAAGGCATCAGATATTTTCTTTACACCCTTAGCACTTCTTTGTGAAATGAGTCTGAAAACCTGATGACCAAATTAAGCTCTCAAGTCTCTTCATGTCATAAACATCACTCTACACTCCCATGAAGGACCAAACTTGTTCATCATGGGTTTCTCAGAGTTAGAAGAATCTCTGAGTTGAAAAATAACACTCAGGTTTAAAAGATCCAAACCATTTCTGTAAGGCTTTTGGAAAGAAAATTTTCTAGGCTAAATTCTTCCATGCATTTGCAATGATCATTGGACTTGAATGCACTTCTGGAATATGAAAAGTGCCACAGATGTTAACCTGCTCACTAATTACAGCAGTTTTAATCCTCTGAGTTACAAGAATGTGTTTTTCCTGAAAAACACTGTGCATTCTACTTTTGAAGAATAGTACGGCCTAGTCATGCCATCACCCAATTGTGCTCTTCTTAAGATAGTCAATAATCCCTTCTTCTCAGATCTTTTTCCGTAATGGCTTGTTCACACATTAAATGCATGTATCATCCTTCCAACTTATATACTTACAAGGTGGGAACACCATCTGGTCTAAATTAGGACTACAGTTTCTTTACACAGCATCTGATGAACTGATGCTTGAAGGCCAGAGAAAACTTCATTAACCAATTTCTTTGACCTTATGAGTAGCAAAGACTGTAAGATTTTCACATGCTCTTGTATTACACGTGAAAGAAATATGCCAAGTAGCTGGCTTAGTTTCTAGCCACTTTAGTCAAAAAAGAGAATGGGTAAGATCTTGCTAGATGTAGTGGTGATATTAACATGGTAATTAAGAGTTTGTACAGTGCATCTCCTTATAAGAAAAATAAATGTCGTCTAAATTATCACATATGCCCAAGTCCATGATAAAGTTGCCCCTTATAAACACAGAAGCATTTGCATGCCAAAACTATTTTAGTCATGGTCCAAAGGAAGCATGCCATTTTGCCATGATAATATGGTGTCACTGTGTTTCCACAGAACATTCGCCACTTTCGTCTCTAGATTTTCCATTTCCACCTTCTGACTGGAAACAAATTACTTTTGGCTACATATGGCAATATGTCATAGAGAAAACAAAACTGAACATAAGTATTTCTTTTTCTAGGGACGTTCTCCTTAGATATGTGCACCTTGGATATGTTTATTTAAGAGGCAAAACAAAATTTGAAAACAGCTGCCTTGTGACATGCTTTTCCTCCAGCGAATGATGAAGCTGAGAAAATTATAAGCTTTTCAAGTGTACTGAGTTGACTGCTATTTACCAGACTTTAAATGATGTAGATGGTAAAACAGTGCCAACATCCAAAAGCCTCTGTCTCAAAACACAACTTGATAAACACAGTTCAAAGGAATCAAACCAATTTTCTTCTTCATGTCTCCTTCACTTCTTCCCAGCACTGCTTCTGCATGCTGGAAGTTTGTTATATGCTGCACATCTCCCCAGGCATACAAATTTGCCTGTGCGCTGAGAGAAAAAAAAATTAGTAAGTCAGGTAGAACAACTGTAACAGTCAAACATGTAGGGCAAATCCTGGTGTGCACCTATATAAGCACGACACTCATCATATGTAATCTGTAACAGGTAAATGCAAAATGATGGTTTGCAGCTCTGGAAAGCAGTCCAGTTTGAAGATGGAGTAAATGATATAAAATATTAATCAGACTCCTCAAAATGTACCCTGACAAGCAGTGTTAAACACTTTTCAAAAATGTATCTCTTAAATTATTCTTTTTTACTGGAAATTAAAGCTGTACATAAATAACATGTTTAAGTATCTCAGGAAATTTCATTCTCAAGTAATCAAAGTGGTGTGCTGTTACTGAAGATGAGAATCACTGCGAAGAGAACATAAGACTCAACATGTATCTGCAAGTTAGTAAAATCTGTGTGTGGGAGGAAGCCACAGAAATTTATTCAGGCTCCTGCTTTATTTCAGAGCACCAGCATGAATTATACAAGAAAGCAAAATTCAGCCTGCATAAAGAATGTCGGCAGCTGTCTCAGATAATAATAGAGAGGAGATTTAAGTATTTTGAGGAGTTGTTTCTGGAAGACAGGTATACAGATGTCATTTCTACATTTTCGGGGGGGGGGGGGCATTTTTGCTTTGCTTTGTTTTGTTTTAATTTAGGCACATGTATTGATTTTCTTTTTGCAAGCAAAGTGGTACTTTTCTTAAAATAATCTCTTTCAGGGGTATGATGAGAAAAATTGTAATATGATGATACATCCTGGCCAAACCCTCAACTTCTTTTCCTTTTTCTCCTTACCTAGTAACTGGATACTTCATCTATATTTCCCTTGACCCCAGACACACAGAACTGTCCTGTAGCAGGAAACAGAAAATATTGAGTTTCAAAGGACTGAAAAAAAAGTTTCGGGAAAGAATTAGGACCACTTAAAGATGAGGTAAAGTTACAGTGGAAAGAGTCAAGCATTCAAGGTTATAAATGAGTGAATTTCCAAATCAACCACATTTGCTACAGAATGATATTCAAGATGCCACTTTGCAAAGTGGTGAGTGGTGATGCTGTGATAATATCTCTGCATAGGGCCTCATGCAATGTTCTCTGGTTTGTTTTTCTTCCCAGGCTAATGGATCATTAATGAAGACAGTAATGAAGGACTCTCCAAATAACTGCAGGATCTGCACAGAAAACTTGCAATCTAGTCAACATCAAAATTGGTATATGAACTATATGTTACTGAACAATCTTAACGCTTAAAGATAAGGGCCTGAGGAGGCTACAACTGTCAAAATATTAAATGGATCATTTCACCTGTAAATTAACAATTTTTTCTTTGACAGATACCCACACAAATCCTTGTAAGGAAAAAGACTGTATATTTTTCCAAAATTTCATAAAATAAGTATAATTGGTGGTCATAATATGAAACAGGTACTTTAGGAAAAATATAAAATTCTAGTTATTTATAGAAATATGTAAGTCCTGCTGAAGAACTATCCCTCCCTCGTTATCACTTAAAACCTATTTACTAGTCTAGCCAACAAGGATATGGAAATACTGAAGACTATAAAGGGGGCATACTTCATAAATTCTTTAGTCCTAGATAGTGCATAGTCAAAATCTGTCAATCTGGAATGCACACTTTGGTTATTTGAGAAACTGAGTGGTCAAATCAATACAAAGTAGTAATACTATCAGTATACATGCAAATAGCTGGCACTTTTGTAGTGATTTTTCTAATGCTCAGGCTTTTTTATAATTTCACAGCCAAGTTCTTTAAAACAATTTAGGATAGAAAGGCACTAATTCAATTTTAACTAAAGGAATATTAGACAGACTGTTTATTGAGGTCTCATCGTGGCACAGTTTCTATCCTGTACTTCCCCTGAAATTCAGAGTCCAGTTAATGTGATTTGATGGAAAGTGGCCACAGCACAGTAAGAGGAGAAGTCTATACAAGAAATGCTGTATTTTCTAATGCATGAGACAGTTCTGATGACCTGAAATATATCACTGCTAGAACATCAGCTCAAATCTGATAGATATGTATAACTTTCGTTTACTGGCCTTGAATATTAGCCCACACTAATCCAGTCTTCCAAGTTTAACAACTTTCAAGTCTAAATGCTTTACTAACAAAAAACCAAGAATAAAATACATCAGCAATTCTTTGACTAATCTTGCCTGCTGCTTCTCATCAGAGCTTTATTAGCAATGTTTAAACATTCAGATAATGATACTATATGGTTTTCTCTGGTACAGAAAGGGTGATAAAGAACCCATGATTGACTTTATGTCAGAGTGGTAAAATGGTCATGCTTTACAAAGGACAAAGCAGGTATGAGTCAGAGCACAGTAAAGTCAAATTTCAGTGACCCAAAGGATCTCTTTCATGCATCTGTATAAATGACTATGCTTGCAAACAAAGTAGTCACATAAATGCAACCTTTTGAACAGAAGAATAAAAGAGAGTTGGTCTTGAGCAATACAATAATACATAACAGAGATTCAGGAAAGTATCCCCAGCCTGATCTCTTGTCTTTTCCAGACCTCTCTGGTTTACAGTGCTGAAGATGCGATCCTCAGCTTCAGCAATAGAACATTGTTTGCCTCTTTGCCATAATCCAAATAATCTCCATAATGCAGTCTTTGGTTCTAGCAAACATGCATGCAGCAAAGTTTGAAAATATCATATAAGTTACACAGCAGTCGGCATCCCATTCCTTCTGTCAATGAACTCCAATGAAATCTCCTAAAACGTATGCACGTCTACTCTAAAATCCTTAGAAGCTTTTCTGGAACCCACCCTTCCAAATCTGCAGATTAGTTTGGCATGACCTAAAGTATTTCTTTAGAGTGCATTGCTGTTTCACTTTAATTACATAAATAATTTGTGAATCTCTGTGAGGGTATTCCCCATGGAAAATAAAACCTTTTATTTGAGCAACTGATATCACTGGGAAAAAAAGGAGCAAACTTCCAGATGTTCTAGTCCTTTAAGATTTTCATTTGGTAGTGTTCATATCAGTGTCAGCTGTAAATAGAATTCCAAAACCAAATGAATATACTTTCAAAACAGAACTGGTAAATTGAATCTTCACTGGTTTTACTACACTAATATATAGAGAGAAACTTAAAACCTCATCCTGCAAACATCAACAATTCTTGTATTTAAAATTGGCAAGTTTGGACAGATTTCATCGTATCATCCCTTCCTTTCCCATTCTACATTCTACATTCCTATTTTAATGGCTGATTCCATTTAGTCAGATCTAAATGGCATCAGCTGAGTCTACAGAAACACTCCTGGTGAAGACCAGGGTGAATTCACATTCACATTGCACATCACGCTGGAACATTTATTACATTTCACTCTAGTATTAGGCTTCTACTTCCAGATTTATTTGGAGATATAATGGGGGCCCTGGACAAGGACCGAAATAACAGCAACCTGTGGAGGAATTTCTGGTGCTTTTGAGCTGGAAGAGAACTCTCTACACAAATGCATTGTGTAAAAACCACTATACCTGTGCTTAGGACAATTCTGCTTTTTACACAACTGGAACAAGCCATTGAAAAAGTACAAAAAGTACAAAATTCAGCAAACAGTCCAAAGGTAGACAAACAGGATATAATGATATTATTCTGTCTTTGGAAGCACAACATCCACATGAGTGGGAGTTTATATGAGGTGTTTCTCAATTCCACTCTAAATACAGCAGCTTGGTGTCATATATTTTATTCTTTCTTTTCTAGATTAAAAAGCTTTTACAATTGGAAATATAGCATCACCCACTTAATTCCTGAAAAACAGAATGAAGTGCTGGCTACCAAAAAATTTCAGTTAGCAGCAGTCATGATGGCTGCCTCCAAAGCATACCCATCCATATTTTTTAGTTTAGAAAGAGTACTACTAGCCTATGGAAAATTTTTAAACCCAAGTGAAGACAGGATAAATACTAACCAGAGCAAGGGAAATTTAACATGCAGGACTAAAGTTCAGAGGTAGAGGGAAGAATTACACAAGTGGGAATCAGTGAAATGAGTAATGGGATTTTTCACTGTTTTAATCATTCTATAATTTCTCAAGTATTTGAGATAATGATCAGGTCTATACTATGAATGATTGCCTGTTATCTGCAAGGCACTTATAAGCTGTCCAGGGACAGCTGCCTGACAGATCTGAAGGTCTTCCTTTTGCACAGTTGGGCTGATTAATAGTATTCTGAAGGTACATGGTCATAGATTATCAGAGATTAAATGTTGATAGCATTCTCTCTCCTGTTTATATAATTTACAATTTAATTAGTTGCTTCCTTTTTTCTGTGAGTTGCATCTAACATTATCCTTTAGAATGAACACATAGCAGTAGTTCTGAATCCATATCTCTCCTCTAGATACTTTCTTCTCTGATATCATAAAGTAGAAAAACCTGTAATCCTCAATATAAATTCAGATTCTGGATTTGCCCTTTGGGATCTGCAGAATGTCTTTACCAGGAAGTTCAAACAGGGACTTAAGCTTGAATTTTTGCTCTTTGGATCTGTAATGGTGACAATAGCAAACAAGGAAACAAATACTATTTACATTCTGTGGATTTGTGTTTGTGCAAGTTTATCTGGGCTCAGGGGATGTGATACAATGATGCAAAGCATTATGCAGGGGATTAGAGAGTATGACGTGCATCTTTGCATGGGTCCTGGGCTGGTGCGCTTCACTAGGCTGCATTGCTCTAATTCAGTACCTGTTAACTGTGAAAACAAATCCTTTTCATCTAGGAAGAGTATTTTTGACATAGAGGTGGCTTTATCATGCTACAAATTGTTCATGCTACAAAATGAAAACTTTTATGTTCATGCTGGAAAATGAGAACTGTACCAAACTCGTCGGCTGAGTTTAAGTGAAACCCATGAAGCATAAACTGTGTCCCTAGGCCAGACACTCTGAAATTGCCCTGAAACCTTGAAAGAGAAGAAGAATGCTTATATTGCAGTAAGAACATTGAAAGAGGGAGCCCTTTTCTTTTCAAGAGATCTGAAATCTTTTGAGAAAGATACTACAAATAGTAGTATTAATTTTATATTCTCAAATGTAAGGAATACAATGTTTTTTGTAGTTTCTGGAGTATGTATTAAGCACTTCTTTC
Source organism: Struthidea cinerea (assembly GCA_013397865.1). NCBI lineage: Eukaryota > Metazoa > Chordata > Aves > Passeriformes > Corcoracidae > Struthidea > Struthidea cinerea. Next base: position 224,412 of record VZTI01000471.1, on the reverse strand, counting down.
TACCGTACAGAAGAGGAACAGCAAATATTCCCAGATTTAGTGAAAGCAATGAATACTTAACTGGGCTAGCTATGTCTGAGCAAAGACTATATTAAAACCCCAGACATTCACTAATTTAATAAAACACAGTACTCTGAGAATTAAATGGAGTAAAAAGTCCTAAGGAAATTTCTGAAGAAGAAAAGAATCATGTTATGTCCCTTATCAAAAGTATAAAGACAGGGGGTTTTTTTCCAGCCCAGAGTCATCTTTTAAAATTATCTAGAAAACAGCATCATATTACTAAAGTCTATTTTATGCATACTTGCCCGGATTCTCCTCTGGCCAGCTAGGACTGTTGCTAGCCCACGTCTCACCAACAAATGAATTTTGTTGACTGCTTCAGCAGTGGTACTTATGGGGATGGCATTTCCTTCCCTTCTGCCACACTCTTTTTAAACTAAGAGAAAATAATCTTTACTACCCATGCTAGTGGTAGGTTTTTCTCCTTCTACTCTTCTGAGGGCAAGTACCCCAATGCATCTTAATAAACCCATGAGTTACATATGACTCTTCCATGTGACTAAAGGCCACATCTACATTCAGGGCAAAACTGAAACTCATTTGGGAAAATTAGATCAAAAGGTGCCTTTACTTTGGGATCTCTAGGACTGAGAGAAGCATGTGCACAGGCTAATGGTCAAATTCCCAATGAGAAAAACACAAGGAACATAACACTCATAAATTCAGAATCTAACTTGACAGAAAATAAAACATGGGAACAGGAGTGTACAAGCATAAATTATTTGTTATATGGCTGCTTAAAGCCAGTTGTTGGTAAAAAAGGACTTTTGTTATAAATTAAGAACCTTGTCTTTGTCATTTGTTAATTCAACAACTTTCCATCAAATGGGACTGTATTAAACAGGAATTAATCTGACAAAGTGCACATACACACTAAATTCCAGATCTGAAAAATTATCAAATTTTAATTTAAACAATTTAAAGAAGGATGACTAAGGATAGATGTTTCTGATAGCATTAGGAAAAGAGGTGTGAAAGACCATGCAAGGGTGTGTGAGAGACCATTTCACTTTCTCATACAAGTGAAATGAGGAGGATTGGGCTTGTCCTTAAGTTTGACAGTTAGCAGAACCCCAGTGTTGGGTTTGGACCTGCTTGCTTTCCTTCCTTTCTTCTTTTTCTCTACTTCTCTCTGCTGTTGCTGGGTGCAGACCCCATACTTGCATTAAAAGCTTACACTGATTCTTGCAGAATCTTTTAAGATTTACATGTGTTAACAAGAAGAGGCTTTTAACCCAGAACCCCTATTAGGGGTAGTATCAGCAAAGACTAAAGGGTTGCTGTTAGTCCTGGCCTGTCACGGGACGGGTGGGAGGTTTCTTCTTCTGGGAATAAAAAAAGAGGTTCTGGAGACCCATTAGCTTGGAAATCCCACCCAGAGCAGGATTATCCAAAAATGAGAGACGTCCATGTTAGAAAATGGAATTATCATGTCTGGAAGGTCGTTGCATGATCATACATTGCCATCCTGCAGTCATCAAACTATTGTGATCCCTGAGTTGTCATGGGAGGGTCCATTTAGCACAGAAGCACTGGAGACTGACAATCACATCCATCTGATCTTTATTGCTAACAGCTGCTGCCCAGGTCACCCTCAGGTGCAACTGGGCAAACCCACCTTTTAGTCCTTGTAGCTTTGGATCCACCTGTCCCAGCGAAGCTGAGAGTTGGTGTATTGTTGGACACAAGTGGGAATTTCAGGCATGGGGACTCAACCATGTTCTCATCAAGTCAAACTGGCATCCTTTACAAGGCTTTCCCTGAAACTTTTTGGTTGCAAGTTCAGTCACAGATGTGTAAAAAGAACTTTTTCTTCACACTTTGGTGACTGACCATTTATTCAAGTTCTTTTAAAAACCACTACAACAGGAAAACTAAATCCTTTTGGAAAACTGGTCTCTTTCTTTTGGATTATTTCTTTGGACTGTTCCAAAACAGCATACCACATAGGGCTGAGGGGAGATGATGAATCTAAGGGCAAAAAATGGTGGCTGGAAGAACTTTAAGAAGTGGTTCTTTGATTGTCAACAGATGCAGAAACAACACTAACATGGGCTACTTCTGTATTGCAAGAAGTTGGTTTGGGGTACAGAGATCAAAGTTCAACTCTGTAATCTTTGTTTCACCCATCTCTGTGTGATGCCTTAGGTTTTAACTTTTATATTTTTCAAGTTCTGTACTATTTAGTGTGTAGCTCTGAGGTTTCTTGTAGCCTGTTTTTTTCTGCTCTCTCACGTTAGGTAGACATAAAAAAGCCTTTCCAGGCCTGCTTCCCAAGAACACTCAGACTGTCCTAGGCCCAAAATGTGTAAACCAAAGACTCTAAAGGGGGGCAAGCTTGGGGAAATTGCATCATTAAACTGAAGCTTTAATTGGAGAATTAACCCTGATATGTGAATGAACCAAACCTATAAAAGTGTGAGGAACTCGTGACCTGTGGTCCATCTTGGGGTCCATCTTGGCAGTAGCCTCTGGACTCCCCAGGATGTGCCTTTGAAGGCCTTTCAAATACATACCTACCTTTATTCCCTTATTCTGTCAAGTCTCTGTGTTTAGGAGGACAGTTAAGGCATCATGTGTCCCAATACAAATAATGACTGCTGCATGGGCAGTCATTCTGAACTGTGAAGCCTATGCTTACAAATTAATGTTGCTTGGAGTTCAGCATTTCCAGGCTTGATGGATCTTTCTTATTATATTTCCAGTCTTGAGCACTGAAGTCAACACTAAAGTTGAAATTTACTAGAGAAGTCATCAGCAATTCCCAAGGAAATTCAGTCTTTCTCTGGGTAACAGTAAGCAGGGCAAAACAAGTAAATTTTAAACTCTAGTCTCTGTTCATTTCTTCTTTATGAGTCTGATTTAGTGGCTCTGAAAACAGATGAGCTTGGTTTGCTCTATGTACATAGAACAACACTGACCTTAATGTACTCAGGACTATACCAGCGATGGCACTCTTGCCACATCAAAGGATCACTACATTATAAAGCATAAATTCTATCAAATCTTCTCTTGCAATCTCATTCACAGGCAGTGATGAATGTGCTTTTAAACACTAATGAAAGAAGAGAGGATAATTCCAGTAGATGGAGTGGAATATTAAAGATATTATACCAAATCACACCTAGAAAGTGGTATCCAATTCAAATTATTCGCACTCACAAAAGACCTGAAAAAATCCGAAAGGTGCAGAAAAAGATGATCAGACTAATCAGAGGTCTGAGAGGAAAATTGCATAAAGTTAAAGAAACAATTGTGTAATAAATAGCATGAGACTACTGAGAATTGGGATCCCCCAAAATACCTTCTGATTCAATCATTAGAGTTTCTGATCCTTTAATTCTTACTTCTGTTCCAGCCTATAGAGACAGAGCAGATATGTTTAGTTTAGTCTGCCAGGTGCCTGGTCTTTTTAGAGCAACTCAAGTGAATGACTGAGGAGAGGGAAGCATTATAAGGCGTGTCTTGTACATGAGGTCTGCCAAAATATACTAAACATAAATGCTTTAGAATTTTTTAATCTTGGTACGCTCTGATCGTCAATAACTACCTGGACAATTATTTCCACAGCCTGACAACATGTTAAATGAAAAAGTGCTCTTTGGATATTATTTAGCAGTTTATTACCATTAAATAGCTTGAAAGAGTCTCTCTGTGTTACGAGGACAGGGGAGCAGCAACTTGAAATTAAACCACCATCCTATTCAAACCATCTTCCTATTATTATTTTCTATACTCTTCTTTCCTCAACTGCCCTCATTCCACTGTTTTACTGGAGCAAAAGTATTGAACAAGCAAACCAGTCTATGGATGAAACCATTTCCAGCCCCACACTGAACCGTTCACTCACCAGAATTGCTGAGCTCTTTCTTCCGTGCATGCATTATTACCTCATGTTCACTCAGTGTTCCATCTGACTCATCTGATCAATCATCGATGATTTCATTGCGAAATGGAAAAATCTTGATTTTGTCAAAAGTGTATGAAATACAAGACATAGAACATTTTGTAAAACATTCTGTATTAAGGATAAACATAGTTTCTCATGTATTGAATCATTTAAGCCTATGACTTCTTTTCGGTGGTCTGAAACTAAAGTATTGAAGGGCTGGAACTTTAATTCTGTTGCCTGACCATTCTGCCACTAACTTGTGTCTGTATTCATGTCTTCAGCTAGGGCTTTGGAATTTCTAGAAGTGCCTCTTCTAGAAATTCCTGTTAAAAAGGCTTAATTTCTGGTTCAGCAACATACCATTGCATATTTCTTTTCTTTCAATTCAGTCTTTGTTTTCCCCTAAAAACAAAACACATTGCAAAATGTAACTGAAAATTAAAAATCAGCATGTAATTTAGAATAGCAGGTGTTCCCTGAACACCTACATAACTAATAAGCAAAAAAGAATGTCTGCTTTTCTGTACTGTTTGCTTATTTCACGCTTCCTTTAATTGCTTTGATATTTTTAATGTTCCTTCAGAAGTAATAGTTTGTAATTACTCTATGTTACTGAAGCAATTAAGGCAAAGAACTATTGATTTCCAAATCAGACATGCCAGATTTGTAGGGTGCTTTGAACACAAAATGTATTACAGAGGTCTGCCGTTTAAGCTCCTGGATGTCATCTTACTTCTGTTCAGTGCTACACTATCCTGTAGACTTTTTGCCCCAAGATCAGTTGATTTTCAGATTCTGGAACAGTCAAACGGGTAGTACTTAAATATTTCAGTACCCTGGGGAAATTCACCAGTCAGTGGCTACTGAAATCACCACTGCTCAAATTCAATTCTCACCCATTCTTTCATGTATCTAATAGTTTTTCATTTTGATCTGCATTTCTTCTTGCACCGAGATATCTGATGTGCGAACTGATGCTTTGACGGCTTGCTATATGCTTGAGGTTTGTTTCATTTAGAACCATTATTTGGTATAAAAGTCCTTCCTTAATTAAGGGGCCCAGAACTCGATACAGAACCCGAGCTGTGGCCTCACCAGTGCAGTGTACAAGGGAAGAACCACTTCCCTGATCCTTCTGGCCGCACAATTTCAGATACAGGCTGTAAGAGCCTAATAATAAGAGAAAGGCTCCAAAAAGTGCTTCATCATTATGACTGCTCAACACCTGAAAGGCTTCAAAAGTGCTTTGTCATTCTGACTGCTCAAAACCTGAAAAGCTCCAAAAATGCCTTGTCATTTTGTCTGCTTGTCATAATACAGGTGGTTTGGAGCGTGGGTAGCCCGCCTTGAGCCCCATAAAAGGAAGGCGAAACTGGTGCAAGGCAAAGGGAGAAGCGAGGGGCAGAGTCCCTGACCTTTGCCTTTCCAACCCCCACCACCACCATCGCCTGCTGCGAGACACTCTGAGGCCTCCTGGAGCCGACGCTGCCTGCCTGAGGAGAACCCCCCGAACCTGCACCCCTGGATCGGAATCCCGAGGGAGTTCTGGAGACCCTACCCTGCTCCTGCGTCCCGCGGTGAGAGCACTGCGGGCACCCCGCCTGCAACTCGGAGCACGGAGGATATGGGCCGCCGCATTCCAGACAAACTGCTCCCGAGATTGGAGAAGGCAGATAAGACGCTTCAAACAGGAAAAGAAAAAAAAAAAAAGGGGGGGGCAAAAACTGCTTCTCTCCCCCCACCCCATCTTGGCAGCACTAAAGGTAGCACAGTGTTGTGGTAACCTATCCGATGCTGCTCTTTTTAACCTTGGCTTTTTCTAACTTTTCTCTACTTTTCTCTTTCTTTCTCTTTGCCTCTCTACTATTAAATAAAATACATCCATTTTTTGGCATCAACATTTAATCTCACTTGGTTTTAATCTCGTTTCTGGGAATATTTTGGACCTTCTAAGTTCTTTCCGGTTTATGCACAGAGACTTAGCTTTCTTTGCTTTTCTGGGTTTAAACTGGATCGTAACACAGGCCAGGATGCCATTGGCCTTCTTGGCTACCTGGGCACACACCAGCTCATGGTCAGCTGCAGTTGACCAGCACCCTCAGGTCCTTTTCTGCCGGGCAGCTTTCCAGCCACTCTGCCCCCAGCCTGTATCTCTGCACGGGGTTGCTGTGACCCAAGGGCAGGACCCGGCACTTGGCCTTATTGAACCTCATACAGCTGGCCTCGTCCCATCGATCCAGCCTGTCCAGAACCCTCTGCAGAGCCTTCCTGCCCTCCAGTAGATCAGCACTCTCCCCCAACTTGGTGTCATCCACAAATTTGCTAATGGTAGACTCAACCCCCTCATCCAGTCCATGAAAAAATATGTTAAACATGACTGGGCCCAACATGAATCCCTGTGGAACACCACTGGTGAGCAGCCACCAACTGGATGCAGCACCATTCACCTCCACTCTCTGGACCCGACCGTCCAGTCAGTTCTTAACCCAGCAAAGAGTGCACCTGTCCAGGCCATGGGCTGCCAGCTTTTCCAGGAGAATGCCATGGGAGACAGAGTCAAAGGCTTTGCTGAAGTCAAGGCAGACAACATCCACAGCCTTCCCCTCATGCACTAGGTGGGTCACCTGGTCATAAAAAGAGTTGGACTCAACAATACTTGTGGGTTCCTTCCAACTCAGAATGTTGTGTGAAATAATAATAAAAAGGGAGATCAGGAAGTCAGGCAGGACTGGCTCTTCCTAAACCCCTGCTGGCTGGGCCTGATCCCCTGCTTGTCATATGCCACGTGATCACACTCAAGACGATCTGGTCCATAACCTTGCTGGGCACCAAGGTCAGGCTGAGGGCTCTGTAGTTCCCTGGATCCTCCTTCTGGCCCTTCTTGTGGATTGGTGTCACACTGGCCAACCAACCCAATCATCTGAGTCCTCCCCAGTTCTCCAGGAATGAAGGTAAGTGATGGAAAGTGCTTTAGTGAACAACAAGTCTTGCACTGTATTGCACCTTAGAGACAATGCTGCTAGGCAAGCATTGCTTCCATTACTTCTCTGATCGCACAACTGAGTCCTTTCAATACAGTCATGTTAGTTTGCTTTTATTCTCAATTATGAGTTAAAGCAGGCACAACACAGAAAAAAACCACTGTTGGTCTCCTGTCTAAAGTAAAGCAGTGAGAGTAAACTATGTGCCAAAATCCCATAGGGATCTATAAATAGTAGATTCAAATCTGCTATGTTACATTTAAACCCTAATACTATAGACATCATGGCCACAACAGAATGGCTTATTTTTATTTTTACAGCAATGTCACTTATTTTTCTGTGTCATGGAAAAACTGAGTTCTGTAGCAAATGGTACATTCACAGGGAATTTGCAACATCAGAATGAATCTCCCAAAGAGTCATTTGGAAAATATCCACTAAGAACCTTCTTTCTTGAATTTCTGTCACTGCTTAAATATTCTTTTTCTGTTTAATTCCATTATGGATGATTTCCAAATTCAAAAGACTGGTTATGGGACTTGTATATAATCCTTCTAATCTGAACTGCAATACACATAATTTTTGATGCCTAGAGACAGCAAAGATGGAAAACCTAAGTAGGAAAAAAAAAAAGAAAAATAAGTCAGTACAGATTTGGCAATCACAAACTGGGGCCTTAAACTCAAGAGGAGTCTTGCCTGGTCCTAGTCCCTTGGGCTAAGCATCACAGCCATCAGGCTAATCTCATAGGTAACTTCCCATCCTTCACTAGTCCTTTTCTGGCCAGCTGACATCACAGTCATGCACTGGAAAGAGACGTGAGGTGTAAGATGCAAGTTCTCCAAGCATAATGCCATGGTTTTGCAGAAGCTACAGCATCAGTAGCAGCATCCCCAAAACAGTAGCAACACCAGGGTACTTCTCTGATTCACTCATTCCTGATCAGTATGCACAGGAACTTCCCTTCACAAAACAGCCCTTTTAAAACCTTTACCAAAAAACTGCCCTCACCAGGTTTTCTGTCCCTGTGCTGCAGAGATTGTGTACATTTTCACACTGACCCCCGGGATGCTGTGCACACTCTTACACATCTTGCACACGGCACAGAAAATTTTATCTCATCTACCATCCACAACATAAGACGTGCTCAGTGAGGGTGCAACAGAAATATCTAAGGGGTCATTCACCTCTGATTTTCAGAGGTTCTTTCATAAAGTTCCTTCTATTGACTAGAAGGAACAAAATAGAATCATCTTCATGGCAAAAACACAGTCCACCAAGAAACTGTTCACTCTCTGGAAAATAATGCCTACTGTTTTCCTATTGCTTTTGACATTCATTCTTAGATTAGATGCTGGAAGGCTTAAAGAAGTTTAACTTATGCTAAGCTTTCTTCACTCTCAACGCAGTGGGAAACTGTGTGCTCTGCTGCAATACACAGCATGGCACAAGGCCAGGTTTCTGCTCATCAGAGTTCAGCCCAATCCCTTGCTTCCATCCATCCAAACTAAGCAGTAAAGGACATGCATCCCTCACCTGAAATGCAACCATCATGTGCCTATCAATTCATTACATTTAATTTTACAGTTTTATCAGCAAGCCTAAGTTCTTTCTATAGTAGAATTCCTGTCTGTATTAGTGCCTTTGCTGCAAAGAAATTTTTCAGAGGATTCAGATTTGCTCACCATGTATGATAGATTTGTTGGTGTGAATGATACACAAAATTATATAGCATTTATTTGAAAACTTAGGTCTGAACTCATAGACTATTGCATGCATTTTCATGGGGTAGAATGGCCACAGACCCTTGAAGAGCTTTGCTTGTGGTCTGCATGCACAAGCTTTGCCAGTAGAGCCATCTGGGTGCATAAGAAGTTGTGGAAGGTTAAGTCACAGCTTTCTTTTTCCTCTGTGCTATTCAGAGATGATTTTCTCTTTCACTGCTCAATCTTCCCTTTCTGGGAAGGGAAATCCCAGTTTTGGATGAAGCTGGCTTACTCTTCATTATCACTATTTTAATGCATGCACCTTTCACAACAGAACTGTAAACCTGATTGTGTGGCTGGATTGCAAAAAACCTAGTTTCTCAACAGATTCACATGAATGTCACATTTTTCTGAGCTTTTTGGCCCACTCTGGACTTCAGTAGTTCGACAGCTATCTACTCTTTTCCCCAGCCCAAAACAGCTGCAGCTTACATGACGCTACTCCATTGCTGAGTAATGAAAAAAGGCATCGAGATCAGAAATGGTATTCAAACTTCTGTTATTCATGTCATCACTGGTGCTGCTGTAAAGAGTGGTTAGCAGCTACCCAGATTTGCTTTCACAGAAGCAGATGCTTTGGTTTCTTTCCTCCTTGCATGACTATGGAGGCCTCTTCATTCTCTTTTTGGTGCGATCAAGGGCTCTGAATGGGTCTACATAGAGCTGTTATACGGCACTGAGATAGAGTTATTAGGCTGATAGCCTAGACTGGCTGGCAAACACAAACAAAAAAACCCATCCCTCTGCAAGGCAGTCAGCTGCCAGTCTTCAAGGGGCTTTCATGGTGTTCTTTCAACTAAAGAAAATTATCTGTTCTGCAAAATGGACTGTTCTCCTGAAGGATTAGGCAGCTTATCATTACCACATAATTTCCTCAAAGAAGAGCTGGCTCACTGTTTCTTTTCATGTCATTAATGAGTTACTTGAGCCAAAAAGCACAGCTTGTAACTATGATTGCATTAAAAAGGCTTTGTGAAGATTCCCCTGATCTTCTCAAATAAGAGAACAGACTGGACTCAAAATAAACTTTGACCTGGTAGGACATCTTCAACATCTGCCACAACTGCATTTCAGGCAGATTTCTGTGGCATGATATTTATTAGGCATGAGGCGTCCAGTCATGTCTCTTGATGTCCACAAAAGCCTCGGCACTGATTTGTGTTGAAATATCACTTTATTTTCAGCATATTGTTGTTTACGTTTCTGAGGTGAGAGTACACAGTCTGCTTTGACTGCCAGCGTTTAACTCAGAAAAACAAAGATCCACTGGATCTCTATGAGGATTATCCCAGGTGAATACTACCAAAATAATGTAGCAGAATTTACTGACACTTGTGAATGAATTATGATTGATTTATATGCTTTTTCTGGGAACATACTCGTGTAAACACATTTAGTTGTTATGAAGATTTGGAGAAATTTGTAGGTTGGTTGGGTTTAATTTCTCTTAAGCCTCAGCTTTGTAAAACCTCCATACTTACAAATATTGTGTCATCCTTCTCCATAAAAGGGATACAGATACACATATTATAGAGGAAAATCCTGGAAGATGGTCTTAGACAATCACTTTCACCTGGAATACCATAGATTAATTTAAAAGCAAAGCACAACAGCATTTTAACCAGAATTAGAGAGAAAACTTAAGACATTACTTGCAGTGGATGAAATGTCGAGATATTTGATGAAATTTAGTCCTGGCAGGACTCTAAGTTTCAGACATGGCCTAAACTGTGCCGAATTACCAAACGTTTGTGAAACAACTTTGATGTTATTTTCATTACTCCATCTGATCCACATCCACAGACTGTTCCTGCAGCTTTGGTACAGTAGCCGCTTCTCTAACTGACTATTTTAAGCATAATAATTCTGTTCTTTCCTTCTTTATCTAAGCACAAGAATCCAAAGCAAAAACAGGTGCAGTTTTGCTGGCATCAGGCTGGGTTGAGCTATTTTTTCAACTAAAAGTCTGATTTTGAAGGGACAGATTACTAAAAATTAGTACAAATGAATGACTATACCATAGCATGTGTGAGAAAATCCTTTCATATTTAGGTACCCTTTGACTGCTGAAAGATCAAAATAGAGTGGCAATGAGAAGTGTCCATGGTGATCAATGTATTCAAATGTACATGAACAAGCATTTGGGATCTGTGATGCAGACAAAGTAAGAACAGAGGTCCTTTGGCATTTTAAAGATGATAAAACTCTTAAAGTACTTCATGTATAAATACAGGTTAACTTGTCTGTTACTACTGAAAAGTTTCCTCTAAGCTACCTTGCCATTTGTCTCTCAAGAATATGCATGGGACAGTGAGATATATATAGTGTGAGCACTACTCTTGCCTTCTTTCTGAATGCATTATCATGAAAACAATTTCATATTTGGCCCAGAAACTCATCTGCTTCTGCCATTTGATGCCCTTTCTAGAGCCAGAATGTCTCTAACATCACGAATTCTTTGAGTGGATGAGAATATATTTGGAGTTGAAAGAATGAAAGGTGTTCATAGCAACAATCTAAGGCTTGTACAGCCAGGTTGTAACTAGAAATTATTTCATATGGTTTTTTGACAAAAGGCTGAAGTTGAATCTGGAAAGAAAAAGGACTGGTAGAGGTGATAGCTTCTGTTAGTCTCCTCCATACTTTGAGTTTAATCATCCAGGCAAAATGGCACTACTTCGTCCTTCTTTTGTACTTAACAGTCCTCCATATTTCCCTCTTTTTCTCCCTCCTCTCCCCGCAATTACCACAAAATAGGACAAGCCTATCTCCTCAGAACAAGAGAGTGGTCAAGCCCACCCTCAATGATGTAAGAATATCATCCTGGCAGTTTTATTCAGTTGCACAGGAATCAAGATACTAACCCAAGCCTTGGCATTTGGACAAACTCTGACATTCCTACCTGTGGAGTTTCTAAATTCTTTGATATTCAATTTATGTAATTTTAGTGAGGCAAAAAAAGGATAGGGCCAATCGAGTTCCAAATGGTTCCTATTGCTGCCTTCCCTAAATTTGCCAAGGTTCAAAGATCACGCCTCCTGAGCAGCCCTCCACCACAGAGAAAAAGCAGCCACAACACACACTTAGACCCTTTGATGGCAGGCTCGAAGTCATACTGCAGGTACACAAGGACACACTGCATCTGAGAGGTTTACCAGCAATGGCCTATTGAAGATCAAGTCATACTAAAAACAAGAAGCACTTGGGTAGTAAAAGTCTGCAGTGTCACAGAAGGACTTCTTTGGTTTTGTCAGCTCTACAGTACTTGCGATGTTCAGACCTACAATTCCTTTTGTTTGTTTATTTTTATACCTCTTTGCTAGACTCAACAAAGCAAGAGGAGTTCTTCTTTTATGATTGTCTTGGGGTGATTTTATGATAACACTGTATTCCCCTATCATCTACTTTATGCCCAGAAATAGGTTCTGCAGCCTTAAGACGGGTCCAAGGAAAGGCTGGAGGGGGGGAAGCCGGTTGAATTCTTCAGCGCAGTTTGTGTTCAAGGACTCACACACTACCCTGTATTGCTCGGCTCTGCTTGCAGTGGGAGAGAGTGGATTCCTGCTTCTAGCCAGTTTGTGAGCTGAGGCAAAAAGTTCTCCCAGGACTGCATACCAGCATACCAAAATCCTCCAGTAATTTCTTCTTCTTCTTCTGGAACTGTTCAGCCTAGCTGTGATCCAAGAACCAGATCATTGGACCCCGTGGACCAGCAGGGAGGCTGCAGGGATGCCGCATCCTGGCCTCAGACCTCGGGAGGGGCCGAGCCAGCTACAGAAAAGAACTCTGAATCCACCAGCTTTCTCCGCAGCAAGGCAGTTCAGTATTTAATATTCATTTTTTCCTGTGCCCTGCAGGAACTTTGTTTGTTAAATAAATAGCTTTTTCACTTTTCTCCAAGAAATTCCTTTTGCATCAGAGGCAGGAGGGAGTGCCGAAACCTGCCTTCTGTAGAGGAGACATTCCTTCCAGAGCGTTTCCCCCTAAACTTGTCTCAAACCGAGACAAAGATTTTCAAGTTTGTCAGTGTTATGCCCTGATCTGTTCAGAGGGTTTTGGGGAAGGTTGTTTGATTCACAGTACACCGGAGAAACAACAAAATTCTCAGGATGTTCAATGGCAAATTTTATTTGCAAACTTCAGAACATTACGGTAGAAAAAGGTACTTGGCAAATTTAAAACATCCAAACAAAGTAAGGTACTTCACAAATTTTAACTTACCAGACTCAAACTTAGCCAACTTTAACTTATCCAGATACGAGGCACTTACTAAGGTATTGACTGGAATTTTTTAGTCTGGCTCACAATATATTTTGAGAAAAAGTTAAGAGAAGAAAGAGAGAAAGAAAGGGGGAGAAAGAAAAAGAGTAGAAAGATGTCACCACCTTGGGTCAGTGATGAGACCTGATTGTTGCAATTTCAGTGTCCGCTGGTTGAAGTGATGATCACAGTCTGGATCCATCAGGGGCAGAGGAAGCCCAAGAAACACAGAATTCAATGGGTTAATATATGTTCAGGTTTACAGGAACACCCAGGCACCTCCTCTGCGGGCGTGGGAGTTTTATACCATCTGATGGAACACTGTGGATCATGCGCAGTCCTCTGGTGGAAGGCCCCAGAAGTGAGTCTGGGGGCACTTCGGGGGTCTTTGGTGGTCTATAGCACCTTCTAAGACATGACAGCTGCCTCTCAGGTCAGTGTAGTTGAGCCAGTTATGGCCTATCAGAAGGGCCAGAATCACCCCCCCTAATCGGGAAGGGGGAGTTTCACACCTGATCAGGTTGTGCAAGGGAGGATATTAGCATGATAAAAAGCACTATCCCACTATCTGCTTCCTCTCAGCCTTCTCCCTTATCTGGCTTAAACACTAGCTTGTTGCTAAACAAAGTTTGATTTGTCATGGTCATCCTCTAGTGCTCACGCCCTCTGCCCCTGGGCTGTTACCCTACACATCATCAGCAAAGCAGTCTCTGCCTTTGAAAAAGGCCAATTGTTTGAAGCATTAACCATTAAAATTTCAGTCTCTCACACCCAACTCAGAAGTAAAATTTGAAAAAATGCACGGAATTCTACCCTGTGAACTCAAACCCCCCTCAAATCAAAGACAGAGTTCCAGTCGAAGTTTCAGAAGAAGTTCAGTAAACTCACACGTTGATTCTTTCAATAATTTACATGTTGATTCTTGATTTTGAAATCTTTACAATTCTCTTTTTACATAGATCATAGATCATAGATCTAACTAACCATTTCCAACACTGAGTTAAATAATGTTGTTTTTATATAATTCATTGTTAAACTTCCATCTAGAAAGTGTCAGCAAAATTCTGGAAGTCCATGAAAGGCTCTGCTGCAGGGAACTGAGGGACGTCATTCACTGTCCACTGAAGCCTCTTGGTTTATAGAGAATTAGGCCTTATTTTTAGCCATCTCAGCAGTCCTTCATATGCTGACATGATTTTCTAGCTTGCGTTTTCAGCATTCTAATAGCCCCTGCCAACACCTTTGTACTTGGTAGAAATCTTAACTATTGCTTCAGAGGACCAGAACTAAAATGATGCAGGGAATATTTAGTAACAGCCTTCTTGCCCTGAGTTTGCAGTTCTTCAATGTTTTCATTTTCTGTAACAGTTTCTCACGCACTTTCTGTAAACATAGCCATGTCTTGCTAACCGTCCTTTATTGTTTTTCATTCCATTCTCCTAGGCGGAGTCGTTTGATAGACCTTTCCTTTGACCAGTGTGATTGAGGAGTGGTCATTTCTGCCTCCAATCCATGGTGGTTTCTAAAAACATATATAATAAAGCTCGGGGTCTCTGACCCCCTCCTCTCTTTTCTTGCTTCTCTCTTGACACGTGTCTGCGTGGTTCTTTTCATGTCCAAGTGCGACACAGCCCCTTAATTCTTCAAAGCCAGAATTTCTTCAGGACTTCAGTGAAACAGAAGTGTCTTGCACACATTTTCATATTCTTGATTTAAATGGATCTTTGTTGCATGAATTCTGTTCTTTACACTATGATGCTGTGCATCTTTGATATATATTCATTTTGTCTGGTACTCCTGTGCAGTCTGGAAAGCAATTTACACCTGTATAACAAAGATGCAAAGCAAAGCAAATTGTCTGATAAGGTATTTTAGGTGGGTTATGTGGCTACGTAATATGCTAAATTCAGCAAGTGAAGGGCTTATTGTGTTGCATCAGTAAGAAGGCTGATATCAGATGAACTGAGTGACAGAAAATGCTGTCCAGTCTGGCTGAAGTGAAAAGCAAATTCCTAATTTCCTTGACAGAAAAGCACAAACCATTAAGTAAGAAAGAGAAATAATAAAGCATGATTCTTGCCATGTTACCACAAATGGTTTCATTCTCTATACTCATAAATTTTTGACTGAAATTGCACTGCAGATTAAAAGCCTTTAGCCTAGGGAGGGAATAATACTTACCTATAGGGAAACAGGATAAGAATTCGTAACTGTACCCCTAGGGACTTTGACTAAGAACACCTTGGAACAACAGTATGGGCTGTTCAAGCACATCAACCATTTTTTTAACTCAAGGTGTCTCAGATCTTTTTCTTGATTTACTGTTTTGCTTAGTATTGAAATCTGTCACTGTTCACTAAACCACAAAACAGGGTATCACCACACCTATCGGTGCATAAGAGCTTCTAAAAGCGAATCAGTCCTAGTACAAGTTTGATTTTTTTCCTACAAATATCTTCTATTCCCTGCCACACTAGGTTTCTGTTAAAAAAGTTTTGTTGGGCTTTTTTTAATTAATATTGCATATCTGCTTGCTTTTTCTCTTTTCTTGTGAATAAAATGAAAAAGTAGGAAATTTCTATGTTTGCATTACTTTTACAGTAATTTGATAACATAATTTTTGTACAGCAGTGCTTATAAGTAACCAGGACTTTTAAAAATGTGTGAGAACAGCAAACACCGAAATTAATTTGTGAAATTTTGCATTTAACCATCACAACTCACAACATTCTTTAAATCTTTGAGATAACCAGAAATTCTATTTTATGCTTACTAGGGAAAGGGATGACAGAAAGACTAGAATGATGCTTTAGAAAATGTAATTTGTCCAATTATGTCCAATTTATCCCACACTGTTAGCCAACAGAAGTATAAAAAGAGCAGTAAAAGATGTACCTAAATGCTATTGTTGGAATTGCATTTCATTATAGAAAAAAGAAAACAATAGACCTGTATGAAAAGTCTTATAATGTTTTTTAAGTCATGTCAAAAATGAACTTTTTGTTGTCACATACAAAGTAAGAATAATAAAATCATTTGAGATACAAATTTGACAGAATTAGAGAAATTAATCAATATTTTTACAAAACATATTGCATGCCACAGAAGAAAATGTCCTTTAGAAAGGTCTTCAAAATGCCATCCAATGGAGACTTTCCAAACTTGCAGCACTTATTTCTGTCCACAAAAACTGGAATTACAGACCTTTTATCTT
The DNA here is from genome assembly GCA_013397865.1 of Struthidea cinerea. Taxonomy (NCBI): domain Eukaryota; kingdom Metazoa; phylum Chordata; class Aves; order Passeriformes; family Corcoracidae; genus Struthidea; species Struthidea cinerea. The sequence continues at coordinate 208,236 of VZTI01000471.1, read as the reverse complement.
ATTCCGTATCTTGATTGAACAATCACTGTGTGTACTTCCAGTCCCACTTCTGATTCTCAAGAAGGTGACTGTGTGTCTGCTCTGGGAGGGGCATGTCCATCCCAGCTTGGACTTGAGCTGGGCAAAGGGCTCCAGTTCCAGTTTTAACAAGGTTTTACTATGTCATTCACAGACAGGTCCTGTGAGTGACTCTTCAAATTTTTCCTTTAATTCAGTCACCGTCATTAAGAGGATATTTCAAAGCTACCGAGGTACCTCAAACAGAACTGCAAGTTACTGTTCACTGAAGTGCCTGCTTCTCAGCTCAGCTGAGGCACTCTCCTCAAAATCTTCACTCACCAGTTCTGCAAGATGATGCTTTTCCACTGCATTAAAATGATAGATCAGCATGTGAGCAATTGTCTGTTGATATAGGAGTGCAGCAGGAATGAAAAATCTGCCATAAATCATACTAAGGAATACACATAAATATTACACATAGAGAAGACGTTTTGATCAAGAAAACTATTGAAAACTATAATAAGCCTATTAAATGAGGTCATTTGCTTATGTTTACTTAGTACCCAGGATATTACACAAATCATTTTACTCTGCATTGTTCTTCCCTAAACAATCTTCTTTCCCTGTCCCTCTCCTTCCTCCAGAGTAACATAAGTTTTACTGTCATATATCAACTCCTTTGATAACCAGCTGAGGCAACTGAGTGGACAGATGATGAACTGAGGCTCCATCTTGATAAAATTTTAAAATGACAGGCATCTACAACACAACTACACATTTAAACACATCTATGTATTTAAATGCAACTGCACTTTAACAGTAGGAAAATTGATCACTTAGCATTGCTTTCTGCACTATATTTGCAAATTGCATGCAATGTGTAATGTAAGCACAAAACACCCAAACATCATTCATAGTTACTTGTATTGGAAAAACCATTTGTTTTAGAATACAGAAAAACAAAATCATACAAAGACTAAGCTACTGTTCTAAACGCAATATGTTTTAGAGTAATTTTAAACAACTCATGGAGTTTGCATTGATTTTTGTATGAACTATGATAACCAACTTCTGAGGGAAGTGGCAAAGCTCACTAAAATGACTTTCAAGTGACTAGGTGAGCTAGTAATAGCTGGATACAAGAAAGTAATTTCCATGGCAGATCTTAATTCACGGCAAGCAAGGTATCTAAGTGAATTTACACCACATGCATGAGCTGAAACCTATCATTCTATTATCCACGAGTTTCATGCATTGATATTCACACTATAGTCACCTCTTTCCTTTTTTTTTTTTTTTAAGGGATGAGTTATTTTTCTATCCAAAAAGTGCAACTGCAGAGATTGACAGTTTTTCAAGGCATTGAAAAATCTTCATCTATTTGCAGCTTTATCTCTACATATAGTCATGCATTTGGGGTTTGCTGACTTGGGTACAGTCCTGCAGCAGAACAATGAGCCTGAAATAAATTCATTAGCCATTATGTACACTATTTTTTCTTACAGCATTTCTAATCAAATGTCCCGCCTTCTTAACTTATTTACTAAGTCAGTGGGTTTCAACCAGCATATCTCTGATGTAAGAAGGAAACAGACACAGGGATTCTTAAAAAGTAACTAACAAAATACAGACTATTGCCAATCTGCCTGTTCACTATAGAGGGATGCACATCATCTCCAGAAGGCTGAAAAAGACTTCGAAAACTACTTATCTAAGTTAATAAAATTTTATTATTGTGAATAAAGTGTCACTGGTTTTCTTGAAACATGCTTAATGTTCCACAAAATGAACTGTCACATTCTTCACTCAGTGACACTGTGTTAGGTATGTCTCAGTGAGTTCATTACTGAAGTTCTGATAACACCTGGAAAAGGCGAACACATTTAAGTGAAGATTGGACTCTGCTGGTCTCAACAGCAAGAGGTTGCTGAACTTTGAACAGATAGGATTTTTGAGGAGATGCAATTAAGAAACCAATTACATGTAATGAATGATAGCACAGGATTAACAACTTAAATGTAAATTGTGGCTTTTTATGACTGGCAAAGTTCCCATTCTCCTTCATTTGTGAAAGATGGACTTGGCTTAGACAGAATATGGATACAAGTACTCATTACAATTTTTGATGAATTTGAAAAGCATCAGCTGAAGGTCCTCCACTGTCATACTCCAGTATTAATTGGATTCAGCTGAAAGCTTCAGAATAGATAATATTAAACTATTTGACAAGTGTTCCTTCTACGGGACTTACTATTGCATTTGTCTTAATTATTAATATAAAAACCCAACAGTTTTTATAAGGTAAGAAATCTGAGAATTCTTCAGCAGCCTCATATCTTTTCTTCAGAAAAGAAATAATGAGACAAAAATAATTTTAAAAAAAAAAGTACATGTCCTCTGCCACCAGAACTGATCATGTCTTTTCTGTGTAATGTAAAGAGGTTTGTAATAAAAAGACAGATGTACATGGGTTTTAGATGAAAAATAAGCTGTACCTAACCCAGTTCTGAATATAAGCACTCTTCACAATAACAGTTCAATGTATCCCATAAACAGACAACTTCATTTCCTTGCTATATTTGGAGAGAGAAAATAGTTTTAACACAATGGAAAGGACTATGCCCAGGAAACAAAAAACATTTTCCAGCAGCACTGCTCATAAGACTTCAGTGTACTCCCGTGTGTTTCAAACTTTTATCCTTCAGAGTTTTAACACTACAGAACAGAACTTCAAACTTACTCTACCCCTTAAGTGTCCTTAGTATTAAGACACACAATTCAGCTTCCAGCTGTGCAGGTAGAAAATTAAATTCTTAAGAAATCAGCTTCTAGAAAGAGTGGTGTAAGTGAAGCAGGAGCAAACGCCCATGAAGAACAACCATGAGATAAGAAGAGACAGAACTCATCTAGTTTAATGAAACATTATTATTTGCATAATGAAACATTATTATTTGATGCAACATCTAGTTCCTCAGAAGGGGCTTTGCAGATTCATATGCTGAAATCCTTTGTAAGTTGTATACAAAAGAATCATGGAGAAGCAGCAAGTTTTCCTTGCAGCTAAACTATGTTAACTATTCTGTCAGAAGACAAACCTTAAGAACTCTAAGCTAAGCAAATAATATAAAAATAGTTGGCTTTCCTTAAAAAAAATTTTTATCACCTATTTGAGCTAGTGTTTATTTCAATTTTCCAGTGAGAGGGGAGTACGTGTTTAGAAAAGGTGCCTAGGGTAGTTTGGAAGTCTGCAGAAAAACCTGGTTAGTGTTTTTCTTGATTATTTAAATTGTTTTCTTGTATAAGATTAATTTCCTGCAAAAGTTATTCTAGCTAATGACTGCCATTTACCAACTTGTGTATCTGTTTCCACAACAAGGAGAGACAAGACGCTGAAGAAACAGAGAAAATAGCAAAGTCAATACAGGCCCACTGGATTTTGTAACCATGTATTTTCAGCCTTCTAAGAAGAAACTGCTCATCTTGTGCTCTTCTAGCCTAAGGCAAAAATTCACAGGCCCAGCTGCATAAGGTTAAGCTGCCAATTCTCCTACACAAAAGCAGCTTCATTTTCACCCTTACCTTCCAGCTTCAAAAGGTCATTTTCTGCTTTCTTCAGCACAAATTTTTCAACGTGGATTCACAGCTAATATTATTTAGCATATCCTCATTAATGTGAGGCTAAGCTAAATTTCAGTGCTTCGAAAAGATTGTTAAATATACAGTTAAGGTTAGATTCAGGTCATCAAAATATATCCTAACCTTAAGAAAAACTGGTATTTTCACTTTTATGCTTTTTAGGTACTTGTTTTCAATGTAATGTGTCTTTTGGTCAGATGCAGCTCCTCTTTCAGCAAACATACATTAGTTCAAATGAACCATAGCTAGTTTGCAAATTTTACATGAATCTCTAGTTCTACAAAACCAGTCACTTCATGACTATGTGAGGGGCAAGCACAACAGAAAAGAAGGATAAGGGTGTACCTTGATTTTACAGTTCTACCATATATGCTATATTAATACTGATAAAAATTTTCATCCTTTTTCACAAAAAAAAAAAAAAACAGTAACAGTCAGATCTGGATCAGTCTGAAAGTCTGGAATTCACATCTGAACTTAATACATGCTTTACAAAATGTAGAGAAATCTAACCCAGTGTTACATGTCAAAGGGAATTGCTTGCTGGTACTGCATTAACATGGTTTCATCATGCTAAGCTCTTCACATCAGACTGTTCTGCAACTACAGATAGGTCGCTCATGTCAATTTTCAGACATAAAACCCACATCTCAAAAACAGACCTTTTCTGATATAAATAGATTTCAGGTAAAACCTCATTTAGCATCCTGACCCTTTTGTATTGAAGTCACTTAGAGCAACTTTGAAGGTCTCTGGAGACAGGCACTACACATCGGCAGTACACAAGGCTGTTTGGCCTGTGCATTGCTCCAAGAATAGTCATGGTTATGGGATAAGTTATTAATTTCCTAAGGTCCCTGGGAGAGAAAGTGCTTATTCACTTGGATGATATCTTGATTGCTTCAGAGTTGTAAGTGTATCCAAAGCTGCCTATTTCTGCCACAGTCCAAGTGTTTAGAATCCGAAAGACTTTATTAAGTATAGAAAAATCTGTATGACCCCTTCTTCTAGCTCTGGCCTGCTGGGATTCACAGCAGATGTGTGAATGTTCACTTCTCAGAGAGGGAAGCTATTAGCAGTGCAAGCTGTTCTGCTGCTTCTCTCACCAAGGTGGTTTCTATACTTAGGAGAGTTCGTGGGGTTGCTGGAAGCTCTGCTCCCTTCTGCTGTTATGACCCTACTTGTTTTAACAGTTGAAAGGCAAGAGATCAGTGAGAGGGCAACTCTGCTCTCTTGTCTCAGACATCTTTAGCAGAAGAGAAAGAAAGCCATCACTGTCCTGCATGCCCGAGCAATCCTGAGTTGAAGGCTCAGGTGGAAAGATTGCCCCAACTCCTGAGAAAGGTGGTGGTTTCCCAGAAGTGATCAGTCTATGCTACCAATAAATAAATATGAACTAGTATGCATGCTAGTTATATCAACTAAAAGTTTAGCTAACCCCTGTTTAAGCACTGTTCCTTTCCCCCATTTCTGTAATGTGTGAGCTATTTGCTCTACTGAGGGAGGCACCTGCAAATACTGCTGAGTGATAGAGTGTCTGAGCATCGAGAAATCAAATACTTCAAACAGCATGGCTGGGTACATATCTTTGTGGATTAAAGGCTAATCCCTTCCTGCAGCTAAGACTAAAATTGGCACTGTGCTCATTTCTCCCTCTATCTTAAGTTCATTGGAAAATTGTGATGACATTACTGCTAAGACTGGACATAGTCTAGTGTACAAACAAGTTAATGGGGAGCATAGCCTTTGTAATTACATTTTCCTTATTTCCAAGCATTATTAAGCCACAAGCATGTATTAGCTTCTAAACAACAAAAGCTATTCATTTGCAATAAGAAATGAAATTATGAATCTTGCGTAACGGAGAAAGGCAATGTTATGTGTAAGTAACACACAGTGTTCATTTTGATGTACAATAATCATGATATTAAAACCAAATAGAACTCTTACCTGAACCTTTAAGGAAAAATGAAAAAAAAAAAGAAAAAGAAGGAAAAAAAAGATAAAAAAGAAAAAAAGGAAAAAACCCAACACAACTCAGAGTTTTATTAGAGGCAGGAGTCGCTGCAAGGCTAAACAGACACAAAGCATATTAAACATCATACCATTGAATGCAACTGCAGAAATTAAAGTTGTTGAAAGTGCAGTATGTCTGCATAACTTGCATTTCTGGAGGCCTTATTTTTGGGATGAAGGCAAGAGCAAACAAGAGCAATGAAGGCACAGTGATGCAGGACTGCAGCCTACTGATACTGGGTCACTGGAGGGTTTGCTACACAGCATGTCTTAGACCAGTGTTTCCTGCTGCCTTATTGCCACTACTGTCAGCTATGGCCAGGTTAACTCTAGCTCCAATATGCCCATGTACTTATGATAACTTATTTCCAAGGTCCAGCCTGTTTATGAGCATTTAGCCTATTGGCACAGCATCCAGCAACTCCTCACTCTGCTCAAAGTACAATGCTAAAGCAGAGCAACCTGATCATCTCCTTGCTTTCAGTACATGGAAAACCTGAGGTCAAAAACTGCAAGATGAACCCCAAGTGGCTTTTCTTAAAGAAGATCTCTATTTCTTGGCAGTTTAACAGCTCTGGTAAATGCCTGAATACACATGCAATGGATACCTAGAAATGTACCAAGAAATATAGAATCTCTGACACTTATTACACAGTTTCCTGTGAATGCAGAAAGTTTTTTCACATTTCTATACTACTGTATTGCAGTACTGTATTCTGAAGAATTGATGAACTAAAAGTGTCCCATTGGTGCTGGCAGTTTTTAAGACTGAATGAGTTTACAGGATGTGACATTCTGGTCAACAGCATGCTTGTTGTGGGAAAAAAAAGACTAATTTTCTGGTGATGCTCAACTGTTGTAAAATGGTAGAAATACATTGCAAGAGCAATTCAAGCAATTTAAGAAATTAAATAAATGGGGATAATTTCCAGAGCAAAAAACCCTCTTTGGGGTCCCACCTGAATATAATGTTTTAGACCATTAACTTAAGTATCAGAGAGGGAGTAAGCTTCATAAACTGGTGCAGTAACACTCCTTCAGCAAGTAATGTTCTCCATTCATAGGTAAGGGCATGTAGCATATAAAGGGAGGATCCTGACCTGTAGAAGAGAAGCTGGTAATCGAGAAGTTAATCTGGAGAGGGCTCTGTGAACCACAGTGCCTTTTCTTTTGTTCCCATTAATCTGTAGACCCATACCTATGACAGATCTGTGAGAAGAACTGGGATATGGTTCTATTTTTCTGAGTAACACAATATATTGTAACTTCTTCCAAACAAATGGAGTTTTTCACTGGGGAGGGCATTTTCCTCTCTCTTTTCTATCATGAGACGTGGTATCATCTGGTGCAATAACCATATGAGGAGAACTGAAACTCATCAATATTTGCCTTTTCCTCCTGCATCACCTCTTCAGGCTTCTTATCTGCACAAAGATTTCATTTGTGGAATTACTGTGTTTTGTAATACTACAGAGTTACAGATTTTTTTTTTTGAGACACTGACTTAAGCAAGACTTCTTGATATTTATCTGAACGTTGTGAAAGAAAGAGATGCCTGTCTTCCAGAATTGAATTTCTTGTGCACTAATTGCCTTGGACCTCAACAGGAATGTTTTCACACTTCAGTCACAATATGAACAACTCAGTTATTTCAAAGGATACCACTGCCAGCAAACAAAGTCTCCTTTTCTGTCTTTCTTAATTGTCCCAGTTCAAAAGAAACACATTGACAATTAAATACCAATGCACGAAGCTGAGTTATGAGATCTGTTTACCATAAAGTAAACCATGTAAGTGCTTCCTTGGGACTAGGATACAGGTTGGTTGTATTTGGTGTGTACCCAGCAAACTATCAGTGCCTGATCACACTAAAATAACTTAAATTATGCAAATAAATTTGAAAATGGGTATTCTTAGATGGAAGTCTGGTCATATGGTAATTTAAGTGAAGGACGTGGCACTAGTGTCATGTGCTGGATGGTGTATAACCCAAATAACCTTCAGATATATGTATCTCCTTAATTTTAAGCAGTAGCCAGGAGGGTATCTGTGTGTGTATGTTTGTTGAAATTAGAACAAGAAATAGAGAAATGTAATACTTTTTAGAGATTTTTCTATGGAAAATAGATAGGAAAAGAAAGTCATCCACTTCTTTATTACTCACTGATTCAGTGCTGGGCAACACAAGATGAAACTAGATCCCCATGTGGGACACTCCCAGACACTCCTTTTGAAAGATGATGTGAAGACAATTCCAATGAAGACAGACTCTTGCAGCAGATCCTGAAGCAAGGGATGGGAGACCAGCTCCTGCCATTCTTTAGACGTAGCCCCTCAACAGCTGATGAAGGTGCTGTCTGGCCTGGAGATACGACTTGGTTTTACTACAGCAAAGAAAGAGTCCCAGAAGGAACTTGGATCTGTAGTTTAAAATCAGTGGAGAAAAGTGCCAGCCACCTTCTGTGCAAGCAGAGGCAGGTGAGTCCAAGTATGTTTTTAAAACATCGGGTGTGTGCAGAGAACCTATCTATCATCACTTGACGAGAGGGGTCAGCACTTCAGTAAAAGCTCCCTCACTCAGCTTTTACTGGCACGCAAATAAAAAAACTGTAGCAGCTGACAGCAGATGCAAATCCAACCCGTGGCCCTTGCCTGAGGATTGTCTTGGGACTGGGCCTGTCAGATGTCATACTTCATCCTTGGGAATCCCTGTTACTATGCCGCTACTGCACAAGCAAAAAATGCACCGACGGCATAGACCCAGGCTTCTCTTCATCTCCATGACCCTACAATAAGGTATTTCTTTCACCTCTAATCTGACTGTTCAGGTTCAAGGACCAAGGAGGGGCCAAAGCAAGTGTCATATGGGCCTGATCACATTTGGGAAACTCTGGCAAGTCTAGTATTATTGATCACTCCAGCATTGCACAACCAGATGAACAGAGATATGAAGAAGCAGTAAACTGCTTCTCTGACTCATAGCCAAGCAAATGCACTGGTTAAAAAGGACTTAGTAACTCTTTGATGAAAGAGCTTTCTATCATAAAGCTTTCTTTTAGGGGATGAAACACATACCCTGGGCTCAATAAGAGCTATCTGTGTACTCCATTAGTCCAATAGCCACGTAGTATAATTAAAACAAGGCACTCCAAAGTGTTATGACCTTTTAATTTTGAAAGAGTTACTGAACAGAAGTTCAGTTCATGAATCTTTTAAAACATTAGTATTGTGGTCATTTTTCTGAAAAATGGGGACACATGAGTTATCTCTCTCTCTTTCTATTTATAGACCTTTATAAAAATGAAACAAAAGAGCTTTCAATAATAACTGAGGGGAGACAATGAAGTAAAGTGACCTCTTGGTCTTAGGGCATGGTCCTTTAGGTCATGTTACAGAGAACTTTTATATCTGTGTCAACCTCATAAACCCTATATGAATAGAAATGTATGAAAGAAATGCTGATACTATCTTAAACCCTAATGGCAGTAATATGATGGCATAATTTTCTCTGCTATTTAATCTGGTACAGTAACCTGTGCTGCCCTGGGAAATTTTAAATCTCATGGGGAAAGGGGCGTGAAGAGGAAGGGAAGATGTTTTCTTCGTGTGTATAAAAAGAGCACAGTAAACTGAATTAATGTTCAGAGTGCTTTCACAAGCTCTTTAGAGCATATTAAACCAATAATTTTCATGTGCTAAGGTATGTGGCTGTAGTATGCCTTACTCTATGCCTTCAATCCCTGCATTTTGTCCAGTTATTTCACCATGCAAACAGCTGCAAACCCAGCTTTTTCACCCTCCCCCTTCTAATTTTTGTTCTTGTCATGTATGTCTTGGATGTCAAGGTCACCCAAGCTAAGTTTGTGCCATGTAGTGTGGGTTTCTGATTGACATGGTACCTTGTTCTTTCTTTCCAGTTATCGACATGCATCCATAATTCTCTTTATTGTGTGTTTGAAATGCAGGTTTCTCCTCTCTGTGCTGCTGCACAAAGAGCTTGTGCCTCCCAGCAGAGCAGCACCATTGCTGTCCAAACGTCCTGGGGCAGTGCCTCCTGCAGCTACCGTGCCTCAGCCTGGGAGTAGCACATCTTTGACCCATAAAAAAAGGGATTTCTTGCCTAAGCCTGGACCCTCCTACACCCTTCAGATTTTGAGGCAAGCCCTGCCCACCCGTGGGCTTATGAACCATGGCCATTGTGCAGTTGGCTGAGATTTGGACAGCTGAAGGAAGAGCTAAGCATTTAGGGGTAGACATGGCTTAGCTTCCTGCATAAAATGATTAGAAGAGTTTTTGGAGAAGGGATGAAGTCTTGCCTCCACTCCTTTTTCACGTGCTTGCCTACCTACAGCATCTCTTTAGAACAGCCAGGTCACTTTCTCTTATTATTTCCTCTCTTTCCATGTTTTTCTTTTCCCAGTCTTCCTTTTTGCAGTCTTGGATAGTTATTAGCTTTTGTATACTATGGACCCATTTATTTCATACTTCCTCTGGTGACTGTCTCCTGCCACACTGTTTTCATTTTTCCTCTTCCACTCATTAGAGCTCTCCTCTTGAGTGCTTCAAAGGCAGACTGTAGGGTCAGATCTACACCTTCACTCCAGGTGTCTGTATTTTGGTTCCATGATCTTCACAGTGAGCCAGTGAGCTGTGCATTGCACCATGCAAAGCCAGAAGAGTGGAGAGGAAAATCCAGTGTTTAGAACTTCTGAAGTCCTACCTCAGAGACAAGGATTTATGGAGACAGGATTGCACTTTGTAAAGTCAAAGTGGTTTTTTAGGCTTAGTCTGTCTTTACAGACTGATGTGTGACTTGTGGGCAGGAAGTGGCTTTATTTGCATTCTGGGGATCATCCATGGGCACAAAAGCACATGGCTATGGCTGGCTTTTGTGTATGCTGTATGGCCTGCAAAATTCATCCAACATGTGGAGACTTATCCTGCATGCAGAAAAGTGATTCATTTCTGCAACACACTGGAGAACAACAGTATCATGGACCCATGATCATCCACAAAGAGGCCACAAAGCTGAAAGGTATACTTGGGCTTTGGCTGGTCTATGAACTAGTCTTTATTAATGAGGAATCACTGAGGAAAACGGTTTAAAACTCATATAGAGAGTCCCTGCAACATGCTTATGTGGAGCAGGTAGAATTTAGTTTAAACAATACTGGCATTCTGCTTCAGCAGAGAAGTTCAGGGTTTGGGGTTATCATGATAGTTTTTCCTGCATTGTTACACAAAGCATAAATCTATTCAGCTTCCTTGTTTCTTCATTATGACAAAGCCCCAGGTTTTCTTGAGCAAGAGGTCAGTGGGGCTTGGTACTGTTTCTCATTTAATAGGGAAGAATCTCAAGGCTTTCACATTTACTTCCCTAAGGTAAATATCTCCGCAATGCCTTCAAGCGAGGGAACTAGTCACGGTGGTGGTTGTGCACTGCGCTTTCTTCCCACTAATGGTGCACTTTAAAAAAGAATCATTCCTTTGCAGAAGGAAATCTATGCTGTGCTCACATACAAATAAAGACTTGTTCTTCCCAGCTGTATACTACTATAATCTGATGCAAAGTGGCAGAATCACACTCAGTCTGTTAGTAATTCTCTCTCTCTCTCTAGCCCCAGATGGATTAAGGGGGAGGTGGGGGAAGAGGAAGGTTTGCATTTGCCTTGAAATTCTGCAGCCTTTACATGAGTGCCAACCCAGTCAAACTGACTCCGTGCTGCATTCATAACAACTCTACAACATGAAGTGCCTGACACCAAAGCTCCACGTGAAAAGATTCTCAACTACATGACTCCTTCCAGGACACTTCCACTGGTATACTACACTCACTCAGGAGTTCCATCTTGATCTTTCTACTGCTACTGCTCTTGAGCACTTACCAAATTTTGTTCTGTAGCTTCAGGGCTTTGAGATGAAGGATACTTTGATATTAGTCAGTTGTCAAATTACTGCAAACTCTCTTTTTAACTAAAAGAACTAGATCAGAAATAAAGTGTGCTCCCACACTATAAAAACAAATTATTCTTTTCAATCTCTTAATGAATCCTGGGGTTAATTACTCAGTGAAGAAGAGCAGTCCGAGACTTCAAATATTGTTTATGCTCGTGAAAATATTGCATAAAAACCTTGCTCTTTAAGACTCAGGTGTCACCTTACAGTTAAAAAATTTTATTGGTGATGAGTAGAATTCCTCCTCATCAAAATGCAGTTGGTGCTTGCAAAGTTTTGGAAGGAAGATACTTCAATTTATCACTAGAAATAATCTAGGTCAATCGTCTCCCCCAATAGCTGTCTGTCTTCCTTTTCCCTAGCTACTGTTCCTAAGGTACAGAGAAAGCTGATCTCCTTCCTCAAATGTGTATTTCTGCTTGCTGGTTCCCCAAGTGAGAAAGATAAATGAGATTTATTCACAGTACTGAAAATCAGAGGCTCGATCCCTGCTACAAACTGTTGGCTTTTGCTTTTGCAATTCAGGGGTGGGGAGACACCCTATAAGACACGACCTAGTTTTCACTAAATGCAGAAGAAAAGGAATGCATGTTGTTTACCAGTTGCAGGGAATAGGTTGGGTTTGTAAGGAGGAAAACCTAGTGTGATTAAAAGGACAAAAACAGTTTTACAGGGAGTCACTGTACTGAGCTGTATTTCTCCTGGAAATCCCTTCACTACCGATGTGGAATCACACATCTGCAGCAGGAGGTGAGATGGGGAGGGGCTGTTGCAGTGGCTGGTCTCTTCTGGAGCAGGGCGACAGCCAGAGACACAGGGAGGACAACAGAGCCTCAAAAGCACTGGAGCAGGACACGCATAAGGAGATTAAGGGAAAGGTGTGTGTGCTGTCCTGTTATTTATAACTCATCACCAGGCACCTCCAAACCAACTTGCAGGCAATAGGTACAACTTCAGAGGGCAAATCAAGTCAGTGTTTTGTTACCTTTGTGTGGCCTAGCCCTAGGAGTGGTTAACATTATTTAGGCTTAGACTCAACAGAATTTAGCCATGAACCTTTTTGTGTCTGGTGAATGTTGGACCATGAGCAGGATGGGAACAGAGGATTTTTTCACATCACAGTGGCATTTCCACAATTAACCCTCCGTATGCATTCACTCATCCTTCTGCTAAGGCTGTCTTTCGGTATTCAGCCTGTACACCCCTTGGCACGTTTCCAGTTCAGGAAAGCAGAAAACAGCCTCAACAGTAAACAGAGCATTTCTATGGTTAATCACAGAGTTGGAGCAAACTGAAATAAATCTATTAGGAGATTAAATCTATAAATCTATCAGAAGATGGCGATGGGAGGGTTGGGAATCCTTCTGTCAGATCTGTTTGTTTGCCAGATGCTTACTCAAGTGGCCAGATTCAAATGCAGAAAATTTCCTAGAATGCTTTATTGTCTTATGTTTTTTCAAGAAGTATGGCAAAACATTATGTAACAGAGACTATCCAGAAAGAACATATTACAGTTTGCAAAGCCCTACCTTGCACTGGCAACCTCAAAACAAAACATCTTTTCTCTGCCACCTGCAGAACAAAAAAAACTAAACCCTTGGAATCTGCTCTTTTAGTATTTTTTTGGCCGACAAATTTTTTGTAGCACAACAGCGCACCATCTTTCATCTCCTATGACTCAGGTGTTTATCATTTACTGGATTAATGCTTTATTGAGGTGGGTAAAGGATAAGTGCCTTAATTTTTAATTTCTCCATCTGGCTTTGGATCCTTTGTGGACTGAAAGAGGTCTTTCCTGAACATCTTTTTCCTTTACTTCCAGAGAGCCTACAGTCTTGCAGAGGATGTCTTTCCTTCAGTACCTCAGGGCTTTCTCCACCCCTGAGGTACTGAAGGCCACAGATGACCATTGTACTCTGAAATGGGTATATTCAAAAAAAGCCAGTATTTTCCTGCTTTCCTGAAAAAGCACTTTTGCTTCCATACAAACATATTATTCACAAATATGTTTGGCAATATCAGATGGAAATATGGATATAAACAGGCCCAATCTGGGTTCTCTTGTAACTGGGCAGGAATAAAAGCTTCAGCATTGCCACAGACTCCTATCTGTGGCTCAGAAGGAAGAGCTAGGAGAAAATACTGCAGAGGTGTGGCAAGGATTGTAAGTGCACAGAACTGGGTAGTGATAGTACTTTCTAGTAGCTGGTATGACAGTTGAATTGTGAAATATTCTGTGCATTTATAGCAGCTGATGAAGTAGGACTTTAAAATACCTGATAGGATTAAATCCTAAAGAAATACTATAATTCACTAACCACAGATCCCTTATTCAGCCCTAGTATGCCATTATCTACATATGACATTCTTTCTGATGAAAACTTTTGGGTTTAATGCTGTGTATTGTGTTGACCAGACTATTAACACAATGTGGCCAGCCACGATAGCGTTTGCAAGCTGGGGGTGAGGACTGGGAGAAGAAAAGAAAGGAAATAAATTTGCACTTCACAAAGTGTGTGTTCTACTGACCCAGTCCCGCTATTGGTGTTAATCTGTAGTCTGGACAAATACCTCTCCATCAACAGACTGGGCAAAAGAAAACATGCAAGTAAATTCTGTGACAAAGGAAGCTCCAACCAAAGTAAAAAGCAAAAACAGATAAAACAACATTAGAGGGTAAAGGTGAGAAGGAAACTTAGCATATTCATGTCATACCGCAAATGAGTTTGGGAATAATTCTAAAGTGGAAGTACGAAAAATGCCCTGTTTGTTCACATGTTGAAGACTAGATGCTGGCATGATAAATTTTGTGCAACTCCTCTGATATCTTTAAAAAACTTTGACTTTTATTTATTTGCCTAAAATGAATGTCCATAATGAAATTACTGTTGTGCACTTGACATTTTAAACATATTATATCCAATTAATAAATCGGCAACATCTGCTACCCTGCACTAAACTTCCTGTAACTAAAGATGTGCAAGCCCTGGAGATTCAGCATTACGTGAAATAGATTTGTTTAATATAATTGAACATAATTGCTCATGTAATGTTTTAACGTAATATTACTCAGCAGATGTGCAAATAATAGCTAGTTTATTTGCCACCAGCCATATGGTGCTGATGCATTGTAATACTTGGCAAGACAAGTTCATTAGTCTGAGTGAGTAGACCAATGCACTGAAACTGAGGTTTGGTGGTGACATGGGGATGGTGATGTGCGCCTTGAGAAAACACCAATGTCTTAGTCTGGCAAAGAACTTATAATAAGCTTTGTTGCCCTCTGTTGGTAAGAGATCCTAAGCATTACTTTCAAATGGCTGGTAATTCCATGGAAACAGATGTTTAAGATGAGCCTGTTGTGAAGCCCAGAATAAGTTTATTGCATAAAACAGGAACTACAAAGTGAACACTTGATTGTCTGATGACTTCGGATTATCTCATGAAACTCGTCGGAAAAGAGATACAAAATCGAGTTTTCATTTATAAAAATTCTGGTCTGAAATATATTTCAAACAAGCTTCTGTTTTAAAGAAATTTCTTATATTTGGGATTCTGAAGAAAACAGCCATCCTAATTACAAGAGTAATTGCTGAGAAACTGGGTAAGTTTACTGTGTATAAGGGTATAAAAAAAGATGGCCAAATACTAACACGACTTTCTTAGTAGTCCAAAAGAAAGAAAAAATACAGCTAATAGTTGCCAGCATTTGATCTACCTTCTTCTAATCTTTTTGGTCCAAACACAAAGGAATTAAAGTATTCCTGCATACTCAGGAATAATAACATTAGGCCCATGGACTCTCAGCCCGAAATTGGGGGTGTTTCTGTATATCTTATGCGTTTAAAGACCCTGAAATGTGACCTCCTAGTTGTCTAGTGTTTCAACTCTGACCCCACAATGCTGAGCTGAATAATGCATTTGCTCTGACTGAGCATGCCTTCCTAAGGATTAGACTTCCTTCTTCTGTCCTGTTTTGGGTACATCCTGGACTTTATAGTAACTGACCAAAGGATATGAAATAAAGATCTGCATTTGTGTGGTGGACTGTTGCGGTGTGTGAGACTGCACTGGTCAGGACCCGTGGGCCAGTTGGCCCTGGGACAAAACAGGTCTGTTTGCGTGACAGCCCCTAAGTCCTGAACCACCCCCAAGGTTGTGGTGAGCACAAGGAGCCTTCTCACAATGTATTGTTTTATTATGTTAATGTATTCTGTTTCTGTATTCTGGATTGGCCCATTGGTCCCCTCCCCTTTATACCTTCTTTGGTCCCCATGTAGAAAGTTCCCCTCTCCTGGTTCTCCCATTGGTTTTTGTTTGCCTGCCCACCCCTCCTACTTCCTCATTGGTTATTATACCTTTGTTCTGCCCTCACTCCGCCTCCCTGCCCTCAGGACATTGGTTCTGACATTTCGCCCGCCCCTACCAGCCCCATATTTAAGCCTGTACCGCTTGCCTTCCATTTTGTCTTTTATCCCTGGATCCTCCATGCGTGGAATAAACCCTCATTGCTGGAACCCCAAACAAAAGACCCTTCTTGCCTCTTTTCTACTGATCACCACGTTTTGGATGTGTGTGTGAGTGGCTGTACCACCAAGAGTGTGTGTGCCTGTGCCTGCCTTTGGCCTCAGCGCCAAAGCGGCTCGTCTATCTGGGGACGCTTGTGGGAAGGTCATGGCACTTCACCACCTCTGCACACCGGAGGACTGTCTTAAACCTTTTACACCTTAAAAGAAGATATTGGCTGCTGTTAGACTGAGGTTACCCATGGTCTGGGTTTTAGCTTTTATGTGCCATGGCTGCTAAGCCTCCCATCTGTGGATTTAAAAGTGGTACGTGAAACTGACAATACGGGATGGGACAGCTGCACTACCATATCCTTACTTTCCTTCTTTCATTTTATTATTCTGCTAAGAATAATTCAAATTTTAAAAACCACACAAACTTTTGGAGCAAAGAAGTTTTTTGAACCTTATGTTAACATTGGGTTCAAGTGCTGACCAGATTGCAGCAAATAATTTGTGCATGTGCATTGAATAATTCAGCACTGTACTCAGAGAAATTCTGTATGTTTTTAAAATTGACTAACACAGTTCAATACCAGAAAGATTCATTATGGTTATCTAGTTTAATTTCTTGTCTATCATCAGCCATGAATTAGGCCCAGAGATTTTTAGCATCACTAGACTATAGATTTAAGTTAGGCTGACAATTCTACCTTCTAAATCTTCTTTCATTATTTTAATAGTGAAAAGTAAGCCCAGTGATCTTCTTTCAGTGGTAATTTTTTTAGAATTTTTTTATCATCCAGGTTTCCATAATGGATATGATTTCTGATTAGTCTGGACATTTTAAATCTGGATTTGTGTATTTCTCATTGTGGAGCACAGTATTCAGGAACAAGACATCTGTCTCAAGGATCCTGGTAATGGGATGTTCTCTTTGATCCCAGAGGAGTACTGTGTGGATGAAGTGCTCCCTATGGTAGTTTGGACAGAGTCTGCTACTCCATGAGGCAGAGGTTCATGCAGCTCGCGAATTCCCAGAAAAAATGTTCATGGGTCATGGGGGTTTGGAACTTGATGACCTTTAAGGTCGCTTCCTACCCAAGCCACTTTGATTTTATGATTCTGTGGCCTTATGAGGTCCTGTCTTCATCACAGGTTGTGATTCAATGTTCTGCAGCTCCAGTGGCACCACATGTCCAAACTCATTCTGCTTTATATAGACACTGCAAAAACAGGACACTGTTCAACATGTCTAGAAAAAAGTGACCTACACTTCTGACATTGTATTCTGTAATAGGCTGAAATGAACTTTTCCTGAGTGCTACAAGGTTTAGTATGCTCACTTTTGCAGAAATTGGAATTGTAGTTGGCCCCTGCAGACTTAAAACATAGTGTGACCCTTCATTACTAGAGCTCTGCTTGCTGGGCAAGATCTCTACTGTACATCCAGGCAGACTGTCATGCCTGGAGAATACTGTACCTGTCTTATTCAAGGAAAAGTCCAGCAACAACACACTGCAACAATCTTCCCTGCTAAAATCTTCTTCATTGCCAGTCTTGCCTTAACTTCCCAGCTTACTGTTGGTATGTGTTCATGGATGCCAAACATTCCCCCTTGCCTTCAACAGATCACAGCTATTCTAGGCAGACAGTCTTTAATGTGAGACTTTCAGTCCTTTGGGGTTTTGCAGGAATGGCTTAATTTATCTTAATGACTTTAAGTCAAATCATGTATAAAGAGAGTAGTTATGTATCGAGGCTATCTGACTTGGCTCCTTAGAGAGTTCACAGCAGAAGTGTGGATGCTTCTTTGATTCTCAATTCTTCTGCTCATTTAGACAGACTTGTTTAAGCCCACTTCACAAGTGTCCCTCACTCAGTTTCTCACCTGGCTATCCATTCAGGCAGGCAAATAAGTATTTCTTGTTTAATTTCACCTATTCATAAAATGGTAATATGCAATCTTGGTCTCACTGCATATGTAGAGGGGATGTGTGTACAGATAAATGCACCTGACTTCTTGCTCATAAGAAAGTGTTAAACACATTTCCTCCCCCACGAAAAAATTCTGATGTTAATTCAGTATGTTTTTTTTATCCTGAAAAGTACTAGTGCTGAGGGTTTACGAAAGTAATGGTACTCTCTGCATTTCTGGAAGTGCCTGGGGGTTGTTGGGATGAAAAGCAGAATAAAAATTTAAGATATTATTAGCATTACTTCTGCTAATAATAATAATTCAAACCCAGAAAAGTGTTTATGGCTAAGTTATTATAATCCCCTAAACAAATGGGTTTATACAGAAGCAGAACTGCTGACACAAGCCTCCTGTAACAAGACAATGCCAGCAGGCATTACTATAACTCAAGCAAGGGCCAGTCAAAATGATACAGCCATTGTGTTGATGTGTTGTATATGATTGTGAGTATTGGTGCCAACTGTGTTATAAACCAGTCCCTGGAAATAATAAACCTGACAGATAATAGAAATGAATCAGCATTTTCTCCTTAATCAGAATATTTTGTAAGCCTGGCCATACAGTCTCAAGATTCAGTAGGGAATGTTTTCAGTTCCCTCTCCCTGAAAAAACCCAGAAGTTTTTATTAGGTTATGTCCTTGTTTTAATAAAGTTAATAGTTGTTTTCTCACACCTTCTGAAGCTCTGCATGAGATAACACTTTAGGGGAGAGTGACAATTACAGACGGAATAGCAGGATGCTTCCTTATAATAGCCCTGCTTGTTGCATGACAGCAATGCTGGAAGCTTGCTCTGGAGCTGAAGCCTCGAGTTGTAAGTGCAGCAGGGACTCAAAGCAGACTCACTTTGGTCGATCATTTGGTGGGGGTAGGGAGCAGGGGGTGTCTTTATAGACATACATATCATACACTCCCTTTGGATTATGGGAGAAGAAAGTTGATGGAAGTTTAAGACAGATTAAAAGTCCAACTGAGGAAATGTGTGATCACAGATTGCCTTGTCTTTGCTTTTTCTGCAAGCCTCCTTCTGACTCTGCTTCCAAATGAACCAGAGTAAAGAACATGTTTGTTTGAATATGACATGCAGCTTCTTCTCTCTTAAATCTTTCACACAAAAAAACCTACCTGCCCTTACTTTCCAACTAGAATCTGGATTGATTATTTGTGCCTACACTTCAAAGTTTTCCTCCTACAATCTTTTTTTTTTATTTTATGTTTATGTTTATGTGTATGTTTAATGAAAGTTGTCTTGGTTTGAAAGACAGGTGTCTGCTAAGGAAGGCAGGAACCTCCCTTGGAATGGAATATGTAACCCCCTTCCCTCTGAATTATTATAATTTTGAAATTAAGGGGCTTTCAGGCAAAGATGTGAGAAATAGTAATAACAGTCCTTTACTAGCATAGATAACAAGGCAGTAATACAGAAACACTGGCTTAACCTGACAGAGTCAGGATACGAGCTGACACCCTGCCGGGCAGGCTGGTGGCCGCAGTCCGATTAAGCGGTGGCTGCAGTCCTTTTTGAAGTGGTTCTGTTGAAGCGGTGATCCTGTAGAAAGGATTGGTCTTCCTCTGAAGGTCCAGTGGTGGTTAAGTAGCTCTTGTCCTCTGGGAATCCAGTAGGTAAGGGCTGAGTGTGGTAGATTATATCCAGGTAGGAATGTTCAGTTCCTCCCCCTGGGCAGAGTGTCTCACAATGGGATGATGTAAGGTTATGAGTCACGAAGTGAGGCTGGATGGCCCATTAACAGAAGATATCTCCTGGAGGGATTTATCAGGGCTGTGTCATGGAAGACACATGCCCCACCTGGTTTTAACAGATGGTAATAGAATGTGTATTTTTGGTTACATCTTACATTGTAATCTAAGACAAAAGTGAAGGTAGAAAAGCTGCCAGATAAGCTGTGTTGTTTAGTTTACTGTGTTGTTAGTTTACTGTAAATTCATTATAGTTTTCCTGTTACCTCAGCAATCTGTTGCCTTTCTATTCCTTGCAGAAGCTGGGTATTTGACTTAGAGTGTGGAAGAGAAAAAGGGAAAAAGGTGTCTTTACAAGGTTTATTTTTGTATGGGCAGGCCAAATTGCTGTAATAGTAGATGAGCTATCCAAGTGTTCATTTGGTGTTTGCCCATTGCAAAGTGAAATTCTAAATTGCAGTTCTCTCCTGATTTCCTCTGGAAGGGGATATCCATCTGGAAGATTTGGTTTGAACGTCAAGAGGGTTCATAAAGTTCATATTAAGTAAAGTGCTGACTTACTGTTTAAATTGACTTGATGGTAGCACTTGCTCATTTTTCAGCTTGAGTTTTTGCTTCAGGGATGCCAATTATTTTTTGAATAAATTCTAAGAGCATCTAATATTGATACAGGTGGCTATTTAAACTTTATTCATCCTTTAACTACCACTGCATTTTAGCCTGGGGTCCTGAAAAGTAATGGGTGAATGTTAGCATGGGCTACTCAAAGATGTATAGTGAGAATTCAGGCTCCTTGTGTCACAACTCATTTGGTAAAATTAGTGGAAGTGTTGCTCCAGTAGTCATCCCAAGAGTCTAACAACAAATTTTCAGTTAGCTTGTTAGCATTGCCAGAGCCTGTGATCCACAGCATGGCCACAGAACTGTAAAGTCAGTGCATCATTTGATAAAGGACATACCTATTCATAAAACCTCCTGGCACAGACAGTAGTGACATTTAGAGTCAAGAAATTAAGGTGTGCAAATGGAGACCAATTGAGCTGCTCCAAGTCATAATTGGGGCAAGCTTCTTGGCCTCATAGCAGCTTAACAGGGACAGCTTCACAAGCATGGTATCCTTTCCCTTTTTTCACACTTCAGAACACAGAAGAGACTCTCTCCTGTCACTAGGTATAGCAGATGTCACTAGGATTGTCCGTTCCCCTCTAACACTAGTTCTTGCTACAGATATGACTGCAAATTCAGTACTACTGTAGCTGTGTTTGTGGATCAGCCAGAATATCCTAATTTCCTACCTTTTTACTCTGTATGAAGTCCTGTATCAGGTAGATTTAGATTAGATATTAGGAAGAAATTCTTCACCTTTGGTGAGAGTGGTAAGATGCTGGAACATACTGCCCAAAGAATTTATGAAAACTCCATTCCTGGAAGTGTTTGGGTCCAGGCTGGATGGGGCTCTTAGCAACCTGGTCTAGGGGAAGGTGTCCTTTCCCATTGCAAGGGAGTTGAATCTAGATGACATTTAAGGTCCTGTCCAACTCAACTCAGTCTATGTTTCTATTTTTCAAGAGTTTATTTTCTGCCCTGCCAGCTGAGTAGACTTAACTGATCTGATCTTTCTGCTCTCTAAGTGGTCCAACCCTGTGCCAAGGACTAATTTTTCTTTGGTTTGAAGGAGAACGGGTAAAAGAGGGGACTGCAGGTAACTGTGGTCAGTTAAACTGATTTGTGGCAGAGTGACAGTGAATCTCCTTCTGAACTTTCTGTACATTTGAGGGACCATTGTCAGTCTATGTTTGAAACAGGACAGACACAGATTAGAAGTTTTTAGAAACAGAAGCCCTTCCTTTATAAATGATCACCCCTATAGCAATCTCCTGTGCTTAAATAGTACAACTTGTAGCCAGTGTGAGATTTATAACATCCTCTAGGCCAAATAGTGACCCGTGAAGGATGTTCTGTCTTGCTTTAATTTGGCATCCAACCAAGCTGTGTCTGCACTGTTACAGAGAAACCTGCAACACAGTCTTTATGTGCACGCTTGAATGTGTGTGAGCACAAGCTGAGCTAATTGCTAATGCGAAGCATCACTTAAGACTGAAATATCTGTGTCTGTATGATGATACATGAGTGCCTGAAAGATTGTCAGGTCCCTAATCAGAAGTCTTTTGCCTTGGGGGCTGCCAGTAACCTCTCTGCAGTATTACTCATTCTGGCAGGTAGTAATCCAGAAGCTCCCAAATGCAGGAGGCCATGAAAAATTAGGAAGTGAAGAAACACCTTTTTATCCAAAGAAAGCGGTATCAGGACTGCCATTGTTCTGGCAAGCTTTGAACAGGCTTTGAGAACAAGAAGGCTAGAGCCTAAGCTGCTAAAAATTCGAAAGGATATCCTTTCCACCATGGCACGATGAAAAGCAATGTTTCTTTATAGAGGGAGGTCTCTGCTGTCTCAGAAATAAAAGTGTGTAACACTGCAGACAGTGTTTAGGAGGAAAAAAAGAAAAAAACCAGACCAAAAAAAAGAAGTAAACCCACAGGTTTTATATATATGCCCTTGAAGAACATGTGTTATCATACCATGCTTTTATGCTGTAACTTAATATACACAAGAGAATTTTCAGGACTGTTGAGCATGCAGATTTTCCTAGGGGATGAGTGCAAGGTTATTTAGCACAGGTGTTTCTGTAATTGTACAACACTCCCTATTCATATGCCCACAAGCTTTTATTCCCTTGTGAATGATGCTGTTGTCTAGTATTAGAGCACCAGGTTCTAATAAAAGCTCAAATAATATTGCTTTACAGTGACCTCTTCTGTGAGTCATCTTTCATTTAATGAATGCATGCAACTCAGGGAATAGGCACTTCTGCAGCACATATTATTTTTTTAAACGTGTGTGTGCACAGTTTTCCCCCAGATTTTGTTTTAGACATTAACATAGTTCACATACAAGATTGTATGTACTGTGCAGAACATGACCAAAAAAAAAAACAAAAAAAACCAACCAAACAAGAGAGAATCCCCTCAATTCTTATTATTACTGAAACAGTCAGATTGCTCCCTGTGTTTGGCTACCACAACCTACATCTGGCATGTCCCCTCTGAAATGCATAACATTGCGGTCAAGGTACTTAAGGAAGCTGTGATTATACTGTTGCCATGCAGATTCCACTCCAGAGGAGCTGCATGCCCTGCTCACCGTATTCAGAACACACATCTACCACGTCTGCAGATCTGAAACTCCTATGTCTAAACGAGCCAGCAGGGGATAGTCAGTCTGATTCCTGACGC
Source organism: Struthidea cinerea (assembly GCA_013397865.1). NCBI lineage: Eukaryota > Metazoa > Chordata > Aves > Passeriformes > Corcoracidae > Struthidea > Struthidea cinerea. The sequence goes on along the minus strand of VZTI01000471.1, from coordinate 185,156 downwards.
CCCTCCAAAACTCTAACATACCTTTCTACATTTTCACTCATACATCTGCTAACTCGCTTGACTACTCTAGCCCAGAGACTATAGCAAAAGAGAAACAAAAATTACTGGTTTATATTTGGCTTTTACTTTATTTTACAAAACCATATTTGTAGAGATCATTGTTTCAGGGGCCGTGATTTAAAAAGACAATATGATTTTTTCCTCTTTAATTTATGCCAAGCACATGGAAATTTGTGAAGCATCAACAGAATCTGGCTGTGAGGAGCATCTCTGATAATCATCCCAAGAAGTTGGAGCTACAGTTACTGAGCTGCCCTGTGTTCTATTTGCTGCTGCTTGGTACCTGTTTTTGTAGAATGGTATCATTTATTGTTCATTTCAGATTTAAAAATACAGAAATGCAGCAAAGAACTGCCTTTATTGCTCTTCAGTTCTTTTGTATTTTTTCTATGTAACTTCGATTCAGTCACCTGAGTAAACATCAGGTTCTATAAAGAAAGATTAGTTCTTCCCTGCTCTGCTACAGAGGGTTGCCCCTGATTTTGGATTCAAGCAGCCCTGCTTAATTACTAATTAGTGTTCTTTCCATTTCTTCCCATGTCAGTTGTGTCTGATAGTGAAAATTGCTTAGCAAGTTGACTTAGCACCTTTGCTAATTACTCAGTAATGCTGTGTTTTGATTTATATTTTTTTCAGGGCTTTTGAAACACATTTGTTTCAGTAACCCTTTCAGATGCACTGCTTCTATTATTGGTAATTTTTCCAGTTGCAAGAAAAAGGAGTTTGTAGCCTTTGTGGTATAAAGTGAAGTATATTTTTTTACTGTGCTCTGAAGAGTAGTGAGATACCAACTGAGGTTGCATTCTGTAAAGGCAAAGTCGAAGGTGCAAAGCCACACAAAATGGCAGAGATTGACTGTGGAGGACAGAAGCAGTTCAGAGTGTGACTTAAGAAACCAGAACTGAAGGTGACCTTCCTTTAAGAAAGATTTTACAGTTTGGCTGCCTGGATGTACTGGGAAGTTTCCTAATCCAACTGCAGTTGTATGGCAGTAGCATTTTAAAAACATATTGTCTGGATCTCAATTCTCCAAGGCTCTCCTGATGTATGGCTGAGATCTTGCATGTTAAGAGCTAAGTTAGGTTTAATGCAGACTGGTTTGCTAATCATGACATTTCCTATTACCCATCTGACTGCAAACACCACTGGGGAAAAAACACACCAACAACTGTGTTAGTAAATATTAGAATGAACAAAAATCTGAAAGCAAACTTAAAAATCTAGATCTGAAAGACTACAGAAAGGCAATGGGGAAGAACACGACAGAACAATAGAAACTGTCCATTTCAAAACCCTGCTGTTGCTGTGATTACGTTACGTCATATGCATATGCCTTTCAAGATGCTAAATGCTGCACTACTGGGAACCACAAAATTCCAGCTGCTGCCAGAGCTGTGAGTCCTCACTTTATTCTACACCTTTCTTTTTTTTCTGAGTTAGCAAGAAGAGCTCAGAGGAGCAGGAAATCTGTAACTGTGAATATTTATAATAGAGGAGCAACAATAGAAGAAAAATCTTACACAATTTTTCATTAGTACAGCAAATCCTGTTTTTCAGATCTTTTCATCTGTACAAGAAGCAGTCACTGCTAAGCCACTTCACTTCTCACTCTTGAAGCCATTGCTGGCCTCCCAGTCCTATCTTTTCACAGGCAGAGGACAAAAGAGGAGAGAACAGCAGGGGCAGATGGCCCCTTTCAGGAGCAACCTGCTGGCTGCCCTTCCTGCAGGAAGAGCAGGAGTCAGGCAGACACTGAGCAGGGTGCAGCAAGGAGGGGTCACAGCTCTGCTCAGAGACCCCTGCTCTTCAGGGATGGTGAGTGGCCAGCATGGAGTGGGGCTGAGTGCTGTGCAGCAGCAGCCTCTGAGCTGGGTCCTTCTGCACTGAGCTCTGACCAGGCTTTGCACCACACAGGGATGGACTCTTTCTGATTCTGGTAGCAGGTTTTTGTTACAGCTTTGGGTAAAAGGTAGAGCCTTTCTCTGTGCAAAGCACTGCAGAAAAGGAATTACAAAAGGCCATATCACTGCACAGGATTGAACTGGGGAGGAAGGCAGAAAAGTGTGCTTATAATGATATGAAATTTAGTGAAGCAGTTTGAAAGATGAGGAAAGATGGGTAAAAAATAGGGAAGTTGGAAGTTGTTGCTGGAATTCAAAGAAAAGAAATCTCTGTTCAGAAACAAAATGATAGTCTGGAAAATGGAAAAAGTTTTAACGGAAGGCTCTGTAATGTCAGGAAAAGTTACATTTGAAAGCAATTTTTCTGAACTGATCAGAACTCTTTGAATTTGCAGAGCTGTCACCTTCAAAAGGGCTCAATGTACTGCAATTAAATGACCTGAAGAATAGAGTAGTACTTAAAGTCAATTGCATTTCTGAAGAGCGATGCTGAAATGAGAAGCCCAGACGCTGTCAGCAAGTATAGAATAAAACGAATGAGACCTGAAGAAGCTGTATGACAAGAAGGTGAATTTGTGAAAGTAACTAAAACAGAAAGCCTCATCTGAAAAGGCCTGTGTAAGAAAATACTCTGCCTCCTAATCAGAAAAAGAGTCTTTGATATGGTTATTAAAATAAAAGAGCTCTTATGTTAAGAATGCCTTTATCAAAATATCCATCATAAAAAATGTCCTGTAATGTTTAAGCTCTGGGCAAGTGCTGAAATGGTAAGCATAAAACTACTTCAAGGGAACAAAGTTGAGTGCTCCTAGATGCAGGATGACAGCCAGGCATGCTTTTCATGCACAGTGGAAAGCTCTCCTGCAGCCTATAGGAGTCTTTGATGGCCTCCAAGTACAGTCAGTATAGACAGATACCATGTATGGCTAGCTACCCTGAGTAATTGAATATGAGCACTCTCAACACACAGGCAGTTTCCTCATAGTTTGCTTTCTTCTTCAGCCTATAGTTAGGACTCTATGGTCCCACAGAGTTTTACAAATCAGGCATTCAAAGCAAATCAGTTTCAAAAATGCACAGTGGTCCCAAGAGATCAGATCAGGCCATTTATCTGTTGTTGTGAATATCCAATGGTGTCCCTTTTGTAAACTGCTATTTCACTAGAATCACTTCAGATCCATGAGTTTCAGGTGCATGCAGGGTGGGCTGGCTCACCTCTCCTACCTTCTTGCTACTTTTTTCTTCCTATATTTTTTTCTTTTTCTTTTTTTCTCTTTTTTTCCTTCTCTTTCTGGGGATGGACAGAGAAGGGATTACAGTTTATTAGGCTAGAAACTAACTGGGCAGGAGAAGTCTCAAGCTGTCTTCAACCTGTCCCTTCTGTGGAGAAAGTGTCATGATGCCCAGCTCTGCTGAACGTGCTGTCCTAGGACTCGCTCCTCTAAGGAGCACAGACAGTTTTGGGGCTGGGGCATCCCCAATCAGGTTGTCAGGCAGATATCCTCATGGCAAGGACCTCATGTCATGCAGCAGTGTGTGAAGGGGAATGAAGAACCACTGCACCGAGGTCTCTGTCTTTTCATTTTGCTAATCTAAAACCACACCCTGTGTTTCCACCACAGGAACTTCACTTTGAAGCTGAGATGCTGCAGGGCAGTAAGATTTTCTAATCAGTGTATTGTTTGGTTGTGATGAGTGTGAACATGAAGAGACATTTGGGTATTTCTGGCTGGATGCTGTGTGACTGAGTTAACAGGGAGAGTCCTCTCTGCTTGGAGAGGACATTTTGGCTTTGTATGTTTATGCAAACTGATTTGAACAGTGCAAGAAAAATCAGAGATATTCTTTTGGAATTGTAGCCTCCTAACTGGTTCATGATACCCCTATGTTCAACAGTACTGGGGTTACTTTTTTTTTCCATCTCCCCAATAAATTTTACACACATTTTTTCACAATTATTGCGCCACATGCAAGTTCTTTATTGTTCCCCAAACATCAGCCATTTATTACCAGTTTCTTGGGCGATAAGCAGAACTATACTTCTAGGAAAGTATAATAACTTTTTACTCTTCTGAAACCAAGGAGGTTTGACCTTGGGACTGTCTGGACAATATCTTATGATCTCAGTGAATTGGCACAGAGTTGTTTTTCTTAATAGTCTGTATCAGTCAGGTTTATGAGAAATAGTTCTGCAACCAGTCCCTCAACTTACAGTTCAGGAAGGAGATGTTCAAGTGGCAGTGCTACTTTCAAGTCTGTCTCATGCTGTTTCTCGTGTTTGGCACAGATAAGTTCAGACATGCACTTAGAAGAATCTTAATGTGAATAAGAACTGGGAGAGTGGACTCCTAAACCTTAGCATTCCCCAAAAACACAGCATATTTGTTTTGGGGTTTTTTGCAGGTTTTGCTGTGTTTGATCATGAAGTTTAGACTTGCAGAAGGGATGTGGAGTGACACCAGCCTGAGGTCAAGCAGTGCAACACCACATTTTAGGTGTGTTTGTTGCTAAATTTTTTAACAGTCAGGCACTATGATTCCACAAATCTTATATCTGTTATAAATGAGCTGTCTCCCCTGTCTTCCAGCATCAGCTTCAACACCTTCAGTAACATCAGCTTCCACACCTGCCTCAGTAAGGCACCACCTGCCTAACTGCCTGTCTCATCACTTTAGTCTCCTTTCTGACATTGTTAGCCTTATTATATCTCTGACTTCCAAAGTTGGCCACCTGAGGCTTGTTCTCCTTTCAGATAGTATAAAAGCACTAGGAACAGAACCTCTGGGTGCAAGACATCAGGTAAATTCATGTAATTGCTTCATTGTAGTGGTTAAATAAAAGTGTCTGTGCATGCTAGAAAGCTTTTAAGATTGTTTCTGAGTAGAATGGGAGCTTGAATAGACTGCAAGCCAAGAAGAACGTTTTACGGGATACTTCCACCCTACTTCCACATTTCCATTATTTCTACATGCCAATGGTTCTCAGACCATCTGAAAAGTCAAGTGCAGTTTCACACATGCGGGTGTGTAATAGTGAGATTTGATGTACTTGTGCAGGTGCACTGACTCTTACTCATGGATGAAAATCAAAACATTCTTGAGGTGCAGGCAGCAGCTATGTCACATTATGCTAAAGAAGCATTCTTATGGTCCTGACAGATATGTAAGGGTCTCATCCTGCCGGAAATAATTTGGGTTTGTGATTTACACCTCCTTTCCTGCTTTTATCTTTCTTGTTCTTTTTTGCATGACTAAGATGAACACATGGAATGTATCAAAGAGAACTGACCTTGCCTAACTTACAACTTACTGTCTTAGAGCAAATTTTCTTAGAGCAAATGATGCTTTCTCAGTGTAGCCATGAAAAAACCTTTCTTACTTTAGCACCCTATTTGTTTTCCTTCACAGTGCCACTGTTGACATCTGCAGGGCAAGAACAGGATTAACTAAGGAACTGTAAGTCATTGTTTCTCCATAGGTCCTTTTTACATTGTCCTTGTCATGAGACCTCTAATCTCTTTCTAAAGAATGGACCTAAAATTTCCTTGGCCTTTGTAGCTATTCCTTCTTGATAGTAGTTTGCCTATTTTTTTGAAAACTCATTTCTTATAGTCTTATTTCATATAAAATTCCCAGTTGACTTAATTGTAACTTATATATATCCATATTTACATTTTTTTTAGATCGTATCCAGAAATGTTGTGGGTTTTTCACAAGTCAAATACTCAGTTTTCTCAATTTTATCTGAGAACTTCCCCCTAGTCAATTCTAGGCCAGTTCTAGGACATTGTGATCCAAGCCCTACACCAGAGCACAATATCTGCTTCATATCTAACTTGTTATCCCTGTCATCTTGTGTTCACTCTATCCTAAAACACAGTATCACAATATTCCTGAGCAGCCTGACTGAACTGTGAAGATACCCGTGCTTTGAGTAAGAGGCTGGGCTCTAAAGATCTCCATGGGTCCTTCCCAACCTATGTTTGTCATATTACAGGCAGTCAGAGAAAACAGCCTCTAACTGGACAGAACATGTGTGTAAAGTATAAATCGACTTTTGAATAAGTCAAATGTATTTACGCTTTGCTTTCAGAGTCCCTTTGGGTGGGCAAAGCAGGGAGCATTTACGATACGAAGTCATGTGGAGCTATTTAAAGTATAACAACCATAGACCATTTGCTAAATAAGGAAACAGTCATCATGCTGCTTTTTTTGTTTTGAAGCAGTGCTGTGACTGGGAGATAGATGAAATACAGTGTTGGGAACTCCTGAAACCAACTGTGGTATGCAATTGCAACACTGCATCCTCAGATGTGCCCAATTTGCGCTCCCTGCTGAAAGTAAGGAGGTAGCTAAGAAAATAAGGCCTATATACATGTGAACATAATGTTTAATAGCAATAGCAGAAGTTGTGACACTGGGTAATAAAATAAAAGGCATAACTGATAACAAAATGCCATGAAGAACAAAAAACTGTGAAACACCTCTTTGTTAGGAAGAGTCCAGTAAAAGGTAGTGCAAACCTCTGAGCAACAAGAAGGTTCATGTAGCAAGAAGATTGCTGGTAAATGTTTGTCTGTTGGAGCTGAACATACAGCAATGTGTTTTCTTGATCGAGTGCAGCAGCATGGTACAACTGTGGAGAGCTACACCTGAACTTTGGACAAGATGCCATTTCCCAACCAGAATGAGAGATAGGACAGTTGGTGCAAAATGAGTTAGCACATAGCACGGAACCAAAACCGTAATACCTCATGTTGATAATGATGAGTGTTTGGGCTCTATCCCATGTGCGATATTTTTCAAACTTCAATTTCAAAGCAGAATTTTTGCTCATTTTCTGTCATCCAGCCCTTTCCAGCTCTTCTTGTGCTGCTGGTGTACTATCTGAGGCTTGAAGACAGGTTGAGAGAGCAGGTGTTGTTCAGCCTGGAGAAGAGAAGGTTCTGGGGAGGCCTTATTACAGGCTTCCAGTACTTAAAGATGGCTTGCAGAAGAGATGGAGAATGGCTTTTTACACATGCAGATAGTGATGGGACAAAGGGGGAACCTTTTAAAAAAAAAGAGGAGAGATTTAAATTAGATGCCAGGAGGAGCTTCTTTGCTGAGATGGTAAGACACTGGCACAGGTTGCCCAAAGAAGCTGTGGATGCCTCATCGCTGGTAGGGAGCCCAAGAGCAAGTTGGATGGGACTTTGAGTAACCAAGTTGAGTGGAAGGTGTCCCTGCCTAGGGCAGCAGTCATGGAAATAGATAATCTTTAAGGTCCCTTCCAGGGGACCTTAAGCCAGACTCTTCTGTGATACAATGATACTAAGGAGGTACTACGGGATACTCACTCACAGCATGACAGCTCTCTAAAAACCTTCTAGAACTGGCATAAGCACTAAAATCCTGACAGGTAACTATTTTATTGCCTGTCTTCCTCTGGCCTTTCCTTGGAAAATTTCTTATGTCTTGTTTTTCCAGACATGTCTTGTCAGGCATATGAACAGTTAGGATTTGTCCTTAGCTTGTGCTCCCAAATAGATTGTGTTCTTTTATCCTTTTAGAAAGGTCTGTTCAGAAACAGATGTTATTTACAAAGGAAAGAATTGCATCCTCAATTTCACGTGGCATGTCCTAAAACCACTAGTTTCCTGCTTTCTATCAACTGGCAGGTGAGAAATGTAAAATCACTGTTGCAGATGAGAGGTTGGTACCTTCAGTGACCTGCCCTAATCTCTTGTTTTACCTTTGGTGCAAGGAGAACACACCAGAATTTATTTCCATTCTTATGTGCTCCCACTGTTTTTTCTCTGTTCTTTCTGCCCACTCGTGCAAAACCACTGTGCACCATACAGATGTCAGCTGAGTTGTCACTGAACATAACACATCACAGGTTTTATGGGCTGTGCTCCATTTCACACTGGTGAAGAGCACAGAAAACCAGGTTTATTTATACTTACTTGTATAAAGAGCCAAGAGACTCACTTTACAAGCAGGTGGGCTTGCTGTGAGGAATAAACTAGGTTTTGATAGCTCTTTGCACAATAAAATCTCTTGTCTGCTGCAAACTCTTCCCCTTTGTCTGCATAGGTCCAGGTCAAGAGTGTGGATGGTCACTTAAGTGCCTCATAAACCTGCCTAGAACTTTTCATCTTGAGTTTTATATGAGATGTACTAAGAAGAGTTTTGCATGAGTGAGGCCCATGTATACAAGTCCTCCATGCTTTATTAAAGTGTTTCTTTCTTTAAATAACAGAGCTCTGTGGAAGAGAAATTTAAAAAAAGCCAAACTCAGAAAAAAAAGTTTACAAAAAGCCTTCTTTTAACCATAAAGACCACAGATATCAGGCATTGCCTAAAACTACTTATGTACTTCTGATGTCTTACATGGATAATTACAAGGTGTTCTGGCAGAACAAGTACTAATTCTTTACCACTTAATTCCTCAACTAGGAGTTAACCAGAACAAAAATGAGTTCTTTGTGTAACTTAGGTGAGCAGATGTTTGGCTATTTTTGACAAGGAGATCTTGACAGTTTTACATATAGGGCTGGCTGATACTTAGCTGTCTCATTACCTCTTAAATGATCTTGATCCTAACTGAATTTCAGATATATAACACAGGATAAACTACAGAAATGGCATGACTATGAGCAAAGACATCTCTTTTCTCTTGGGAGCATCTTGCATTGCCATCTTTCTAATAAGCATGAAGATCCAGCTAGAAGCACTTAACTAACTGGGAGAAAAAGCATTGTTAGTACTCAAGTTTTAATCCATTTCGAAGGCGTTCCTCTCTGCAGCTATTTTCAGAAAGCTCAGGGAGTGTCCTCTTTGCAATGAAGGATGCAGCTATGACACATTGCCATTGAAAACAGCGACTCCTGGTATTCTGTTATTCAGTAATATGCACATATGTATGTTAAAACAGTGACTCACTTTTGAGAATGGATAGAAAGCATAAGCATGACAGAAGAGAGATTTCAAAGAGCAAGTCCGTATGTTTCCTTTAAAGGTACTCTTTTTGGTGGTGGAGAAAAAAAGTTATTGCTTGCCTTTACTGACATAAAATCTGCTGTGAAAATGAAAAGTAAGTCTTTTTCTGCCCACAGGCAGGAATAGTTACCCAGTCAGGGGATGTTTCTTTCAGGGATATTGAGTACTTTCTGATGGGATTAAATTTTTTCTACAAAAGAGAAAAGATCAAAGCTTCATCTTAAATATAGGTGAAGTCTGTCTCAGCGAGAAGATACAAAGTCTACTAATGCACAGTGTCCCTAACATGCAACGCAGTGCTGATGTATTCATAATCTGATGCAATCCACAGTTAAACTGGTAAATCTGCTTCCACTGATTGAAGTTAGTTGGACCTGGAGAAATGGCAGGAGTGCTTTCCAGCACACAGCTTGTCCCACTGGATGCCCGCCCAAGGAGACAGGAATACTGTGTGCCTTACATCTGCACTGGGAGAGAACTGCAGCTTTATTTGGGTCGGAGTAGGAAGATGTGTTGGACCATCATCCTCTAGCTCTGTTAAAACATCTGATATTGATGCAGAATGAATGCATAGAAAGAAATTTTCCCTCACCATAGTCATGCCTGAAGCTTTGCAGCAAAGTAAAATATTTCGCCAACAGATTTATTTGCTTCAGAGCAGTTCTGCAAAGAGGAGTGCTAAGGCACGTGCCATGTCCAATGAGAAAAGTTTTGCCACTTTTGGTATCTGTCCCTCTATGATGTCAGGCAGGCACATATCATGCTCCTGCCACAGCACACACTCCATTTGTGTGTGCCAGGATAGCGGAGATGGCGTGTTCCTGTGGGTGCTTGTTTCATGGCATGTCCTGCAGTGCCATGACAGAGATGAGCAATAGGCTGCTTGCCAAGGTGACCTCAGGCCAGATCAGCTTAACATGCTGACATGGGCACCAACTTGCAAAAATGCTTCTTGTGCTCCTAACCACTCCCAGGAAGAGACCAGAAGCTAATACCCAGAAATACACTGGATTATTTTAATTTTTTGAAAAGCAGTGGCAAAAAATTCTGAATAAGGACTGAAAAAATCTGCAAAGAAATCTCCCATCACTATTCAGATAATCAGGTATTTGTTCTATATAAATATTATATGCATCAGCACAAGCACATATATCTACACAAGTATGATAAATACAAAAAATATACATTGAATTACAGGTGAACACTGACAATGAGTTAAGAATGCATCATAATGAAAGCATGCTTCCAGAAACCTGGACATTTGGTTGTTTTTAACATTAATGCCAACACATAAAATCTGAGAGTCAAGAAAAATGGAATGACAGGTTCAGTTTCAAAATTGGCCAGCTTTGCAAAAGGCAGTCTTGCAAGCACAAACAAATTTTAAAAAGTATATACAGTAATTATGCAACAGCCATAGTATAACACCTATGTACACATTTTGGAATAAGTGGGGTGTTTTTCCTTAGCAAGACACATAGAATAACTTGCAACACATACTAACTTTAATGCTTTTTTTCCTGAATACATTTGAAAATATTTACTTGTGTTTCTGTATGCTCATTTTAGAAGCCTCATCTTGACCTCAGGTTGTAGCCAGGTCATGGTGGTCTGAAGATGTTTGTACCCCTGAACTGCAGTATCTTGAAGAGCTACCAGACCGCAGATCTTCTAGTACTCTACAGATGGAGGTATGGTCTGCTGCCAGTTTTGGTCTAATATTCAGTTTCTACTTTGCTATACTTTCAGGGCCTCTTGGACACAATTTTTTACTTAAATTTTAAGGCAAGTAAGGGTCTATATAGTGTGCTTTTCTACCTAACACAGATCACAGCTCCTTACCTAACAATTTCTGTACCAGACTCATAACCTTTGTGCTGCAGCATCTCTCTGGGAGAGACAATCTTGATTTCAAAATGTCAGATGATATGCAATTATTTGCTGAGCACTATCATGAGTATGATATAAAATGTGAAATGAACCCTGCTCTGTTACGCGGGGAACTTGGTATATCTTCGGATCAGATTGTAACAATCTATTTCTGTATCTGAAAAATCCAACGGAAACAACTGGATTGATCAAGCTAGAGCACGAGAATTGGAGAAACAGACTGTGCACAAGATGCTATTTTTTGCTGTCAGTTCCAGGGCCCTAGAAATGGTTGCGTGTATAAACACGTCTGCCTGTCTTAGATCACTCCTGTGTAATGAGGCAAGCAGCACATGGTGCTGTAGAAATTTAAAATGTGCCAAGATGAAGGAACTGGCACCAACACACAAGCACAAAACTAGTCATGCAGAAGATTACCAAACAATGCTAACTGGAAACTTAAATATTAATCCTTTTTATTAAAAAAAAAAAAAAATCTGTCTTCTGTTTACTTATTGTAGCCATGGGTTACTTTATGAACACAAATATATCACAATTACAGTGAGTGCTGATGGTAGAAGTAATTCCTAAGGGCAGGCTCTTTATACAGGGACTAGACTTATATGCAGAACAAGGCAGTTCCTATCAGAGACAGAATTAGAACAATTGGTAGTAATAACAACAATAATGCAATGAAAACAGGCAGGTTCGGTAAACTCTCTTGTTCTGTATTTGAGATAAACTATAGGTGAAGTCTCCGTGTCTGAAGATGTGAGTAGTGATTTTCCTGTTCCACAAATGGTTCATGAGGGTGCTAAACAAGCAACCAATGCCACTCTACAAACTGTAGAGTTAAAGGAATAGGCAGCTTGCACAAAATTTGAACCCATCTTCTCAAAAAATTAATGAGGAAAAGCACCCTTTCTCCCTTAAGACGCTCATGCTGAAGTTCTTCTTCCCTCCAGATTCACTTGTCCTTCTAAAATCTCATTTTCCCTGCTTTTGCAACTGTGTCATTTGAAACTTGAACTCCTTCTGTCCCAGCATCCCATTTCCCTCCTCCAGCCAGAGCGCAACACAGACCTTCCTTGCCATGAACCCATGCAAGTGGGACAGGCCCACAGCAGAGGAAACACAGTGTCCCAGGCTTCTGATGGCTTTGGACTGCTTGCTGCTAATTCCATAAGACCAAAAAAGTCACAAAACTGTCCACATTTTCTTATCTCTTCCTAGAGAAATGACCTACTTGACTGTGTTGGACATTCAATCACTGAAATTTAAATCGTGTATTAGAGATATTTTTTCCCCTTCCAATATGCTGTGTTCAGAGAAGAGATAATTCAGGGTTCTGAATATATAATCTCTGGGGAAATTCTTGAAGGCTTTTATAGCATTTTATTCAACCATTGATTTTTAAAGAGCTGGTTATGCTCAACAGAGTGTTGCTAAAGTCAAATAGAGGTCACTTGGTCTATTCAGCCCAGAGGAGACTGAAGAGAAACCTCACTGCAGTTACAGCTTCCTCTTGAGGGGAAGATGAGGGGCAGCCACTGATCTCTTCTCTGTGGTGACAGTGACAGGACCCAAGGGAATGGCCTGAAGCGGTGTCAGGGGCAGTTTAGGTTGGAAATCAGGAAGTTTCTTCACCCAGAGGGTGGTTGGGCACTGGAAACAGGCTCCCCAGGGAAGTGGTCACAGCACTGAGCCTGCCAGAGCTTGAGAAGCATTTGGACAATGCTCTCAACTACATGCTGTGACTCCTGGGGACATCCTGTGCCGGGCCAGGAGTTCGACTCGATGATCTGTGTGGGTTCCTTCTAACTCAGAATATTCCATGTTTCTATGATTCTATAGTGACTTAAAGGAAACTAAAATCTGCAAATCACAGTGTTTCCAAAGAAACTCCATTTAATAAGGTTCTTATTAAGGTTCTTTCTCTTCACTCTGTTCTAAAGTCTTGCAGAAATATATGTTGTGTGCTGTCAAAACATGTTTCCCAGAGGGAGCATTTCAGATTTATCTGGGGCTGATGAATAATCTCCCAAAATTGCCCGACTGCTTTGCAGCCAAGGATCACGTACGTGTGCATGTACGCATATGTACATTTGCATGTACTTATGCAAGGCTGCAAGATCGATGCATGTGTTTGGTGTCTCAGCACTCAGCATGTCTGCAGCTTCATAATTTATAAGCTTTGTACAAATGTTCTAAACCCTAAACAATCACTCCAGATCAGTGCAGAGATGGGGTGTTTCTTTCGTCTGGATTCTTTAAACACACATTTATTGCCCTTAATATTGCTAGTGTAAGTTTTAGTTAAGCCTGGACATTTTAGAGCTATTTCATGACAGGGCGTTATACATCAGGAAAATGGAGAAAAGCAGTTACGTGGATTTTTATTGCTCTGTAGGTGCAGGCTCAGGTATTTGTACTTCGTTGATGCAGTTTTGGGGAGGACGATTTAGCTTTCAACAGTGACCCCTTCTGGTGCGCGCAGGGAGAGTCTCCATGCGGCACAGACCGCGCCGACACTGTCATTTCTAATATAAAATACTTTGCTTATAAAAATTATTACTTTTCAGTCGTCTTTTTGAGGAGCGTAAGAGGAAAAAAAGAGTCTGACATAAAGGCCTCATTTCCTTTCTGACCTTGTGTTACTAAGACATATCCGAGCACTCTTGGTTTTGGTTGGGTTTTTTTAACATGAAATGTCATTTAACCAAGATCAATGCCTCTTAGAAGAGCTGCATTACTTAGAGAACAGGAATCAATGTTCAGTCCGGTGCTAAACATAGAAAAGACTATAAGTAGGGGTCTCGGACAATAACACCTGTCAAACAACTAATTTTTCTGAGGGTGAAATACTGGAATTTTCATTCTTGCAAATCCATTCCTCCCTTCCTCTCTTTTGCTTCTTTCTTTCTGAAGAGCCCTAATGCCATTTCAGATTCGCCTTTCAAGACCATTTGACTGTAATGATCGGTGCTATAGAGCTTTTAGTCTCTACTCTGGCTCTGAAACAGTCATCATTAATTTATCAGGCAAGGGCCTGTACTTTTTATGCAGAAGGGTTATAATCCCAGTACTGCAATGAAGTTTCAAATACATATAATATACAACATAGTCAGAAATAAAAATATTGAGCAGATTCATAGTTGCTGCAGTCTTCATTTTTGCAGACTGCTAGCTTGTCTACTAGGCATGCCACCATTTCATTTCACTTGATAAGCCTCTAAAATTTGTGCCTTTCTATATGAAAAAATTGTTGTTTCTTCTGGACTGGCACAAGAAATTCTGTCACATTCCTCTGTGAAGTGACAATATTTCCTCAGCTTTGCTTCCTCAGTGTTCTTCTAGCATTTTGTTCCATTTTTTGCTAGTTTGAGTGGGTTTTTTTTGGCAAGGGGTGGAGGTGCTGATCTAATTAGATGTGGTTCCACTGAGAACACTTTACAGCTTGTGATATTGTAGAGCTTCTTTTTAGTTCTAAACACTGTAATACACTTGTAAAATCATAAAACCTACCAGGAGCTGCAATCAATTTAGTTACTCCCCTGCCCTGAAGCTGAAGCAGCACCACCACAGCCACTACAGCCAGACAGACATCCAACTTGCTTCCACAGACCTATAGGGAAGAGCCCACCACCCCCAGGACTGTTTCTTCTGGGGCTTGGGTAACACCACTAACTACTCCTGATTTCCAAGCAGATTCTCCCTTACTGTTATTTAACACTGCTACCCTGTCAGTTTGCCCTTCATGGACGCAGAAAAGAGGCATCTGCCTTTTAAGTGATGGGTTCATGTGTCTCAGATGACTGTAGCTGCCTCATAGTCATCACTGCATCTCAGGCTTGATCTCTGGGAATCACAGCCAGGGAAACAGAGAGCCAGCCAGCAAAGTACACGTGAGACACATGAGCAATCCAGTCGAGGGACGGGTGGAATCACTACCTCCTGTCAGCTGAGGTGAGTTGGTCGTTACAGAAAGAGCTGTGATAGTCTTTCCCTAGAAAGAATCATCCTCCATTTCACATGAAGGATGAATGTTTGTCACCCTCCTTGAACTCTGCTTCTTTCATATTTTGGTCTCTGTCTCTCCTGAGTTGTGTGTTTTCCCACTTGCTTCTTTTCCCACTTTCCTGTTGTGGATGTCAAACCCTGTCTCTGAGGTCTACAAGGTTGCTCTTTGCTGACAGCTATGAGCAAAGGCTAGAAGCCCAGACAAGTGATTTCAGTGGGAGCTGAAAGGTATTGCAGCTTTCTGGGAGGCCAGGATGGGCCAGGAAGCAATGAGCAGTGAGGACAAGCCAGATGGACAGATCTTTTAACTGAGGCAGGGGAGAAAGATGCTAATGGGGAACACTGTGTAAGGCCTGTAACAGAAGGTGTTGCCATGGCTGAGACTAAGATGAGACAGGAGAACTGGGAGAGCTATGACTGGACCAGAAAAACCGGAAATGATGCTCCTTGAGACAAGTGATGGGACTAGGTGGGACAGAAGGGAAAGGCAGAGCTGTTGATACTCCTCACTGAAACCCCATCAGACTGGCTTGCTGTAAACTGTTGTAAACTGGCTGTTCACGGCTTACTGATTACATTCACTGTGGAAAAGAGAGTATGAAGATGAGGATTACTTGTTCTCTGTTTCTCAGATACTGCAGGATTAGCTTTTACCCAGACTCTTTCAGGATCTAATTCCTCTGCTGGGAAAGAGGAAGAGCAGCATCTCCTGAGTATCCTGTTAAAAACATTCAGTTGCTTCCAAAGACTATTACACAGCTTACTCATGCATGATAGACCTTCACAGCCTCTTTGCCATCCACAGAAGTTTATTTCATTACAAAAAGCATGTGGAATGGATGGTCTTTACCATATTTAATACTGGTAAATCCTCTGATGAGTATTCTTTTTAATATCATTAGGCCATGTAACTCTGCCACAATCCTCCCAAATGGTGAAGTATGCTGAGGTTGAGAAAGGATGGCAGTGCTCCTTGTAGCATTATTGATGATGTTTATAGTACCTCCAGAGCACCAAGAGCACTGTTTCAAAGTGTCCTTTCTTGGTTTTAAGGTCCACTGGCTTCTAGGGTTCAGATCTCATTATTTTTCTTTGCTTTCTTTCAAAAGGGCAGTCGAACAATTTATTAAAAAATTAAATAAATCAATAAGGCAGAAGAACAGTTTGAATACAATAAAAAAAATACAAAATAAAAATTACTTGTAATGTTTTTCCTTGGTTTTATTGCTAGCTATATGAAGGTTTCCTTGTTCTGCTTGCTTATCAAAGTCACTGCATTAAACTATGGAGCATAAAAATTTTTAATGGAAAACCTCTAAAGAACAATCACTGCCAGAGAATTTTTGTACTGAAGTATATTTTCTTGTGAGTGTACTCACAAGAAAAAATATAAAAATGGGTGAACCCATACATGAAAATTTGGATCCAGAGTTAGCTTTCCAAATCTTTTTCTTCACGTTCTCTGACAGTGAATAATTTTTAATCAAAGATACACAAAAATTAAAAAGCAAACAGCATAAATACAATACAGATTTTTTTTTTCACTCGTACATTTCAGTGCCCCTGATTCTGCAGTACACAGAATCCAGATGACACAGGTACCCAGATGATCACAACATCTGGAAGGTCAAGGTGATCTGCAAATGTAAAAAAAATGCTTCTTAAAAGTACAGACTACAAAACTTCCAGTGCCCAGTCCCAGAAACACTCAACTAAATGAGGGCTGAAACACAGGTGACATGATAAAAATGTATTTCACCAACACCCTGACACTCTTCCCAGTACAAAGTAAGCACTTACGCAGTGAATAGGTGCAGAGGTGTTTCCACTTTACATGAACCCTTCCAAAGGAGTCTCATGTTTAAGACAAGTTATATCTTTTCTCCCCTTTTTCAAGCTTTTGCTCTGTTATCAGATGTATTATAGTTCTTGCTCTTTGATTCCTTTTTCTGCATCTGTCTGCATCAGAACACAGCAAACCTGTCAAGAATCTAGTTGGCTGACCAGTCAATGGCAGCCAGCAATTTCACAAATGAATCTGTTTAATCAAGGTACCTAAGGTGAAGAAGGTACTTACAGAGCTTTGCAGGAGAATAATACAACTGTATTATTCTTAAATTGATAAGAGCAGAGTAACTTAGGTCAAGGAGGAAAATCGTTGAACAATAAGTTGCTGAAGTACTTTGCTGAATCAGGTTTTAAGCCTGTACTCAGACACAGTGGAAATTGTCCATCAACTGAAGTTTAGGCAGAATGGAAAACTTTTCAAAGTTTGTCACATTCTTAACTGATATCCTGAAGAGTACTTTGCTGATTCAGTGCTTAAGACCTGGTCTGCAAGCTGCCATGTTCCCTATACTCCCACATAAATATTCTTTATCCATGTTTAAAGCATTCGGGGTCAGTTTTTTTTCCCCAACAAAAGGTATCTGGCAACATTACTAATATTTTTCCGCCCTTAATAGTGTAGTTGTCGGTGTCATTGCAAAACAGTATGTTTATTTCTTATGACCTGTATGCAGTCAGTCTTCTGAACATTCTGAAAAGCCCTCTCTCCCCACACCTGCCTGGCGTTAGCACTCCAGAGTGCACACAGCCATGGGTCCCTGAGGTGTTGCATCTGCACCCTGACACTGCTCCACCAAGCCTCATCAGCTCCACTCCCATCACCTTGTGCAGCCTGGCGGGGGTCACAGCACAAACTGATAGCATAGTAGCCATTCCATGGAGATGATTTCAGATTTAATTGGATGTGTATGTAAGACTGAACCCACCTGACTCCCTGTATAAAACCAAGAAGCCTTGGCTAGAACTATGCCAGAATTTGTAAAGAGAAACCATGCTGCTCTTTGACAAATACTGTGACCCTCTGTCACATGGAGCCCTTCAGAGGAGGGCTGTTCCTTCCAAAAATCTGAAAGAGTGTTATCAAATCCATTATTTCAGAAGCCATAGCTTTCTTGCACTATTTGTCCATGCATTTTTATCTTCATTGCTCTCCCTTGCACTTTTATAACTTGTACTAACACCTTCTAAGCCTGGTGATGGAGAACTAACTTTATGCCACAGAACTAATAAGCTCAGCTTGTCTCAACTGCCAAAAAAATGGCTTCAAAAAAAGGATGTGATTTTCTCTCAATGTAAGACACAAAACAGTAGGGAAGGATAAGGACTATTTAACTAATGGATGATAATGCAAATTACTGTGACAGTCTGTTTGCAGACTTATGGAAAATTATCCTGTTAGATCCTCATAATTCCTTCCCTTTTGGAAGGATTTCTTTGTCAGTATGGTGTTACAAATCATCCCCCCTCCTTTTATTTCTTTTTCTCAAATGGAAGATTACAGTACTCTACGCAGTTTTGTAGCACGTGGCCAATGCAGCAAATGAACAACTGCAGAATTAAGAGAATGATTAATCTGAGTCATTTTGCAAATCAGATGTGTAGATCTTTTTAACCCATGAAATTTTGTAGCACACTTGTGTCACCAGTGCTTATTATCAGACTGCTCTTGCACCTCTGAGAAGCCATACTGCCCTTGTGCTTCATACCAAAATCTTAGTACGACAGAGAGCTACAGGCCGGGTAGCCCAGAGGGAAATAAACTCCAGAATAACTCACAGGTAGAAGACAACAGCTGTTTATGATGGCTCTCATTGCCCCCCTGCAGTATAGGATGGAGCTCGGTTTGCAGAGTGACTGAATCAAGCTGGGTGCTGTCTGCAGTGGCCCTGATGGTCCACCTTTCCCTGGTGAAGGATGCTCATTTGTCATTCTGCCAGCTCAGTTCCCCTTTTTCATGTGATATTCCAGGATGGGCATCACATTCCTCCCCCAAACCTTACAGTATTTAGAAAGTACTGTGTTACTCATAAAACTGCCTATTAACCACTATCACTGTCAAACAATCAAAAACTTCTGAGTACTTTTTAAATCACCCAGTCACAGCGGGATTGAAGAGAGAAAGTGCTTCATTTACATCTGAACTGAGCAGCCACCCCCACCTAAATGGTGCCATACACAGGAACTCCAGTTCTGGCTGACACATGATGCCACCAAGCCCTCCTTTGGGCAACAGGGTGGCTTGGCCAGGACCATGCTGGAACAGAGCCAAGGGCAATTCCTAGATCTCTGCAGGGCATCGTGGCATATTCACTGCTTTCTGTGGTCATGGTGAGGGTGGCTCCTGGGCTTATCACTCAGGATGTTACACAGAAACAGCCAACATTAAGAACACAACCATCGATTTACCTGCACATCTACAATATGTGTCTCAGAGGAGAGAAATGGCACCCTCCTGCTAAGCAAGAACAGTAAGTGCTGAAAAAATAAACCACTTCACTGCTAACTCAGAATAGTCCTTTAAACAAATAAAATCTACCTTCTCCATTAATGCCTAATTGTTGTACAAGAATTTGTCTTCTTTTTGTATTGTTTCTCTGCAAAAGTCCCCTGTGCTTACTTGTTTGCTGATTTTTGCTACAGATGATGTACTGATACCTAATTTACATATAGATTAAATACTACCTTGAAGCTTATTTACCCCTTGATGAGGAAAACCAGCAGAACAACATAGGGATACAAAAGGTTCCATTAAGACTGTTTGGGGGTTCAGTTTTGCTCGGTCGGTATCACAAACTGGACTTTGGAAAAGTGATGTTTTCATGTCTGTTCAGGTACAAAGCACTATTTCAGACACCAGCCAACAGTTGTTAGTATTTCAGAGTTTAAAAACTGTGAGGCTTGCTGTGGTTATCAAAAATAACTCAGTTTGTTCTTAATTAATGCCTCATTAGCTTCAGCATGTATTATGAAACTTTCCTCTCCCTCTCCCAATTTCAGACTGAGAAAGGGGTTGATCAACAGTTAACTCATGTAAGCACGAGTTAACTATTAAGAGACAGCAAATGTTAATCACGAAACCTGAGAAGCAGGATTTGCCTTAATCTTGTCAAGATACGATTTTCTGTTGAAAACCAGCACAGAAACCCCTGAATCATCCAATGAAGGACTGCTCATGCTCCAGAAAGAAAGGTAAAAAGTGCATTGTGATGAAGACTAGTAATCTTCATCAGAAAGACCCCCGAGGAAGAAGAGGAGCCTTCGTCAGTCCGACCATCAGGGCACACAGCACATGCGTGGCACGTATGCCAATGATATTAACGACTTCCAAGAAGTAATTTGTATAACTGCTCCTATCCCAAGGAATGTGATGAATATTCACAAATTTCACCCATAATCCTGGGCTGTATGGCGAGCTCTGTGTGCGTGTTAGGAGGAGCGATCCCCCACACACCCGGCACCGAATAAAGCAAGTACCCGCTTCTCTGTCTCTGAAGTGTCTCTTGGCCCGATTTGGGGCGATTCAAGACGTTGTTAGCCCAATGTGCATTCAGATCTGGCAGCATGAAAACAGCCCACCCTGCCTCCCTCCTTCTCTTCCTCAGCTGTTCCTCCCAACACTAAATTTAAAAAAAAAAATCCCTTTTCCATTAGTTTCCTAAGGAAATTATTAAACTTATATGTATTGATTTACAGACATCTTCATATCTTCTGCCATACATTAGGCTTCATTCTTACAGAAAATTATATATCTTTTATCAACTCAGTTTGTTTTCAGCTTAATAAGAATAATAAAGGGAACAATTGCTGAGAATGAAAGCGGAATATATAGTGTTCCTAAGCCTACTAATTTTCTTTATGCTCCACGTATTATTGGAACTTTGTAATCAGCTGAAATATGTCTTCACTGATGTTTTTCTCTGTCTTTTCTTAGAAGAGGATGATGCATATTTTCCCTTTCTGAAGAATGTTGCAAGCAGAGCCTGAGCTGCCTTTGTAAATGCATTTCAGGTTGTCAGTGTGCTGTCATACATGGCTCTGATGGAAAGGTGAGCTTGAGGCCCTGACTGGGGCACGTGGCAGCAACCTACTCCTGACAAGGGTCAGCCCTGCCATCCCCAAGCACCAGCACCCTCATCACTCTCTGGCTGATATTAGTGACATTAAGAGATTGTGCTCAGTTTTAGTACACAGGAAGTGCATGCCAGTGGACCCTCTAGCTAGCCATTATCATTCCTCTGTAAGTTTAGGTCTAGACTGCAGTAGCTAGTGAAAGGAGGGTACTCATACCTTCACAAAGAACAAGAACTCAGGCTGAAGACATTTGCATGTCTGATTGCACAGAACTATAGCCATGGCTGAGCATCCACAGTTCAGCAATCCAATACTCATTTTTTAAATTAAGGGATACCTCCTTCACAGTTAGATCAGGTACAGAACATTGTGTTAAAAAAATTGGATGAGAAAATACATTCTGTCAACTAAAGTGGTAATTTAAAATTGTGTTAAAGAGGAGATATAACCTAAAACTTCATGAAAAACCAGCTTTAATGATTTGTACATGTTCCTTGACAGGAATGTCTTTAAAAAGGGTCGTGTAATTGATCCTCCAGCATATCCAAAATCATAGGTTTAGAGCATCCTTAAACCCCAAGGCATTGACTGAGCCTGTAAGCTTGAACTACTCACTTGGAGTAGTTCACCTCCAATAGCATCATTTGAAACCATTGGGATAAATCAAAAATGGAGAAAGAGGACGTAGAAAGGCACATCAGCATCGTAAAATGACTTCGTAGAGGGTTCTTCACCTTCTACAGTGCTCCCAGAATGGCAGCACTTAGAGCTCACTTGGTACCCATGGGATGACTGAAGGAGGATCACTTTTCTGGGAAACAGGAGTAAGGAATGTAGCCACATCCCTTCCCAGCTCTGAAGACACAGGCAGGGGAAGCAGGTCTCACTGATGTTCTCTCCTGCACATCTCAATCAGCAATAACCTTCTTTCTTGGCTTGTTTTGTGACCCATCACAGCCTACCTAGGCCTCTGAAAGATGCTCCCCTGCTTGCTGCTACGAAACAAAAGGCATCACAGCAGAGAGGACAGGAAGCACATTAAACAACTTCAGTTTTTAAAACAAATTGCAGTTGTTTGTTTGTTGTTAAAGTCCACAGACATTGCAGACAAAAAGGCAAGTATCTAATGCAGAAGACAGAGTGCACAAAAGAGCACTGTTGGCTATACAATATTTTTCTTTCTTCATTGTAAAATGGAAGGTATAATAAAAAAATTGTACCTTGCCTTTTCAACACAGTGTTGAATCCTCGAGTTGTGTCTGGTTTCATTACTAGTTTCATTAAAAAATTACTGCTTTCATTAAAATCTTTCCACCGAACATCTTTTAAAAAATAAATATAACCCTTTCACTGCTATCCTTCCTTTATTCTGTTCAATTTGACACACATATATGTTATAATTTTTTTAACACCATTCACTGTGGATCCGTTGTGAGAGCAGTAAGGGAAACCTTCACTGTAGAAATAACCATTTTTTGCAGCAGAGATTTTTTTCTCAGTTGTCTGATCTCTTTGATTTCAAAAGAAAGGCCACCAGCTTTATTTTGAAATGGTTGCTGCCATTTATGGCTAGACATATACACACCCAATCCAAGAAAAAGGTCAGCTGGGTCAGCAAGCAAGCTGGTTAGTGAGTTACTAACTCATAGCCTGTATGTGTAAGCAGTTAAGGAATAAGGATTGTAAATAATGAAGCTGTGATTTCACTACAACTGCTGCTCAGTAGGGATAAAGGTACTACTCTGATGCTGATCACTCAGAGACAGACTGGCTGACTTGGGTGCCTATAGGTGGAGTGAAGTAATCCCCTGGGCAATGACATGTAACTCTCCAGCCACCACCCTCACTCCTTAAAATCCTCTGCTTTCCACATAGTATATTACTGCCTGCTTCATCCTGAAGCCTCCAGCTGGCTGTGTCATGACAATGTTTCACTACTGATGGAGCATATTTTATAGATCAGACCATACTGTGATTTTTTGATAGTAGTGTCTCTGTAGCCTTTCCTTAAATGGGTAAAATTATTTTTTCCCCTGGGTATATTAGGTATTAGTTTGTGACACAAAAACTCAGCTTTTTAAAAGTTAGGGCCTAGAATTGCTGTTTTATTTCCACCTACTTGTCTCTGCAACTACTAGGGTACTTTTTCTAAAGACCTTTTTTCCCACTGAGTGAGGGGACAAGAGTTACTGCAATAGCTGCAAAAGCCTCTAAAAGAATGACTTTTGGTGTAACTTGGGTACTGAACTACTGCTGTCTTGGAAAATGTCTCCCTTAATGACATGCTTTGGCATCTGTTTTAATTTTAGTTGTGCTGACATAGCAGAGAGGATTTTGTTTCCCTTCATTTTTGTTTTCTCTAGGGAGTTTCCAGAGAATATATATAGCACTCATAACCTTCTCTTACAACACCTGTGAGATGGATAACACTAGCAGCTCCTGTATTCTTTCTATACCTCTAGACAGATCTATTAAGAAGACCTTTGTTTAGTCTTTGGGAAAGCAAAATATTTCTTTTTTTACTGTCATCCTGAGAAACTGGTTATTTCTCTGCACCATACTGTGCTACTGCCTTCAGTCACATCACTCTGGAAAGCATCCATGTGTTTTTCTTCTATTATATTATGGTACAAGAAGATTAAAGTTACATATTTCATTTAAGGTGATGTTTAGTTTCACATGTTGCTAATCCAGAGCATTTATGCCCAATTAGATACTCAGGAGGTCTCATCACTTAAAGTTCTTTCAACCATCTTCAGAAGAGTAATGTTCATTTTTCAGAACTAGCTAAAATTAAAACCTAAGTCATTGCAAGTCGCATGAACTGTGAATCACAATCTCCATGACTGGAAGTTTCCAGATGTACAGGTGCTGAGTTCTCCTTCAGAGCTTTCTGAAGGGAAAGGATGTGCATTTTCTAGCTATAGAGGGGTCTGCATTAAAAAGAGGGTGCAGTATAGGAATGGTACTGAATAGCACTGGTATTCAGTGCCGTGCCTTTGGTATAAATACATAGAAATAAACAAGCCATGCATCCAGATCTTGCCTGAATTAGGCACACAGCCAGTGTGACTACATAATGGCAGTGTGACCTCAGATGGCATTTTGTCCTCATAAAATAGTATTTTAAAACAATACACAAGGATGACTGAATTGCATTAAATCTAATACTTTTTAAAAAATACAAAAATTCATCTACCTTTGGGGTTTTTTTGTCTTTTCATTCTCTTAACTGTTTGGGGGATTATTGATCTGATCTTGGATGAGACATACCTGGCACTGATTTGCATGCGTGTGCAGCTTTTGCATCCTCTTTCAGATGTCTGTCTTCCTTAGATATTTCAGTCATACCACAGGTTGAACATATGAGAACTATGCCATATTTTTAGCTGGCCTCCTCCCCACTTTGATTCAAGAAATCTCAATACGAACAAAACCAGGATTTGGCCTCAAGGCAGGCAAGGACCACCCCTCGATTCCAGAGTGCCTTTTCAAGAGCATTGCTTTTAAAGCCTCTTTTCTCCTGTATGGACTGACAAGCATGAAGTCAAAGCAGCTCTCCTTATGACAAAATCGATGGGCATCTTGTATTACTCCTGTTGCAGAGAAAGGTTAAGCTCGTTGTAGCCAAAGCAAAGGTTTTTGACACCTAGAAACTGAGTGCACACTATTTAGGGTATAAGTAACATTAAATTGCCTTGAATTCAATATAAATGTAATTGAAAGTGTAATCAATAAAAGCTCATAAGTATTTCGTGCCATTGTGATAGCCCAGACATACACAAAACATATACATTTTACGTATGTATCTGAATAATGTCACCCCCAGCAGGGGAAACAAGTACACATAGGGAACACACAGGAAGCATCCAATCAAGAAAAAATTGATAAATACAAAGACAGATACAGAAGAGAGAGATACAAAAGGCTGCAGGGGGCAGGGCATCTTGATGCATACAAATGAAGAATGAGTGACCAGAACCAAGGTAAGCAGTAAGAGAAGTAGATGAGATCCCTTTTGCAGGAGGCAGGCAAAGAGCATATTAACATAAGGCAGCAAGAGAAGCATATTAACATCAGGCAGCAAGAGAAAGGACAGAGAAGGAAGAGGACAGGCCCACATTATGACCAGGTTTCCCTTATGGAAGAGCTACCTAGCCTTATTGCCTCCACCTCCAAAACCAAGACTACCGAGGACTTAGCCATCAGACTTCATGGCATCAGTGTCACGGCACCACATACACAGCAGTGATTTGAGATATCTATGCTAAGGACAAATAGTTTGGCATACATAGTGAAGATGATTAATATTGTTTAAGTATTAACCATTAGCACAAAATGAGTTGTTAATGAATATATTTAATAAAGGCTTTTGAGTTTAAAATTGGCCTGCTTTATCAGTCTGCTAAAAACTCCAATCATAATGATCTCTAATTCTCTACATGTAAACACATATTTAGTTGCAAGATTATGCTCTTTTTAGCTTTAATGATCACAAAGTAAGAATATGAACAGTTATCTTTTCTGCACGCTAGGGTAGTCAAATTAAATTTAACTCATCATTGCTGTGAGGGTAGTGTGCCTGAATCCTATCAGGACATGAGCCTCTTACTGAAAATTGTTAAGTAGAGGTAATTCATATAGCAGTGCAATGACCAGAAAGTGGAAAGCTGACCAAGGCTCATGCTATTACCACTGCAGTAACAAAATGTATAAATTTTTGGTGTAATCTGACTGTTGAAATGTTGTTTGCAGGACATGTCCTTCTCTGGTGTAAGTGGCCAAGCTCCATGGCAGTCCATCAGACTCTGATGAGGCACTGATCCCATGCATGAAAGTTAATGTTTTGCAGTTTGGTCACCTCTCAAATACTTGCTAGCAAAATGTACTCACTGAAAACCCTAGCAACTAATTTTCTGTCTGCCATTCTTAAGGTGTCACTTCTTACATATCTAGTATGGAATCTCCTGCTGCTGTCAACATATACTCTATTTTTAATCAGCTCTCATTTTGCAAAATCACATTCTTTGGCATATTAGGA
The DNA here is from genome assembly GCA_013397865.1 of Struthidea cinerea. NCBI lineage: Eukaryota > Metazoa > Chordata > Aves > Passeriformes > Corcoracidae > Struthidea > Struthidea cinerea. The sequence goes on along the minus strand of VZTI01000471.1, from coordinate 159,363 downwards.
AATGTGCGCATCTCACTGTCCTTCAGTAACTAGAATTTCACCTCCTCTTCCCATTCCACTGTGATTTGTCTGAAGACATTTTTCTTTTGAGTTCTCTTCATAAACTTCAAACAGAAATAGTAATGACTGATTACAGGAGCCTTGTGTTCAATCAGCAGTGCTGCCCATAAGCCCTAAGCATTTGACTTGCATATTCTTTCACCAGATGCCACATCTTCTTCAACATGACACCAGAAGGATACAATCCAGCTAGTCTGCATCAGATGCCATTGTTATTACATTTGTGGGCTGAAGCTGTAACTGACAGTCCTGTCTGCCTGAATGTTGGGCTTACTATTTTTGTGCGTTTACCTGAAAAATTGCTCAAGCATGCCTCTAACACTGCATACAGTTGATGGCTTTTGTCATTTTCATTTTAAAAATCTAAAAATTAAAATTATACTCCACTAGGTATTAGGAAGTTGACAATATCTTAAAATACTTAATAATGCACTCAAGGTTCAATTAAAAGTACACCTGTGACTTTGTAGGCTAAAATGGAATGACGTTATAAAAGATCGCAAAATAAGGTTTCTGTGGAGATTAGAACCAGTTATGCAATAGTAGGCAAAAGAGAGATTGTTTGAGTTTATAAACTGATTACTTCTTCCTTGTTTAGACTAAAGAGCTGTGGTTGTCCCATTTCAAACTCCACTGCTAGCGCAGTGAATTTTCAATTCCTAAAATAACATATTAGTATATGTTCCATTAAGAATACACTTAGCATCTCTGATCATGCATTGATCATAATTTCTGTGAGACTTGATAGGTGTTTGTGGATCTAAAACTTATGACTTTGAGAGACACTTGACATTTTGTCTGGTCCTTGGTCTCAGTGGGAGATAAGGACTGATTAGGATTCCTGCCTACTGTCCTGTTAAAGCCTCCTCTGCTTTTTTGGACAATCCTGTGTAATGTAACATGCAAGAGAAACCCTAGGCAATAACACTACATCATTTAAATCCCTGAGGATTCACATTTGTCCTTCATATCTCTTCGCATGCCAGAGTAGGCAACTGAGACGCTCCTAGGTACTTCTTTTTCTGATCCCAGGGATACCAGGTCTCACATACCATGCCTGCTCGATTACCTACTGCATTTTCTGTGGTTTATATACATTGCTAAGATGGCTCATTTTTTCAGTTTACAGACTGACCACACCACCCCCCCATATACGAAATACTGCTCTTTGTATATAGCTCATTTAAAAACATCCTTCAAACAAGCCAGCTTTCAGTGTAAGGCAAAGTAGCATCAACTTTAATAGCATCATTACAAATGTTCTTAATAAAGTAAGGAAGTGGAGCTCAGGCAGGAGGTTGTTAGAGTGGGTGCTGAATACACTTGCATCATAATCATCCTTAGATTCCTTATGTTTCGGGCTGCAGGCATTACAGAAAATCTCCTGATGGAATAAGCAGCTTTATTAGTTTCTTTGGGCATGGAAATGTCCTGTAATTGGACCACAAGACCTCCATTCCATCTGCCTATGCAACTTATGTCACATACAACGTCTTCCTCCCATCTGGGTGACTAAGGGTGATGCTTTTGCAGACTGAAGTGTCTTCACCTGTTAAGCAAAATATTTAAAATAGTTTACACACTGACAAAATGCTCAACAGAAATATTTGAATGGGAAAATGAAAGTGGCTCATTACCAGCTCTTGACTGAAACCAGACATGACCGCAATTAGTCACTGCAGGGTGACATTATGCTTCATGTGGCTGATCTCCTCCACAGTCTTTGAGAAAGCTCAGCAATTACCGAATGTCAAAAATAGCATGGTGTGGCTTCTTCATTTGTGCTCTGCACCTTTAGCATTCTGTACAATTTTGTACTACATATATATATACATATATTATATATATTCTATCAGCAGAATAGCTTAACTGGCTTTTACATGTGTCCTCTTTGTACAAGTTAGTTTTCTCAGATATGCTTATCAAGACTGCATTCATGCTTTACATGAAAATATCTGAAAAACTGCTCATTGGTTAGAACTTATGGAGCAAGGCTTGTCAGAGCGATCTTCAGAACTATAGCACACCCAACTCATTTGATATCAAGCCCTTCAAGATTTGAGACCCTCAAGATTTTAATCAAACCTTGAAATTTAATTTTTTTTTTTAGTTATTTATCAGTAGCTGTGGCTGGACAGTTATGATTAAGCAATTGCACAGTGAATTTGTATTCTTGGCTAACATTTTATTTCAAGAAAAAGTGAAGACAATCCCAAGATGAATGAAAGCCACCAGGAGTGAAGTCAGGACTGATCAGTAAGTGGGGTAAAGTAATTCCAGCAGTGGAAGATCCTGACCACCAGCTCATTGACCACCTACTCAAAATGGACCACAGACTCAAATGGACGGAAGAACTGTGCCTGCAGACTAATTAGCATGAGAAGTGAGAGATATAATGAGCAAATAGGGAGTTGAGTACTAATTGATGAAAAAGCTATGGAAACTGTAAACAATGAATGCTGACACCTTTGTTTGTTAAAATGTATAAACAGTGTAAAGTTTAGATGATGAGGGAGACAGCCTTTTGTGTGCTACCACTCAGCTCCCCCCTCTTTGTGTACACTAGGATAAAAAAAATAGAGATACCTCAACTCAGTGTATGAATTGGCACTGGGTAATGAACCCACATTCAGGACAAAAATTTACATTTGCAGTTGCAAGCGGCAATCAATGAACTGGTGTGTTCATGTCATCCCCAGATATCTTGACAGACTTTAGCTGTAACACACTGGAAAACAGGCCAAGAAGGACCTACCTCACTTTATTCAACAATGTTCTAAATGGTATTGTGTCACAGAAATTCTTGGATCTTTCGAACACACTAAAATAACTGTTTTTCTATTTCCTCTCAGATAAGTGGAAGCTAGGTAATATAGTGGGGGGATTCTTGGTCTTTATTTTGGATATACATTCCAAAAGATGCTCTGGAAACTGAACTTTTATCTTCAGAAAAGGTTTAGCAATAAGCATGTCTAAACATTGTTTGAAATACCATCTCAGAGTGAAAGCATGCAATTTGATCACAGTCATGTATTTTTAGGTTGTCAGCAGGTTCCCCTAGTGGCCACGGGTGCTGATGTTTGACATCTAGACATTGGAAAATCATGCTTTGTCACATGCTAGGCCATGAAAATGACTCCCCAGACAGGACCAAAGGAGTAGATGAGAGCAAATGGAAGACTGACAGCCTTTCTGCTGAAAGCCCTGAAGGTCAGCAGTACTCCACCTACTCCACCAGAAATTGGAAATCTCTGCTCATCAAGTTACGGTGATCCTTCTGTAAAGAGGATATTAAATGAAACCACTGTGTTTCTTCTAAATTACCTTCTTGCCTTAGACATTTCAAGCACATGGGAGCTGCTAAAATGCAAGTTCGCTTCATATAATGACATCAGTGCATGCCAAGTCTTTGGCTCACATATGGACTTCTGTGGCAGAGGTGCTAGTTCTCAGAAGTAATTTCTTCTGCTGTGTATAAGCTCCCATGGCATCTGAACAGTAATTACAAGGACAGATTTAAACAACTGATAGTGGTGATGTTACTGAATATACCTTTGGCCAATGAGTGTTTTCACTTCCGTGAATTCAAAAAAGCCACTAAAATTAAAAAGTGTCCTTTTTTAGCAGCAAGGAGAGATGGAAGTGCTCTGGGGCTTGTTAGCAAAAAAAAGAATCCAAAAGGATGGTGTTTTTTCCTTCCCTAGGTGAAAAGCACACTGCAACCAACAGGTCACAACATACTGTTTCCTGTTTCTTCAGCTGTGCTGTGGCACAAAAGAGAGTGCATTCAAATTGAAAATCTTGAAAAAATAAAATTTGAAACAAGACCTTGAATGTCAGCTAGAAACTGTGTGGTGGGTTGACCCTGGCTGGACACCAAGTGCCCATCAAAGCTGCTCTATCACTGCTCTTCTCATCTGGACAGAGGATAGAAAATAAACAAAAGGCTTGTTGGTCAAGCTAAGGACAGGGAGACATTACTCACCAGTTAGTGTTACAGGCAAAACAGACTCAACTTGGGGCTACTAATTGAACTTGTAGGGTATCAGAGTAGGGTAATGAGAAGTAAAAGCAAATCCTAAAACCATTCCCCCCAGCTCTCCCTTCTTCACCTCATTCCCCCTTTTCTCTACTTCCTGCTCACCAGCAGCACAGGGAGATGGAGAATGGGGTCTGCAGTCAGTTCAGAGACAACAATCTCATGTTGTCTCTGCCACTCCTTCTTCCTCAGGGAGAGGTCTCCTCACACTGTTCCCCTACTCCAGCACGGGGTGCCTCCCATGGGAGTGAAAATTGCATGAACGTCCCCAGTGTGAGACCTTCCCACAGGCTGCAGTTCTTCATGAACTGCTCTATCATGGATCCTTTCTATGGGTGCAGTCCCTCAGGAATACTGCTTCAGCCTGGATCCCCCATGGGGTCACAAGTCCTGCCAGAAAACCTGCTCCAGTGTGGGCTCCTCTGTCCACGGGGCCACAAGTCCTGCCAGGAGCCTGCTCCAGCCTGCTCCACTGGGTCACAGTCTTCTTTGGGCATCCACCTGCTCCAGGCCTGGAGGTCTCCATGGGCCGCAGGTGGATCTCTGCTCCACCATGGACCTCCACAGTCTGCAGGCAGCTGCCTCACCATGGTCTTCATGATGGGCTACAGAGGAGCCTTCTCACAGCCGCCACCCCTGTAGCCCCCGTGGCACCAAACCCTTGCTGTGCAAACCCAACACAAACTGTCCTAAAGAGCTGTCGCTTACTCACCTCCCTTACTTCCTCTTAGAAGCACCACCGCTTTGAACTCTTCAGTGACCGGCATGTTATTTGCAAAGATTGACCTCAGATATTTGTTTTAGTAAGAGATGAGCTTGTTCCTTGCCCCTTTTGTTACGTTTCCTGATAGAACACAGTAGTACATATGAAAAGATATCTTTCACAAGTATTAGAATAGTGTGAAGATTGCAGATCCAGCGCTGCAGTGTGTTAAGTTTTTTGTAAAGTGCATTATTATAACAGGACAATAAACGCAGGGCAATTCTCCTGCTACAGGAGCCATGATGACTGATAGATTCCTTATATCTGTCTGTGAACAGGGAAACAACTTTCAAGATTTCTAAATTTTTTTTAAGCAAAATTTCTAATCTTACATGCTGATTTTGAACAAAAAATTGAAAATTCAATCCTTGCTTCCAATATTTGAGTTTACTTTCTCTGCCATTAATAAATCCTAAAAAAAAA